>BCKL01000002.1:246008-321006 GCA_001600635.1 Leucosporidium creatinivorum | reverse complement strand
AGTAATCCCCTCTATCTATCGCTCCCCATTTATGCCCACAGTTTCCAACGAGTTGAGCAGCGGCGAGAGAGCGAAAGGGGGCGTGCGCCGAGCGACAGGCTAGAGAGCTGCAGAGAGCTATGCAGTAGGTCAGAGATCCGCATTGAGCTCAGATAGCGTCCTGCAGCCCCTCTTAACTCCGCATCAAGTGCACCCTCTTCAACTCTTCACGCGCTCCCACCTCTTGCGCCTTTCCTCACCTCGTCTCTCGCTCGCTTTCGACTTCGTTGCTGGACTAGGACCACACTGGCGATTGATTATCGAAGCTACTGGTGAGTTTGTGCTGCTCTGTACCGTCTTACAGCTCTCAGCTCACCATTCGCTCTCTCAACCAGGACGCTCGAACCCGCTCCTTCGCACTGGAAGCTCGCTGCTCGTGACTCTTGCACTTGCTACAGGTGCGTCGGATGTATAACACTATTTTGGAGCTGCCGCTGACCCTCCAATACCCCTACAGCTTCTTAATCGCCCGTCGCTGCTCCCATCTCCTTCCTCCGTCCCCTCATCCCCCTCAATCTCGCTCGACGCTTTCGCCTAGCGCAAGCACAGCTTCACCCTCATCACAATATTCTCTCGCCTTCCCCCTTCGCGCCATGTCTACCTCCTCCGCCGACAATGCTCCCGCTCGGCGTCCTACCTCGCTCGACGACCTGCCTACCGAGCTCAAGGCGCTGGTAGCCACCACAGTCTCCGAACAGGACCGGAACTATCATGCTAGGATGCAAGTGGTCACGTCGAGCGAACTGGAAGCGCCCCCGTTTGAGGCTGGTGAATGGGCCGGGCACGCCCTCGAAGCCTTGCGGCTGGTTAGCCGAGGGTGGAGCTCGGTGGCGGATGCGGTCTACTTCCAGGTCAGTCTGGTCCGCTGTGTTATAGTCCGTCTACCCAGCTCTGACCCACTGAGCGCCAACAGACCCTCTTGCCTCTACGTTGTCACGAGGAGATTTTCGCCTTCGATATCGTCCGCCGACATGGCGGGATAGTCCGCGAGGTCTGGTTCGACGATGACAACACCACAGAGGACACAGTCGCCCTGCTGGTGTCCCTTCAGCACTTCCAGAATCTCCAGTCCCTGACATTCGGACAGGAGACGTTCGGTTTGCTCTTCGGCGATGGCGACCTCACCGAGTCGCAGATGCGCTATAGGAACGCCATCCGTGCCGCGGCGCCAGGCATACAGGACCTTACGCTCCCCAAACTCCCGTTCCAGGCGTTGTCCTGGATTCTCCCGGCTTTCGCCAATCTTCGCACGCTCTACCTCGACCTGGAGCACGTCGCAGCTGAGAGCGCTCGCGGTGCAGCATACGCCATCGCGGAGCTCACACACCTTCAGGACCTCCACCTTCATTGCATGGACGTGAGCGACGGGAAAGCCTTCGCAGAGGTCGTCGAAGCTGGTCGGTGGAGATCGAGCTCGTTGCAGGTCTTCGCCTTCTCGGCGTGGCACGAGGCATTCTCCAGCATCTGGACCTTCATTCAACATCACTCCCCCACTCTTGTCACATTCCGTATGCACATCTACGACCTCCACATCCCGCTTTCTCCGCTCGGCGACCAAGACTCGACATCATGCACTCGCTTCCCAGAGCTTCGGGTTGTCAAGCTCGGTGGCGCTCTAGTCTTAGTCCCTCCCCTACTCTCGCTCCTCCAGGATGCGCCCATCGCACAGCTGCGCCTCAGGCTTCTGCCCGACTCGAAGGAGGCGCCGTCTCCCTTCAATCCCCCAAGCGCGGTCGAGCAAATCGTCAAGATGCTGGCTCAGTACAAGCTGCTACGTTTCACCGTCATTCGCCCTCGGCCTCAAGATGTCGACCCTGATACAGACGTCATCGGCCTACTCAGCCGCCTCACTGCTCAACGCGACATCCCCCTCACTCTCCGCCCTCCCTACGGCATCTTCCTCCATCGTCGGCTATACAACGGCGACTCAGGGACTCGTCAGGAGCAAACGGATCGGCGCTGCGATGGGGTTGACGACGTGCTGAGGCATACGCTGGCGGAGTCGGGGAGGATGAAGGCGACGGGCGATTTGGAGGGCGCCGAGTCGTTGGTCGAGGCGTTGACGCCGTTGAGGGCTAGGATGCTGAGGGATCGGGACTGAGGGGAGTATGATGGGAGACTGGCGGTGGAAAGAGTCGCTGCTGGAGGCGGGAGGAGGGAACTCGTAGCTCGGCGCTGAGGGGATTGCAAGTTGCCTTGTTGGTGCTCTTTGGTCGCCACAGACTCGCGGAGAGAGGGAGAGGATGAAGTTGTCGCCATTGAAGACTCGATGGAAGCTCTACATGGCCGAGCGGAAGACCTCGCCAGGCTCGAGAGCTCGAGCATCATCGCCGAACAGGCTTTCGAGGCGATTTCCTTGCTTCAACGCTATTCTCGGAGCGCATAAGCCAACTCCATGATTATCAAAGTCTGCAGGCTCGCCCTGGGGCTGCAAATGACGCTGTAGGTCGACAAGATTGACCTCCATCAGTCTCGTTCGGCTTTCCCTCCCTCAGCGCCATAGCCACGTCCGCTCAAGCCTTACAACTCGGCCCAGATGTTTGATAGCATTCAGCCGCAGAGCCTCGCCTTCCGGATGAGGGGGTGAAATTGCGGCTTTCGCAGCTGGGCGTGCCAGCCCCCTTCCGGGGTTCCAACTCGAACGCTTGCTTTCGTCTCTCGTTCGTCGTCTCAGCTGCACCAGTCTGAAAAAGTCTCGAGGACCCTGCTTTCGTACTACAGGACTCGATGTCGTCCATCATGTCTCGTCGACCTTCCGCCTCACCTCGGCTGCCCTTCTCATCGCGGATGCAAGACGAGCCGCCTACGCCCACCAAGAGCCACAGCTTATCGGTGCACGGAGGAGTCCCCTACAGCCGACTGGACTACTCGCATGCTACACGGTCTTACCTCCGCCGACCAGCGGTTTATCTCCCCACCCTCGCCTTCTCCGCCCTCATCCTCTACCTCTTACTCGCCCCGTCCTCGGCGCACCACGAGCAGACCTTCGCAGGCTACTCTACTCGCCTACATGAATCGCTGGACAAGCTCGACTGGCGCACACATCCCAAGAAGCCTTCACTCAGCCTCAACGCCCAAGGCTTCTTCGACGAGTTCGCCTGCAATCCGTTCAGCGCGACGGGGCGGCTGTGCGTCGACGAGCAGCACCCAACGAGCAACATTTGGACACCTTTCGACCGACGCTGTCGCCCCTCCAACTACCTCTCCAAAATCTACCGCCCCGAGGGCGACAGCCTCCCCCTCGTTCCCGCCCGAGGCGACCGCTCTTCGCCGCGGGAGTTCCTTCCTTGGCTCATGAACAGGACGATCGTCATCCATGGCGATAGCATCGACCGCTTCCACCTTAAGGACTTCTGCAGCATGGTCGGCGGCAAGTTGACGTTGATCACGCCCGACCATCCGGCCAGTCCCAAGCCCTACAGGCAGACGGGGGACAATTACGAGGTCGACATGAATGGACAAGAGACTCAAGCGAGCAAGGACCGAAGGCATACGAGGGTGCAGAAGGAGCAGTTTTGGGAAGGAAGGCCGAAGGAGGGGTGGGAGTTGACGAACCCTTGGGTTTGCGATATCGAGGAGTATGGGGCCACCCTCATCAACGTCTTTACATGGGGTCTGCAAGGTGCAGAAGAGTTCTTCGAGACGGAGAGGTGGTATCATCCTCCAGGTGAATCGTGTTTCGCTCGACGCTCAGCTCGGCGCTCGGCTGACCCTTCGCTTCTTGCTCTCAACAGCCACTTGGGTCGACCGCCTCACCGCCATCACCATGCCACTACTCGAAGGACTCGCCAAGCACTGGAGCCGACCTCAAATCATGTTCCCCGACCTCGTCGAGCTCAACTCAGGCTTCTGGGATCTGCGCAAGTACACCGAGGGTGAGTTTCTGTCCTCGAATCGAACTTTCCTCGACTCTATCTCCCCTCTCGGCTATCCGACGACCTCGTTTGTACTCGCTCTCGATCGCTGACCCAGCCTTCTCCCCTTCCCCTCTTCCCACCTCGATTTCCTCCCCCTCCGACTCTCTTCCCCTTCTCTCGCTTCGCAACCATCCTCCTCCACGCAAACAGAGGACTTCGTCGCCGCCGGCTACCCAAACCGACCCTACCCTGAAGACTCTCCCATCCCCTATACCAACCTCTCCCCCCTCCGCGAGCAGACCTGGGAACGAGAAGCTCGGCGAGCGATCAAGGAGGCCGCTCGCGCTTTCCGAGGCAAGCAGGATGGGCATGCGAGGAGTGGGCCTACTCTGCTGTGGAGGGTGCTGCATCACCCGCCGAGGCATAACTACGCGCCGTTCCCTGTACGTCCTTCCTCTCTTCTCGTTATCTCGCTCGGCGCTGACCTCCTCCTCGCCCTCAACTCGCAGCGCGTCTTCGCCCTCGACTCCCTAGCTCGCAAGGTCATCTCCGACCTCGTCGACCCCGCTTCAGCTGCTCCCTCAGTACACGACGAGCTACCCGACATGGACGACCTCGGCCTCGACGAGCGGTTGAGGATTGACGAGACAGGCGCGATGATGCTCGGACAGGAGCATCACTTTAGGGATCTGTTGCATCCGATGGCGGTGCCCGGCAGCTATTTGTGGGGGAATGTGGTACTTTATGAGTGAATACGATGAGGAGGGAGTGAGGAAGAAGGGAGCGAGAAGGGAAGGCTGACCGACTTGGACGTTTCGCAGGCTCAAGAGGGCGGTGCTCAAGATTGGCAGGAGTTAGAGCGGTGTCCGGAGATTCCAGTATAAGAAAGAGAAGGAGTAACGTATCGGCAGGGTGGGAGCAGGCGGAAGGGGGCAGTCGGCTTTCGTTCGTTTTGTGCATCGGGCTCGCAATCGTCGTTTGGATACATCTCGGTCGACGACGACGCGGTCCGAGAGCTTCCTACGCGAGTAATGAGAGACGGGGTACAACTGATGACCTGCATGACAGCGCTCCAGCTCCTCGGTCGACTTCCAGTGCTCTCTCTCCAAGCGGTCGGCTCAAAGTCGAGAGGTGGAGGGAGTTCTCTTTTGCATAATCTTACAGCCGAATCTCATCACGCCGTCTACTGATTCTTCGTAAACTGCCCCAACTTCCTCGTCTTCATAATCTCCCTCGCCACAGCACCCGGCCTCCTCAAACTCGCTCCCGCCGCGAGAGCAAGACTCAACAGCACTAGACTACCAGCCTGATGCGTAGCAGCGAGGTGGATAGGAACGAGGTAGATGAGCGTCGAGATGCCGAGGGCGACTTGCAGGAGGGACATGTGCAGGGTGGCTTTGATTAGGCGGAGGGAGGTGGGTGGGAGGTGCTTGCGGATGTGGGGGCGGCGGGTGAGGAGGAAGAGGGTGAGGATCGAAGTGAAGGTCGTCATGGCCTGTTTCAGAAGAAAAGCGAGGGAGAAGATTGGAGTCAGTTGAGCTCGGCGGCGAAGGAGCGCAAGAGTGTCGACGCACGAGGACACGGTGGTCGAATTGCACGGTCGTAGGGTTCTCGAAGAAGTTGCGCCACATGCCCGTGCCGTCCTTCCTGCGAGAGTAGTGCTCGTCGAGCAGCTCCTTGGTAGGGGGCATGAGGCGGCCGCCCATGAGAGGGAATTCGTTGTAGACGAGTCCGGCGTCTAGGCCAGCGACGAAAGCGCCTATGGTTGCGAGTGATGCGATGAGAGAGGAGAGATGTCGGTGGGGAAGAGGAGGAGGAGGAAAGGGAGACGAGACGAGAAGGTCAGCGCCGACCTGAATCAGCGCGAGAGAAACGAAGCGAACGCACCAGAGATGGCGGTGAGGAAGATGAGAGCAGTCACAGCATTGACGGCGATCCTAGTCCTTCCCACCGTCCTCGCGTTGAGGCCCTCAATTGTCTCCTTGATGCCCTTCCATCCAGCCAATCCCGCTCCCTTGCCCTCAGCCCCACCATTCACAATCTTCCAATCCCTCCCCACACCAAGCGCCATCCTCAAGCATCCAGCGTATACGAGGAACGCCATGCCGAGATGAGCGGCCAGCCTGTACTGGCTGACTCGGGGCACTCCTCCAAGCTCTTTGACCGAGGCTTCGTCCAATCCTGATTTGACCATGTACCATCCGAGGGCTCCTTGGCCGCCGATGAGGGTGCCGATACCGAGGAGGGAGAGGGAGGAGCGAGGTGAGAGACGACGACGGAGGAGGAAGTAGGGGATGGGAGCGAGGAAGGTGAGGCCGATGACGCGGCCCAGGATGCGGTGGGACCATTCCCAGAAGTAGATGGTCTTGAACTCTTCGAGGGTGATGTGCGAGTTTTGGCTGTGCGATGTTGCAGACTGTCAGCGAGGAGAAAGAAGGGAGAAGGGAGAAGGATCGCCGAACTCACATCCTCCATTCGGGGGTAGCCCTGTACTTCTCAAACTCCATCTCCCAATCGGCAGCTCCAATAGGCGGCAGCACACCACTGACGACGTTCCACTCGGTGATGGAGAGGCCGGATTCTGTGAGGCGGGTCATGCCGCCGACGACCACGATGGCGAAGACCATGCCGGCGATGAGGAAGAGGTACTTGGCCACCGCGGGAGTGGTGAGAGGGACTTCTGGTGGGTCGGGGTAGGATGTAGTGGAAGGGTCGAGGTTGGTGGTCTCGGCGGTGGAGGGCGAGGCGGCAGCTGTGGAAAGGGAGCGGAAGCGCGCCAGAAGCGAGGCGCGGGTCTGCTGTAGGTGTAGGTAGGTCAGCGAGAGCTCCGATATATCTTCACTGAACCCCCGAACAGCAGCATCGCCGGCTTGTAGCATCAGAGCTGATCTTTAACACTCATCCGCACGACATTCAAGTCACTCGGAGGTTGGTGATACGAAAAGGTGTCCTCATGTGCTGGTCGCCGACAGATGTGCTTTTCCTCCTATAGCTCGGTAGAGTATCGGAGCTTACGTTGGGAATCCTCGAGAAGACCGAAGCTCCTCCGACGGCATGCGGCGACGCGAATCGACCCTTTCCAGCAGCGTTGCTCGATGGTACAGCGCTAGTCTGCTGGCGAGTAGCAGAGCAGAAAGTCCGGGTGGGTAACCGTGCTGCTGAGCAAGTGCATCCTGCCAAGCGCGACGAGTTGGCGAGCAACGAAGCGGCGGGCGAGGAAGAAGAGACGAGACGAGAGGTGCTGGCTAGTAGCGGCCGTAGCTGCTGGAACGCCATCGCTGGGGTCCTGTAGCTCTGTAGAGCGAGTCGGAAGGCGAACGAGCGAAGAAAACGAGCGACAAGAGCAGAGCCAAGAAGCGCCAGTCGCCGACCAAGTGCTCGCGCTGATCGAGCTCCGCGCTGGTTGGCTCCGACCTCATTCTAATCAGCCATGTCCTTCTTCGCTTCATCACTACGAACAGCTCTCGGTCGACCAATCCTTCGCTCGGCCGCCCCTCTACCAGTGCGCTGCTTCACTACAACTCGACCAGCTCCCCTCGCCTCGACTTCTCGTCTCCGCCAAGCTGCCGCCGCTGAAACCCCGGCTTCGCTCACCGAGGGCGAAAAGGCGCTCAAGGATAAGCTGGAGAAGGAGCTAGAGGGTGCCAAGGTCGATGTACAGGACGTTTCTGGTGAGCTGCAGCTTGTTTCTCGCTCGCCGGCTGAGCTCAGCTGACGCTCCGAGCTCCCTTTCTCGCTACAGGCGGCTGTGGATCCTTCTACGCCATCTCGATATCGCACCCTTCGTTCAAGGGCTTGACTACCATGAAGCAGCACCGACTCGTCAACGGGCTGCTCGCTGAGGAGATCAAGGGGATGCATGGCCTCCAGGTGCGTTCTGTCCGGTTCTGATGGCGAATGGAGAGCTGCAGCTGATTGGGCATCTCTCCAAACAGCTTAAGACGTCTGCCGAGTAATGCCATACGGTCGTTGTCGTTCACCCGCCCGCTCGACGAACGAAGGGCGAAACGACGGCCACGGGCGCTGGAGCTTGCGCCGAGACTACCCCTACTCGTCGGTGGTCCTTGACGGTCGGAGAGAATTCGAAAAGCTGCTCGACCGAGCTGGTGCTCCATTAAGTGCGGCAGATGCTCGGAGCGGTGAGCAACCTCGGCGCTGGCCCTCGCTCGCTGCCTTCTCCCTCCTCCCCTTTCCCTTCGAAATCCGGTGCGCATGCGCTACATTACTCTCCACTGCACGACGCTTTCGAGCTGTGTCCCCTCACTTCTCAGCCTTCGTCGGTGGCGATGAGAGCGGCAATCGGCGCTGAGCCCCCCCTCGGCGCGACGATGGCGTTGGCTCGTTTCTGCTTCCCACAGCCGGCAGTCACCTCTATTCCCGCTCAGGAGGTCCACAGCACCGAGGACTTGAGCTGCACTCCATTTCCACTCGCTCAACTCGTCTTGCTCGTCGCTCTTCATTCGACACCCCCCCCCCCACTTCGAGCAGCCATGCCCACACATTCGCCGAAGCACTACTCCCACGTGCAGCAGCATCGCGACGTTCTCTCCTCAACTGCTCTAAGTCAGCGTCGTCGCAACTTGCGAGCAGCGCAGGAGGTTCTGCGGTCCCTCAACACGTCGCGAGAGGAAGCAGAGGCGCTCATCGAGCAGTTCGACCAAATCGTCAACACCATCTCGGACACACACGCAGGGGATGAGCAGTGGTTGATGGAGCACCGTGATGCTGCCTACAAGCAGTACCGAATGATTGAGAACCTGTTCGCTGCTCATAGAGGCTACGATACGTGAGGCGTCGACACTGTCGGGGCTCACTTTGCTGCATCACTGACCATTGGCACTGCCTACAGATTGCTTCAGGAGAATCGTGATTTGATACACTCTTCAGCCCTCTCGGTCCTCGCTGATCGTCTCCCCACTCTCGCAGGGACTCAACTCGGCTCGCGCTACGAGATCCCTCAAAACGCCTCAGCACTTCGCATCACCCAGATCATCTACAAGGAGCTTCATGGAGAGGTTAGTAGACCTCATGCTGGTGTTCTTCTCGAGCTCGATGGCCTTTCGCCTCCATCTAGCGCAGTTGAGCCGAACTCGGCGCTGACCGATCTTACTAACCTCCCTCTCCGACAGGATCTGAGGCAACGAGGGGCACACCGTACGACTGTACCCAGGTACCGCCCACGTAGCAGCTCTCCTCAAGGGCATGAGTCTGGGGAAGAGCACACCGGTGGAGAACTTGAAGCGGGAGGGGAGTCGGCTACCTCGGCGCCCGCCTCGGGCTGGGTAAGTCCTCTTTCCTCAGTGCGAGTCGCGAGAGCAACAGCAGCTGACCTCAAACCTCACAGACTGCTGTCAACCACAGCCTCGGGCGAGCATCACACCGTCGCGAGCAGGAAGGATCGTTCGCTTCTCCCCGTCTCAGTCGAGCCGAGCAGGTGTACGGAGTAAACGTCTTTGCGCCGGTGTCGAGAAGGACGGGAGTGTAATGAGGGATGGATTCCGGAACGCATGCGGTCCAATGTGATAGTTTGACAGCGCCCATCTGCGATTCTTCGCTCGGCGCTCGTCTCGTCGACACCTTTCAGCGGCTGCGAGCATTATAAGATGGCATAACAACGAGCGAACAAGCAAACACTAAACCAATGAACCCAAACCCACCCCTTCGTCTTTCCCTCTCTCTCTCTTTTACCGAACCGCCTACGAGAACCCTCCCTTCCTAAAGCTGAACGAGCTGCCTTTGGACGTGAGAGGTCTGCCACCCTTCTTCGCCGCGCCTGCACCAGCGAGAGTGGGAGCTGAAGTAGTGCGTTTGGGGTTCTTAGCGAAGGAGGTGCTGTTCGAGGACAGGGGATCAAGGTCAGCTGAGAGAGCCGAGCAGTCGCCGAGAAGAAGGGAGAACGTACACAGCACTGTTGGCGCCTGCAGTAGTACCGTTGGTGCCTCCTTGACTCTCGTCGCGCGAGTCGAACTTGTACTGCAACGAGTGCGAGGTGATCTTGAGGATGCCTTGGGACTGCGAGCGGGGCGAGCAAGAGTCAGCGAGGTTGCGAAAGCGGGTGACAGGTCAAACGTACATCGAGGTCGGTGTAGTCGTCGGCAGCGCGAGAAGTGGTTGCGACGATGGAGGTGGCGACCGACTTGACCTTGATCTTGTACTGAGGAAGGGGAGAGCTCGAGTTGCCGAAGTGGGGGACGGCGACCGAGGGTGAGCGCTCGCGCTGTTGCTCGCGCTGAATAAGGAGGAGAAGCAAAAGAGAGAGCGTCAGCGAGCGTCCCTAGTAGTAGCGCACCAGAGATCGGGCTCACCAGCTTCGTTCGCTCGATGGCCAATCGAGTCGCCTCTTGGACCGAGATGCGCGGAGGAAGCATCTGCTCGTCTCCATCCTCCTGCTCTTCATCGGCATCGTCCTGCTCCTCCTCGGGACCCTTGAGGAAGTCAAACTCGCCGATTTTGACCTCGGTGGTCAAGCCCTCCTTGATGTGCATGGCGAAGGCCTGGGTCTCCTCGTTGGCGGCTGTATGACGTGGTGAAGGTCAGCAGTGAAGAGAAGAATAAGCGAAGCGCAGCTTACTGAGCTCGGCGGTCGTCATGTTGTCGATCCTCTGCTGCTTCTGCCTCGGTCGCTTCGAGACTCCCCACTCGTCGTCAAAGTCGTCGTCGTCGAGGTCGAGAGCACCACGCTTGTTGCGCTCCTTTCCGTCGGCGATGCGTTGAGCACGAGCGAGCTCCTCGGCGTCCTTCTTGGCCATGTCCTCCCTGCGAAGCGAAAACGACGAGGTCAGTTCGGCGACTGCTCGATGTCCGAGAAAGCGAGGAGAGGCACTCACGCATAGAGCTCATCAACCATCTCGTCCTGTTGATCCCTCAGATCGCGATCCACCTCCTCGTTATCGACGAGCGACTCCAACTCGGCGTCCATGCCCGTCTCGTCCTCATCGCCACTCGCCCGTCCCAATGCACCCTCCTCCTCGTCCGACATGTCGGCCTCCGTATCGATGAAGGCGCTCTTCGTCTTCTTGGCGGGAGCAGCGACGACGGAAGCAACGGGCGAATGAGGCTTGTTGGCGGCGGCGCGGAGGAGCTCGAAGGCGTTCGTCGGTTTGGTCGGCTGAGCAGCAGTAGGGTACGACTCCTCCTGCGTCTCGTCCTCCTCCTCATCCTCCTCGCGGACGACTTCGGTGGCGGGGAGAGAATTGTAGCTCTCGTAGCCGAGGAGGGCGTTGCCTCGGCGCAGGCGGTTGGGGTCCTTGGAAGCTTGGGTGGGGGTCTGAGTCGCGGCGAGCTGAGTTTGGGTCATCTGAGACTCGTGAGATGTCGAGTAGGTGCGAGGGAGGGAACCGAGCTGCGAGAACTCGGAGCCATGCGGGGAGTCGGCGGGAGAGTTGCCAAAGAGGTTGGCGGGGCGAGTTTGGGTGAAGAGGCTGTTCGCATGACTCGTCAGTACGAGCTCGAGATGGAGACGAGAGAGATCAGACACGAACCCGTGCTTGTTGATGTATTGACGAGGAGCGGCCGCCTCGCGAGGAGTGTTGGGCTCGACGTCGCGGAAGTCGCCTCGGCCCTCGAGCAGCTCGACGTCCTCAGCTCGCTCTTGCGTGTTGAGGAAGACGTGTCCGAGGAGTGTCGGTGCGGGGGCTCCCATGTCCGACTTGTCGGGGCGGTGGAATCCCTCAACCTGCGGTAGGGAAGGGCCGAGCGAGTCAGTCGCCGAGACCGAGAAGCAAGAGAAGGCACGACAAGCTTACATCGTTGACGTTGCCGACGTCCTGGCTGAACTGACTGTCGAAGAACTGCGAGAAGCCTCGATCCTCGGTGTCCTCGAGTCCAGGGAAGGCGATTCGGCGACCTCCCTCCTCCTGAATGTCGAAGGGAACCTGGGTGGCGGCGACAGCGGGGACCGTGGCGCCAGCGGTGAGAGCAGTCTCCTCGTCCTCGTCGTCGCTGGCGACCTGGAGGCGAACCTTCTTGCCACGAATGACGGGAGCAGGCATGCTCTCCTCCTCATCGTCGTCCTCCTGAGGCGCCGGGCCCTCTGCTTCGGCATCCTCCTCTGCCTCCTCGTCGAGAACTGCCCTCTGCGAAGAGGATGGTCCCTGCAGCTCGGATCCACTGTCCATCGCGACGTCCGAGTCAAGCGCATTCTCCTCCTCTTCGTAATCCTCATCCGCCCCGTCCTCGTCTTCCTCTCCCGCTCCCTTCTCCGCCGCTTCCCGTAACGCATTCTCCTTCTTCTCCAGCATGCTCTTGACGTCCACCTTGGCGACCTCGGGACCCGCGAGCCTCTGCTTCTCCTGCTCCTCGTTCCTCCTCCTGACGAATGCCGAGCGCTTCTTGATGACCGTGTCGAGACTCTGCGCCTTGGCCTTGTTGAGCAGCGCGCGGTTGAGAGAGTCGCTGTCGATGGAGTGGGGTGCTTGAGGCTTGGGACCCTTCTTCGTGCGTCGTCGGGGAGCGGCGACGTGGTGGTTGGCCATGAGGTCTCGGCCAAAAGTGTGACCTGCATCGGCGAGCTGACTCTCGGAGGGGTCCTCCTCCTGGTGGTAGGTCGAGGAAGGTCCGCCAAAGCCTCGGACCTTGCGCTCAGTGGCAGTGAGAGCGCGAGGAGTCGAAGCGCGATCCAAGCCTGGCGTGCCGAAAACGCGAGACCGGACGGGAGCTGGTGCGCCCTCGATCTCAAGATCCGAGTCCGAATCAGAGAGGACGGTGGTTGCTCGACGAGTCCGGTTCTCGCCAGCGGTCTTGGCGGCGGCGGCAGCCTTCATCTCGGCGAACTTCTTGGCCTCCGCGACCTTCTGCTCGGCGAGCTTCTTGGCTTCGGCGTCCTTCTGTCGCTTGGCGAGCATCTGGTCGAGAGGAAGAAGCTCCTCCTCGTCGTCGTCCTCAGCCGCCGGGGTGGCTGGCGCGAGAGTCTTGAGAGCGGGAGCGGGAAGAGCGTTGAGGCGATGAACGACTCGGCGAACGGCGATGGGGGTGTGGTCGATGGGGCTCATCGCGCGTTGCTTGCCTTGCGCCTTCTCGGAGAGGTAGGTAGAGCGGGCGGGCGAGTCGGAGGCGGATTGGATCGAATCGGAGGAGAGGGTGACGACGTCGGGCTTGTGGTGCTCGCGAGGGGGGATGTGGCCGAGGATGGGGCGGTTGACGCTGTATGAGGTGCAAAGGTCAGTTCTCGGCTCTAACAGGCGAAGAATCCAAGGAGCTTACGTCTTCTTGACGATGTCGGCGACCTTGATAATGTGCTTGACGCGAGGCTGGAGTCGAGCATCTTGGTCTGCGAGAGAGAGGTATTAGTAGAGCTCGAGAAGGAGACAACGTCAACACTCACTGCGCTGAAGAGCAGCAGTCTCCTTGTGCATCTCTGCCTCGGCTTTTTTGGACAGAGCTCCCTGCGAACGAGGAAGGGTCAGCTCGGTCGGCGGCGGGTGCAGGGGAGGACGGCTCACCTTGATCTTAGTAGACTTGGCCTTGGCCTTGCTCTTCTTCTGCCTGCCCTCTGCCTCGCTATCACCATCGCTGAGGACGCTAGCGCTCCGCACCCTCTGCTCCTCCTCGATGACCGGCGGTGGAGGAGGCGCTCGCTTCGCCGCCAGCAAAGCAAGACGCTCCTTCTTCGAGAGTCGCTCCTGTTCCGGCGACGTTTCGACAATGACTGACGACTTGGAGCGAGGATGCTGAGGGTGGTCGTCTGCCTCCTCATCCTCCTCGTCCGAGTCCATGATCCTTCGCCGAGGCTTGGACGACTTGGGTCGCGCAGTTCGGCTGACCTGCTCGCTCTCCTCCTCATCGTCGGCATCGCTCATGCTGACATCGCCATCGGTGAGGTTGGGGAGCTCGGGCAGTGGTGGCAGAGTGGCCGCGATTTGGTCGAGGAGGGGGTCGCCGCGAGGGGAGGAGAAGGTGGCCGAGTGGAAGGGACCGCTGGTGAGCTCGCTGAGGGAGGAGGAGGCGAGAATGGCGCGAGGTGGCTGAGGGTAGGTGGTAAGGTGCGTGGATGGGTTGTCGGAGGTGACGAGCGAGGTGAGGGTCGAGTCCGAGCTGAGAGCTGGGAGAGGAAGGGGAAGGACGGCAGCGCTGGCGAAATCTTGGTCGTCCATGCGATCAATCTCGTCCATCTGCTCCTGGAGAGACTTTTTGTTCTTGAAGAAGGCCAGCGCGCCAGTCTCCTCTCCGCCGTCCGAATCCTCGCCATCGCTTGACGCGTCGCTGAGCGCTGCCTGGGCTGCTCCAGCGGGCTGAGGGCTAGCCGAAGTGGCAAGAGCAGTAGGCTTCTTCTTGGCGATGGGCGTGTCGTCCTCGGAAGTAGGGTCGGTCGAATGCTCGGTGCGCTTGGAGGGCGACGAGGAGGAAAGGTCGCCGCTCACGATCGCCGAGCCCGCTGCTTCCTCGACCGCCTCATCAAGATCTCCATTCGGTGGACTGAAATCCGTCTCGGGGATCACAGTAGTCGAGTGCGCGACGAGGGCTTTGCCAGCGGCATCACTTGTCGACGCGTCGTTGTCGGCGACGGGAGCGCGGCGACCGTACGTCCTGGCACCTGCCTTGGCGTGACGTACAGGCGC
This sequence comes from Leucosporidium creatinivorum, assembly GCA_001600635.1. NCBI lineage: Eukaryota > Fungi > Basidiomycota > Microbotryomycetes > Leucosporidiales > Leucosporidiaceae > Leucosporidium > Leucosporidium creatinivorum. The sequence goes on along the minus strand of BCKL01000002.1, from coordinate 306,554 downwards.
AACAGCTGGAGCAAATTCGACGGTCAAAGCTGTAGGTTGGTCGACAGAGGCGGAAGGGGAGGAAAGGCCGGCTTGAGACGAGGTGAACGCAGGCGCTGGCTCAGAATCGGCGATGATGGTGCCAGCAGGAGATTCCATGGTGCTGTAGGTGACTCGAGTAGCTTTGAGTTGGTGCTCTACAGGATCCTGGTGAGGTGCAGCTCGAAAGCGACCGCGCGAAGTCGGAAAGTGATGGCGCGCGTCGGTCGCGTCGCTTTTGAAGGGTGTACCGAAGTGGGAGTGTGACGAGAGCGCGCTGTAGGTCGATATGGTTTTGTTGACGCTGTACGGCTCGCCAAGCCTGAGAACGAGACAAGCGAAGAGAGCGGGAGGAGCGAAAGCTTGAAAGTCGGTCAAACAGTCGTCGCGTCGCTGCATTCGACTACAACTTCGTCTCTTCGCGAGCAGCTACCTAAGATCGACTTCCGACACTACAGCTCACTGCTCGTGCTATCTGCTCAGCTCTGGCTTCGGCGCACCCCTCTTCGACTGCAGGAAGCCGAGTTTCTGCTGGAGCGCTATATCGACCGACAGAGGGCTGAAGTCAGCGTCTGAGGGGCGGGATCAGACTCGGCAACACTCTTTATGCCGAGGTAAGAATGCAGAAACCTACTAAGCTACAACAGGCTTGCCCTGGAGGAGCAAGAAGGGTTGGTTTGTCACTCTCTTTCGGGCTCGGCGCTGGGCTCAGCTGGCACATCTGCTAGGCTCGGGCTGCTGCACACCAAGCCTCACATACGGCGGCACGTCGCTCGGCGAGCTGCTGCTTTTCTGCAGCGTGCGATAAGCCACACTCGGTCTTCGTTGCCCCGGGCGGAGACCCACTACTCCGACCTTATTCCCTCTTTCAGCCTTCGCTACTCATCTGACGACTCGTTCACAAGGGTGCAGCACATGGAAGACAATGACCCACGAAAGAATGGCCAGCTGCCGACGAAGACTTCTCCTCACCGTGAGGTCTTCGCCGCTCTCACGCTGACGAGCTTGGTTCCGAGGCTATCGCATGGCCAGGGAAACCGCCTGACGCCTTCTGCACCCTTTCAAGTCCTCTGAAGCTGCCCGCTCTGCTGTACAACAGCTGCAGATCATCGCAAGTCCTCGTATATCTTCCCTTGGCCTCTGTTCCGACCTCCCGAGCCCCGAGACAGCACATCTCCTCGACCGAGTGAAGGTCGAAGCCGTGCAGAGGATAAGACCTGCCTGCTGCGACCTTCCTCGGAAGCTGAGGAATCAGCCTGGCTGAAGTGGGAGATCGTAATCAGACGGTGACGAGTAGGAGCCTCTCGGCGACTCTCAGAAGTGTCTCTGCTCTTTGCCTGATCTGCTTTGCTCTTCTGTTGGAGCGGGCATACGCCCATGCACGATGCTGTACCTTCATAACCGTCGCCCTACTCGAGGGAAACATCGAACGACCACAAGTAATTGAGCAGGCCTTCGGGGCGACCTCGACTCTCCTCGTTCATGGACCTGCCCTTTCGCCAATCTCGCCTGCTTACGGATTGATACGATACCAGTTATAAACATACCAACAGTCTCAATCTGCCCGATCTCTCTCGCAGTACGCTCCCGCACCTTGACTCGTTTGGTCCGAAGTCCAACTTCCTTCGGCGCCGCCGGCAGGCCTCTCCCTGCCAGCACCTCGGGCCGTGGCGGCGAGGGCGGAGGGTCACTACTCCACGCTGAACTTCCTGCCAGAGTGGGGTGGGTCCGAACCGAGCTCGCAATGACCTACAACGCTCGCTGCCGGTCCTCTCGGCGACCATCTTACCTCTCTGAGCTGGTTTCAAGTCGAGCGTGCTTGCCCTTCAGGCGTCCGGTGAGAGGCAAGCCGTCCCGGGAAGGAAAATAAAGCTGGCGCAAGATAAGCATGCTGCAGTCAATTAGGCACGAAACTCAAGAAGCGGGGAGAGGGGGAAGAGCTCCAAGGTCACTTTGCTCGCTCTCCGCCTTTCCCCCTCCCTCAACGGCATCTCACCCATCGTCTCCTTCCTCTTCGTGCTCCTACCAGCCTCGGGGAGCCCTGCTCCTGATGGCCAAGCCTACTCGCTCTCAATTCATCGAGAAGCTCCATGAGTGCGCCGTTCTCTTCCCTTACCACTCATTCCTCGCTCCGAGCTTGCTGATCTAGGGGAACGCGGATACTGACCACACCTTGCCTCCCTCGCCACTCTCCTACAGTCTGCTCACCAACCCCTACGACCCCGACAATCTACACTGGGTCGGCGATGATGCCTTCTCAATCACGGTGAACGATGCTGCTGCTAGACGCGCTCTCTCCCCCAAGTGGGAGTTTCGCTCGTGAGTTGGACCTTCGTTTCCTGAGCACCTCGAGCGCTTTGTAGGACCTACGGAGCTGACCTTGCTTCTTCGGCGATTCTCTGCAGCTTGAGCTCGTTCATCCGCCAACTGAGCTACTACGGCTTCCGACGCCTTTCGGACCGGCGTCGCAGTGGAGAGCGCAAGACTTCGTCAGCAGCCTACATCGTCTTTGCGTGAGTCTGCTGTGATGAGAGCTTGTCGCGAGAATCGCCGAAGCTGACTCGGCCTCATCGCGGTTCTCGCAGGCATCCCTCGGGCTTCTTCCTTCGCAGCGACCCTTCCCTACTACCTGGCATCATACGCAAGGTCCGCAATCGACCTCCGAAACGGCGCGCCAGTGCTTCCTCGGCCGTCTCTAACGACCGTAGCGACGAGTCGCCTCCCCCTCCCCCCGTTCCGCAGTGGGCCCCGCCCTTGCAGTACGAGCCACAATACACCGACGAGCACAACTCGTCACTACACTCCTACGGCTCTGCTTCTACCTCCAATTCGTCTCTTGGCTCGTTTCGCACGATTGGCGACCAACAGGCCGCGGCCTCGGCGGGATCCTCCATCCCTCCCATCTCGTCGGGAACGAACGTAACGTGGCGAGCGTACACTCCACCAACCTGGAACTACACCGGCACTTCTGGTACCTCGCCTCAGCAGTCGGCTGGTCGTCGAACGAGCGTTTCGGACTTCAAGATCTCAGCGCCCGTTTCGCCTAGGTCGGCTCACAAGACGGAGCTCCCTTCGCCTCGCCTTCGCAAGGGGCCTTCGTCTCTCTCTTTTCAGAACCCCAATCCCTTCAACTACCAACACCAGCCGCAACAGCAGCACGAGGAACCGCTCTACTCGCCCGCCTCCCACCGCTCCACCCCTTATCCGACACCAACGTTCGACACGTACCCTCTTCCATCCGGCTTGCCCATGCCTTACGAACCTCCTTCAATCTACGGCTCCTCCAATACCAATCCACCTCCCTACGCTCCCTACACTCACCTCCCTCACCCCTCGGCGCAAACGACCAACCCCCTTCCCTCACCCACCTACTCCTCCGACGGTGACCACAACCCACACCACTCCCTCCAGCAACATCAGCAGCACCTCGACCCTCGCTCCCTCCTCACCGCTCCCAACTCGAGTAGATCCTCCTTCTCGGGTCCTTCAGGCTCGGCGGCGCAGGGAGGAGGCGGATTGCAGTACTTTGGGCAGAGGATGCCGCCGCCGCAGAGTGGAGGGAACCTCGGATGGTCGGCTGCACCGAGGACGGTGAGCGGAGGGAATGGAGATGGGGGCTATGTGCACGGGCAGGCGAGGTAGCGGGAGCGCCGAGGGAGGGAGTCGCGGGAAGTGAGGTGGTCTTCAGAGCGTGTACGGTCTAGTCTTGTTGCTCTTAGTACATTCTGTTCTCTAATTATCCAACTGCAGTGCCCTGTATGCTTTACCTTTTCTTCGTTGTGGGAGAGAACGAAGTTCGATCGACCGCGCGTGCGCCGAGCGGTCTCCCTCGGTGCTGTCTTCCCATCGTTTGAGGTGACTCACAGCTGTATGCAGTTCTGCGACGCTCCCTGGCTGGCGGCTTGAGGTGTTACGGCTAAGTTACAGCTCGACTAGTGCACCGAAGTCTCGCGCCAGCCTTCTTGCCTTTCTTGCTCGGAGTGCGCTGGAGTCCGATCATACCCGCACGCTACCGCGGCTTTCGCTAGCGATATGTACAGAAGTTGATTTTTACACGTTCTCACTTCGAGCAGTAGCTTGCAGAACGTGCAGCCTCACGCCGGCGAAGGTAGGCTTTCGGCCGTTGTGACCCTCACGCTGCATGGGACAAGGTGGAAGACCTCCCATCAGACTCCGACCGCTCCCTTGAGCAGACCTACGTGTGAACTCAACTTGACCGTGGGAGGCAGGCCTGACCTTGGCGGCGCTCGAAGGAGAGCGAAGGTTGGCTCGGAGGTGAGGTCACGGGACGAGGGGAGGGTTCGTAGAGCTCAGCAAGAGGGAGCAGGTGAGGCAGATCCTTGTCTGAGCGCTTAGGAAGCTTTCTGATCGCCAGCTTTGTCTAGTGTAGCGGGCGTACGTAGAGCTCGGCGGCCCCAGAGAGAAACTTGCAGAGCCCCGAGTATTGATACAGAGCTAGTCAGGTGCTGATAGACGTCAGGAGATTAATTTTGTAGCAAGCCGTACTCGCTGCTGGGCTGTACAAGATCCAGGGAAGATGTCACAGCGCTCATCGAGGCGATCTCGGCGATAGTTTGGCGTGTGGAAAGAGGGGCCAGGAAACGTGACTTGGCGGGAGGTGAGGCAACGAGGCAAGCCCCACCTCATCTACATACCACTCAACCCGAGAACCATCAGCTGGCAACGGGGCTTGGCAACGAGGAAGCTCGCGAAGAAGGGAGGGGAGCGCCGTGCTCGTAGGGAGAGGCCGAGCTGTGCTGCAGGACAGCAGGCTACTCGCTCTCGCTCTCGGCCTCTATCCAGGAAGCGGCTGGCAAGCCCGGCAGCGATGACAGGCAATTTAACGAGATGATCTTGGAACCTCCGAGCCCCCTTGCCTCTCGACGCGCCTGTTGAACGAAGCGACGAGCTCGGGAGGTGCTGTTGAATGATGGGGGAGAGGAGTGAACAGTACACGATTAGATGGCATGCAAGTCCTGCAGAAAAGGTTGAGCGAAGGCGATCGTTCGGCTGCGAAGGTTGGTTCCGACTCGCGCTCGGCCCCGCCCAAGCTTGGCTCCCTCCTCATCGCTTCCAAACCGCCTCGTCTCGTCGTCTAGCAGCTCGGTGCGGCGACTGGGCTACCTGTACACCTCGTCGCTCTCTCCTACAGCCCGTTCGCTCACTCTGTAGCACGTCCGCTCGAGCCCGCTTAGCGTGAAGCGCTCGCGTTCCTCCTTCCGTCACGCTTCGCTCGGCCAGTTCTCGACTACAGTGCAGCAGGGAATATCAGCGACAACCTACATCGAACTCCCATTGCTCTCTGGACACTCGCGGGCCATCCTACAGAGCAGGACATCACTCAGCCGGAGGAGTCGAAGAGCACCGCGTCTGGACACTCCGCCTCCGCCTTTAACAGGCTACAGAGGGCGCGAGCGCAGACCAGGATGCCACCTTCACCTTCCCCACCATCCTCCTCGCCCGGCTCGCTCTCCTCGGCCTCGAGCACGTCCAATTCGGAAGGCAGAGCGCCCCCTCCTTCGTCGCCGCCGCCCATCACTTTTCTCTCGCTCAGCTCCCCCAACAAAGCACCAGGAATCACGTCCATCAAAGCAGTACCATCTCCCTTTCCTTCCAGCGCTTTGGCCAACCCTCAGCCCTTCTTTCCCGTTGCAACTACCCCTCGCGCTTCGGAATCGCCTACTTCCTATCAATTCCCCGTCGTGGAGCAGCCCATCGACCCTCGGCCAGCACGGCCAAGTCTCTCGCGAACCCCCTCGCCGCCTTCTATTCCTCCGCGCCAGGCGCGCCCGACGAGGGTGAGGCGCCAGAGCACGCAGGTCTACGGCGGAGCGACGAGCCCGAGCGGAGGGAATGCTGGTGGCGCGGGCGACCCAGCAAACCAACTTGAAGCCAAAGTGGTGATTCGTGAGTACCTCGCATCAGTGTAGGCCGAGGCTTCAGAGCTGATTCGCACCTCGGCGATCACAACAGTCGGCAGTCAAGGCGTAGGCAAGACGTCCATCGTCCATCGCTACACCTCGGGTCACTTCTCTCACTCGCTCTCCTCGACGATTGGGGCTAGCTTCCTCACCAAGAAGCTTGTCGTCGACTCGTGCAAGGTGCGGCTGCAAATTTGGGACACGGCCGGTCAGGAGCGTTTCAGGTCGATGGGTGAGTTCGCTTCTGGATGGTCTGTGCGAACGCGGTGGCTAATTGAGACTCGCCTACAGCGCCACTGTACTATCGAGGAGCCCTCGCTGCGATCCTGGTCTACGACATTACCAACGAGAACAGCTTCAACGATGTCAAGATCTGGCTGGAAGGTGCGCCGAGCTGCGATTTCTGAAGCTCCATTTCGAGGCCGGATCAGCTGACTCGTCCCTTTCGCCTACAGAGCTTCGTCGAAACATGTCGCCCGACCTCATCATCCACGTCGTCGGCTCCAAGGGCGACCTCGCCTCTTCCCACCGTCAAGTGAACCTCGACGACGCTCGCCGCTCCATCGCCTCCTGGGTCCACGAAGCCCAACTAGTCGACGACTCACTCCCTTACGGCGGCTCTACCTCCCGCGAGCGGGACACCTCCCCTCCCTCACCTTCCCGTTCCCGCACCCTCGGCTCCCGGAGAGGCAGCATCCTCGCCACCGCCGCCGGCAGCTCGACCAGCATTCCCACCATCACCACCTCGGCTCCTCCACCCGATACTCTCGGTGCTCGCGTACGCAAGATGAGCACCAAGCTTGGAACTCTACCGACTGTGGCGTCCACCTCGGGAGCTGGAGGAGGTAACTCGACCGCTTCGTCCAGCGTGAGCGAGTTGGGACAGTTCACGAGCTCCGGACCCGAGGGGATGATTAGAAGCTCGAGTAAGCTGAGTTTGAGCTTGGGGTTGGGGATGTCGAGCAGTCGTGGGAGGAAGGGCGCTGAGGAGGAGAAGAGGACCGCCGAGGAGATTGAGAGGGCGAGGCTGGACGAGCTCGTCAAGGAGTGTGGAGTCGAGGTCTCGGAAGTCAGTGCCAAGGACGATTTTGGTGAGCTGTTCTGTCAAGTTTCTCCAACGACGAGCGCGAGCTGACCTCCGCTCGGACTTGACAGGCATCGAGGACCTCTTCCTTCAGATCACCAGTCGACTCGTCGAGCGCAAATCGCAGATCGACTCGGACCGCGTGCTCAGGAGCCGCGATTCGATCATGCTGCGCGACAACGACGATGAGGCGACTACCAGCAGCGGCGGATGGTGCTGCTAGGCTCGGCGCACAACTTTGACCGCCTCACCCCCTTCTTTCCTCCGCTACCCCTCCCATCCACGGTTCCTTCCTCTCCGACTACCTTTACGACTTAACGACACCCGCTTTCGTTCCCTTGATCCATCCTTTCACTCGACTACCCTCGGCTCGATTCGTCCACTGCAACCCTCCATTCGCAACAGTTACCCTCTCATCCTTTTGATCGCACCCCTCTCTTCATGTACACGGCTTTTTTATCCCCTTCTCTCGCATCCCTCTATTCAGCTCCTCGTTTTCTCTCCCTCTCTCTCTCGATGTTCTTGCCTCCCCAGTCTTCTACTCTCCTCGGTATTCGTTCGCGCTCCTTTGACTCTTCTTGTGTTATGATCATTAGTGACCGCTATCCTCCTTCCGCGACTGAAGTCGAAGGAGAGAGAGAGATGCGAGCGAGTCGAAGTCGCCGAGAAACAGCGAACGCCGAAAAAGCGAGTCGGCTGGCTCACGAGTCCGGCTGACGGTTAAGAAGAGTAAGCTGAGACGTCGCGGCATTTCAGTTCAGTAATATAAGACTGTATGAAGGAGCTGATGAGGGTGTCGGTCCGTCTGGCGCACGAGGACGCCATCCATCTCCTCGTCGATGTCTTTGGCTGCTTCGATCTGTGGACGAAGGGGCCGAGTGGAGGTGAGATAAAGACTAGAGGTCAGCGCGACATCCGGAGCAAGAGACCGAGAACCGAATCGACTCACAGCGGTGCAGAGGTCCAACATGGCCTTCCCTGCGATGGCCGCCTCCTCGTGATTATCCTTGATCTCGACATTGATGACATGCACCGGTCGGTTCATTTCTCCTCCCTTCATCAGTAGATCTATTCGAGAAGCGAGATTTCGAAGGTCAGCAGCGAGCTCGGCGCAAGACAGCCGAAATGGAAGGGCTGACCATCGCAAACCGCGTCGTAGCAACGCTCCTCGCAGGTGATGACCACGTCCGCTACGCTCGTACTCTCCTGCCACCGTTCGGGCGCCGTCTTAAGCTTGCGATTCCGGTCCAGCATGGGCAGCAGGCCGTTCGCCGTGTATCTGCAAGAGACGAACCGGGTCAGCTGAGCTGTACGGGACCTGCTTCAGCGTTCCAAGAGACTCACAGCCGTTCGTCCTTCTTCTTCAGATCCTGATACATGTGCTCGTAGGGCGTGCCGAACGAGTAGATGTTGGGCTTGTCGATGGTCGCGCCGGGCAGTCGAACCGCTGAACCAGTTCCCGCCGAGATGACCTTGAAGTTGGCCTTGCTGCAGTGCGCGAATGCGCGAACCAAGGAGAGGTCAGCTACCTCCACGAGGCCTTACAGCAGCTCCCTCGAGACTCACGAGAGGACGTTGTGCCCTTCCATCGACCGGTTTTGATTGCTGGCGCAGACGACGCAGAAGGTCATGCGAGGCTTGGAGGGACTGGTAGGCGCCAGTCCATGCGCAGGCGAGTCCCTGCCAGCAGAATGCCCAGACTGCGACTGAGGAGGAATGCTCGTCTGAGGCGGCGCGCCGTTAAAGTTGCCTGGCGGTGGGCGAAAGCCGGGAGGTGGAGGTGGTGGTGGTGTAGGATATCTAGACCCTGTTCCTGCTGCTGATTGAGCCGTTGGCGGCGTGTAAGGCCGTTCTTGCGGCGGCGGCGGCGGAGGAGGAGGCGTACCGCGCCCGTAGGCGTTGCTTCTCATCCGAGGGTCATTCACACGGTCGCTCATTAGGTGCTGGTTGCTACTGTTCTGCTGTACAACGCTGTCGGAGGTGCAGACGAGCAGACGAGGTTGAAGTAGAAGCGAAAGAGACGAGAGCTGCGAGTCGCCTCAAGTCGTCCGTCTCTCAGCTCGCGAGCGAGGCTGTCGAGGGGCAAAGCAGCACCATCTATGTAGTTCTTACTTCTGTTCGACTCTCGGCGGTGGCTGAGCGAATACGCTCCTGACCCAGGGAGCGCCGATCTCGTCTCCGGCTCCCGTTGTCTCGTGCAGCCATTGGCTACAAGATCAGCGCAGGGCTTGAAGCTCGCAGTAGGTCTGTCTCGATAGAGCTGCACTCCGGCTCGGAACACGGGAGCGACGATGGCTGAGTTGGCCAACCCTTCGTCGGACCTCGGCGATGGTTCGGATCACTCTCTGTGTCGCTGCGGCCTCTCCGACGCTTTCCATGCACAAAGGTACTGATCAATCTCAACCCAGAAGCATCTACACAGAACCAAAGCATGTGGTCTACATACAAGCTCAACCTCCTCACCTCTCAAGCCGAACCAGCGCCGTCAAAAAGGAAGTCGAAATCACGTCCCATCTCCAACCCCGCATCAATCCCTCCGAAAGCGTACTGCTGCTGCTCCTGCACTCCTCCCATCACTCCGAGCCCGAGAGGGTTGAAGTAGTTCTCACCCCCGGCTCCAACTCCGACGACTCCCTCGAGGCCGGCGCCGAAGATGAATCCCTCGCCGCCGACGGTGGACTTGCGAGGCATGGGCGTGCCGCTTCCTGACCTCTGTCCTCCGTCGACGAACGCGCCGATGTTATCGCCTCCGAGGGGCGGAGGTCCAGATCCGACGAGCCCACTAGCGACCGGCGCGCCAAAGTCGAAGCTCGTCGCCGAGCTGCTCTTGCCGCCGAGGGTGGGCCGGAAGACGGGAGGGGAGGGCGTGTGCCGAGGAAGAGGAAGAGGCGGGAAGAGAGAAAGGCCCGACTGGCCGCTGCTGCCGAATGAGGAGGTGCCGAAACCGAAGGGAGGGGAAGGGGCCGAGCCGGTGGAGGAGGCGGAGCTGAGGCCGAGAATGGCATTGAAGTCGAAGCTCCCGAGTTCCTCGGGGAGGTGGAGGGACTGAGTGGTTGGTTTGTTGATGGGGGCGGGAGTGGGGACGGGAGGCGAAGGGTAGATGGAGGAGGTAGGGATGGACGAGGAGCCCGAGCCGGAGCGCGCAGGAATCTTGCGGGGGAGAGCTTCCTCCGTCGCCGAGGGGTGGCCGTCGAGGGAATGGGCGTGACCAGGCGAGTGCGACTGCGAGTGCGAGTGCTGAGGGCTACGCGAGAGACGAGGGTCTGAGTCGGTGCGAGAGCGCTTCGGTTGCGAAGGCTGCGAGGGCTGGTAAAAGGGGAGCGCGGCGGGCGAGTTGGGAGGGAGCTTGGCGAGCATGAAGCGGATGACCTTGGATCCACGGCGGCAGAGGGTCTTTGTGATGGGAGAGAGTCAGCGAAGCGACTCGTGAGCGGCACGAGTCCGAACTCACGCTGCCCTTAGCGAACTTGTCCATCGTCTTGAGGGCGACGTCTACCATGGCACGCTGGTTCGCCGCCTGGCTACCGTAAGGCGAGTAGAGCAAGTCGATACAGAAGATGATGGCCGACTGACAGCTCTTGTACTGCAGTCCACTCCAGGGGGCCTGGCACAGAGGAGTGGCCTGCATCTCGAGGATCTGCTTGGCGGCGCTGAGGCACATGGTACGCGAGTAGGCGAAGGTCTCGTCGACGTAGGAACGAGCGAGGTAGGGGCGGTGGAGGCGGAGGCGCTCTTGGCAGATGGCGAGCTGCGAATGGGCGAGAAGAGAGCAAGTCAGCTTTGCCGAGCAGGTCTTGCAGGCTCCAAGCCTCGTTGAGATGAGCTTACCTGGATCATGTAGGATCTTAAAGCGCGAATCGGCTGCTTCTGAATGTCGTAGTCGATGGAGGCGTAGGCGTAGTGGGTGAAGACGTCGGCCTCGAGTTGCGAAACTTGACGGTCGAAGGCGAGGACCTGGGAGTAGGAGACGGGCTGGATTCTGTAGGAGGGGGGTGAGGGTCAGCTCTAATTCTCCATATCAGACACCGCCTCGAAGCGGCGCACCCGAAAACCTCCTCCGACTGCGAAAGAGCGAAAAGGTCAGCACTGCTATCGCCGAAGCTCAAGAAACTGAGCTGAGAGCAAGATTGACAACTCACAATCTTCTCCGCGAGCATGGCCACCTTGATACGCATGATGAGCGAAGTCATCATCGTCTCTCCTCCATTTCCACCCCTCCCGGAGCCCATCAACTCGTCGCCGATATCAGCAGGCAGCTTCGTATCGATATCGCTGAGATGCAACATCGAAGTCTTGCGTCCATAAGTCGTCGTCGCCGTCTGACACGCCAAGAACGACATCCACCACAGCCTCCTCCTATCCTCCGCCTCTCCTGCCGAGTACCTTCCCGGCGTCTTCTCCGGATCCCTGTGCATCTTGAGCGTGATGCAGCACTGCATAGTGAGGACGAGGTAGGCGATCCCGACGCCGCCGTTGTCGCCGGGACTGAGGGCGACGTAGTGGGTTGCGAGGAGGAGGAGGGCGCGGATGGCTTCGAGAGTTGGGCGCTCGAGGAAGCGGCCGTTAACGAGAGCGCTGGAGGAGAGCTCGAGCCATTCGGTTGCGAGGGCGTCTTTGGCTGCTTGGGTTGAGGGGAGACCACTGGCGGCGGATCTGGAGGCAGAGGCGGTTAGCGAGAAAAGCGAGAGACAGGGGCGGAGAGGTCGGTGAGGGTAGAGGAGGACAGCGAGGGAAAACTTACTTGTTGGGAGACATGCCGAACAGTCCGACGGCCCAAACAGCGAAGACGATGGCGAGCGAGAAGGCTGCGAAAAGATCGCCGAGCGATGGTCAGCTCGGCTCTCGACTCTCGGCGTCAAGTTACTCACCATCAGCGGGCGTCCCTCTCGCCTGAGCCATCCAAACTTGTTCTGCGTGCTGGGTGAAGATGTAGGCAGGGACTGCACCACAGGACGACGTGCGAAGAGGTCAGCATTGGATCTCGGCGCTCGCCGTTGCTCCTCCGAATCCCAGCTCGGTCTCGGCGGCCTCGATTACCGCCAGTGTAAAGCCCAACATCGAGCTCTGCTGCAGACTCACTCATATGCATGTACCAATCTGTCCCGACAAAGTAGAACCTCGCGGCCGCATCCGCCTGAGCTCTTGAGGGCAGACGAGCGAGGATCTCGAGGGTAGTAGCTTGGGAGCGAGCGAAGGGGAAGACGGAGAAAGCGGCGGTGGGTTGGGGCGAGTTGAGGATGAAATTGCCGTCGGCGTGAGGGGAGGGGAAGGAACCGTGGGAGGAGGAGTCGAGGATCTCTTGCGCCTGTGCGAGTGTAGTGTAGGAGAGGTGTGGTGCAGTCAGAGCGGAAGAAAGAGGAGAGAGATTGGAGAGGGTAGGTCAGCGAGTCAGCGCGAGTCGGCGGCAAAGAAGCCCAAAAAGTCAAGCTCGGCGCACCTCCTTCACTAAAGGATCCGTGCTATCCTTGTCGTTCCCCACATGGAAAGCCTTAATGGTGAGATGTCCCAGCTTTTGCGCGAGATCATGAGCAGCGAGATCCTCATCCTTGGGCTCGTCTGCAGCACCACGCTCCGAGCCGACAGATCCGCCGCCGAAGGTCGAGTCGGCGCGGTAGGAAGGGCTGGGGAAGGGGTTCTGCTGGGGTGGAGCGGGAGGGGAGTTTTTGGAGTCGATGAGGACGCTGATGAGGGATTGGAGGCGGTCGACTGTGGGTGAACAGAAGGAATCAGCAGGCTCGCTCATCCTCAGCGCCGAAGTTGACGAGCTCACCTTCATGCCTCAAGTTCTCGGTCTCATTCCTCTCGCGAGCTTCATAGAGTGGTGGAGCAGCATCCGAGTCCCAAATGCACAGCTCAGGGTGTCCTGTACGACGCGAGTCTGGTCAGCTCGTAACTCCCGTGCGCCGATCTCCTCGCTGTCGAAGTGTAGCCGAAGGCTCCCTCGCCCTTGTACAGCAGTAGACGTACCCTTCTGACTACAAGATTCGCATGGTAATCCACGATTGCAGCGGAGCTTGCGCTGCCTGCAAGGGTTGCCTGTAAAGTAGAAAGGGACATCAACACGCGAACGAGGATTCTGGAGCTGTACAAGACTCACAAGAAGCAGCCTTGCGATTGCGAGTCTTCTTCGGCTTGGTCGATTCAGGTGAAGAACTCATCCCGTACAGGATGGCTGTTCGTGCAAGAGTGTGGTCGGAGACAAGAGCGGGAAGGAGGGCGGCGCCCAGGTGGGGATGAGGGCGTTAACTACGAAATGAAGGTTCTGAAGTGTGCTGAGGACGGAAGGGCTTGCCGAAATAGGATGAACAATGGACGACAAGGGAGTCCCAGTCTGCTTTGCTGCAGAACGAGAGAGGAGACATCATTTGACTCCTCGCCGAACCGTCGCGGGGGCAGCGCCGAAGCGAACGAGAGATGTCTCTCTGAGGGAGTTACTGCACCTCAGCAAGTGTCCTACACGCTGGAAGAACCTCCTCTCTGAGTCTCTGAGATGCTAATAGCCTATGGATCAGCAACTCGCTGTTCTCTCGCCGAGAGCCTCTCCGCCGAGCAGCAAGATGAGTCGAATCGTGTATACAACAGCACTGTTGGTCGTTTCGGCGGTACTTCCCTCGTCACTACAACATCCCTGAACCCCTTACAGCCCCTCAGATCGTACTCCTCCCCAGCCGACTGCTCAACCCGAGCTCTTCATCCGAATCCTCATCCCCCGCGTCCCCCTCAGCATCACTCTCATCATCCGCCTCATCATCATCATTATCCCCCAACGCCAACAAGCGATCATTGATCCACAATGCCCGCTCGACGCGCTCGGAGCGCAGCTGGACCACCTCGGGCGTCTCGTTGTCGAGCTCCTCTAGGTTGCAGTAGGTCGTTTCGAGGCGGCGGAGGAGGCGACGCTCTTCGCGCTTGGAGCGCATGTGTTGAGGAGTGCGGAGGAAAGAGGCGTAGGCGTTCTCGAAGAGGCCGGCGGCTGCGAAGAGGGTAGGGGATTAGCTCGGCGATGGGGGACAACCAGACGTCGCAGCTCACCTCGGATGAAGACCTGCCTCGTCTCCCTAACCGTCTCGTTCTCTGGTACCGGGACCCTCTGCTCCTCCTCCTCCTGCGTCGGGTCACGCGAGCTGTCCCTCCTCCTACGCTCCGCGAGGAGCGCCTCATCCCTGCCGAGGTAAAGAGCTCCAATCGCCTCGAGCATGACCCGTCCGAGTACGAGTAGGCATCCTCCCTGAGCCCTCTCGAACGGAACGAGCCTCCGAATCGTCGCCTCGAGGACCTGGCGAACCTCATTCCTCGTCCTATCGTCGGTCGTCTTGTCCTGCAGGACGGCAGCGGCGGCGCTAGCAGCATCGACCAATCGGTTGGCCGACATGCTCGCTTCGACGAAGCGTACATCGGCGACGTGGGTGGCCCAGAGAATGCGACGGGCCCAGAGGGAGGGGGCCGAGGAGAAGGGCATGAGGGTCGACATGTCGCGGATGAGGCGGGCGTTGCCCATGACGGTGCCGGCTTCCTCGGATGAAGGTGCGTTGCCGGCGGGGGAGGTAGGGTCGAGGGGAGTGAAGAGGGCTGTTCCAGCGAGGGGGCGCGGCGAATGTGAAAGACCGAAAGTCAGCGTCGAGATCGGCGGGGCACCATCCGAGTAAGATAGCTCACCTTGGACGTTACGCCTGCATGCCATGTCGAGCAAATCGGCCAGCGCAGCCTCATCAATCACTTGCTCGCTCGTGAGCAGCAAGGACGAAAATGCCAAAGTCGTTTGCGTTCGGGCCCACTCTGCGAGCATCTCGCCGACCCAGCTGGCGACCTCGGGCAGCACGAGCGGGGCGAGTCCTTCCTTTGGCCGAGTGACGCTCGGCACTTGGTCCAGCCTCGGCGGCTCGGGGAGGTTGAGGAGGCGAGCGGCGGTTTGATAGCGTTCTAACGAGGCTTGCAGGCGAAGGGGCAGCTCCGCTGGGCTCGTGCCATCAAACTCGCCGATCCTTCCCAGCGCCCATGCTTCGACAAACAGCCCCCTCGCCTCGTTCTCGGCCGACAGCTTGGAGGTGAGCTCCCCTCGCCAGGCCTGCGCTTTGGCGATGGTGGCTTCGAGGGCTTGTCGGACGTTGCCTGCTTGTTGGCCGTGGGTTCCTTCTGCCAATTCCATTTCGAGTGAAGGGTGATTCAGCGCAGAGTCGGCCTGCACTCGGAGGTGGAGCAGCTGGCGCAGAGGCTCGGGCAGCGAGAGGGAGGGGTGGGAAGGGGCGCCGACGGCGATGGGCTGGCTGTCGTTCATGCTGGGCTGTGTAGGGCGCTGAAGCTGCTGTAGGTGAGTGACAGGCGAGCGGTGGCAAAGTCGAAGCGAGTATAAGCGAGTGGTTCGAGGTCAAGAAGTGAATTCAAGCGGCCGGCGCCGGCACATTGCAGATCCTCGACTTAATGGTTATCAAACTTATCCAACTTCAGAATTCGGCTGAAGGCTTGCACTTGCTGATTGGCAGAGTTGGAATGCTACAACTTCTATTTCTCCGTTTCCTGTTGCCCCTCTCCAGCCCCTCCGAGCTTGAGCGAGCCTCCTTGCTCAGCCAAGGGATCCAATGGCGGTACGTTCAGACCGACGAGCTGAGCTGAGCTGAGCTGGCAATATGCAGATGATCTTGAAGCTGCTCAGCATAGCGAGAAAACTAGATTCAGGCTGTGCTCCCTTCGTTCTCCTTTCGCCGAGCAGGGTGGGGACGACATTGAAGTGAATGCAGGGCTATCCTGGGGTTGGAGTAGGGTGCAGGGTAAAGTAGATAAGCAATGAAGAGTATCCTGCAGTGCGCGTAGTTAGAGAGAAAGCCCCGAGAGACGCTCACCAAGCTCAGATTGTCATCGCCGAACGGTAGGCTTTAGACGCCCGGCAGTGCGGCAGGCTTTAGACAAGTGCTGCAGGGCCGTGGAGCAAGGCTATTTAAAGTCTTGGCTCCGAGCTCGCCACCTACCGACCTCCTTCCTGCTCTCCCAAGCTTCGTCCCATCGAAGTCTCGGCGAGTCGGCGAGTGCTTCTTCCACTATGCCTATGGTCATCACCACCGAACACGCGGCCCACCATCAAGCTCATAGACAAATAATTGATGGATCTTCTCTTCGCCAGCGCAGACGCAACCTCAAAGCGGCAGTGGAGCTGCTCGAACTGGTCTTCCTCGGTCCCCCTCCTCACGAACCCGAGATCCCCTTCGAACAGCAAGATCCTGCTGTATGGTTGAGGTTCGGCAAAACAGGTAGAGCTGTACCTTACACGTCTCAGGAGGCAGCCAAGGAGCTCGTCAGAGAGTTCACCGCCGTGTTGGAGGGCATCACCGACGCCGAAGCTGCCAGCGACGAGTGGCTGGAGGACAACATGCCGCTGGCTCATAAGCAGTACAAAAAGATTGAGAACTTATTCGGAACCACCTTGACCTACAGCAAGTGAGTGATGTCAAGCGGGAGATTCGTTCCCGCCGAGGTGGAGTCGGCGCCGAATTGTCTCGTACGGGAAGCTAACGACCAACCTCAGACTACTCTCTAGCAGTATCGACGGTGAGTATCAACAGTCTATGCTGAGATGTCTACCAGCGCCGGCGCACGCTGAGCCACCATCACCTTTGACAGCGGTTGAACTTCGCGCTCGCTACGGACTTGACACGAATGTGACTGCCCTCAAGGTCACTCAAGTGGTGTACAAGAATTTCCACCATGAGGTGAGTATTCTCGCCTCTGTCTGAAAGCAGCAGCTGGGCGTTTACACGTCTCGTCGTTTCGCTCTCCCTAACTATTCGTCGCTGTTTCGCTTGTGCCTGTGTTGCGAACCCCCCTTCACCTCAATAGGAGCTCAAAACGCCTGTGAAAGCTTCCGCTCTCAAGCCTCGCTTCGTGCCTGCCAGCCAGCGCCTTCGCGGCGACGGAGTCGAGTCCGGCCCCGCCGAGCATGACCATTCTGGCGAGCCGCGCAGGGTCAGTTGTTGCTTTTGTTTAGTTGACGCAGACTTGCACTGATTTCATCGCGTACCTAGATTGGTCACTCCCTTGGTCAGGCTAAACGCAGCTGCCGTGGCCGAGGAAGGCTGCTGCTCGGTCGAGCCGAGCAGGCGTACGGAGTGAGGGTCTACGAGCCTATGCCGAGGCGTAGTTGGTGAGGAGCTAGAGCGTACAAGTTTTGACGTGCTATCGGCTGTAATTACGGAGAACCTACCGTTAGGTAGAACAATGGGCCGCCTGAGAGAGCTCGGCGCTGGCGAAAGGGCCGTTGGGCAACTTGGAGACGATTTTGATACGGCAAGTGAGAGGAGGATCGCAAGCGAAACGTTCAAAAACGACTCCAGACCCTTCAAATGCGCGCTGTAGGTCTTCAGCGACCTCGTCAGCCATGCGAGAGCTCGCGAACGCCGAGCCGCTCGTTCGGCCTCACTAGTGGCGGTAGAGCAGCTCCTCGTGCTGCAGAGTACGTGCAGAAACCATATCCATCTCCTACGCCCTTCCAAAGCTCGCTTAAACGACTTCAAAATTTAAAGGAGTCTCTGCCCACGACTCGCCCTCTCCCAAGTCTCCGCTCGAACTGTCTGCCTGCTTCACCTCGCTTCTACTTTGCTACAACACCTCCGGCAGCGACAGCAAGAAGGGCAGCAGCAATGGCAGCACGGAAGCTACAAAGTAAGAGCCTACAGCCAAACCCACAACTCGCCTCTCCCCTTCGACTGCCCTCTCCCAGCTTCAACTCGCCTTTGTGCGCCGCTTCGAGCTCAACGGGGAGCAGCTCGGCGCGCACAAAAGACTTGTCGATATGTGCTCGCCAGGGAGCTGCTTTCAGTGCTGTGGCTCGTTAGCTCAGACGAGCAGCAGAGGCGACGTTGTAGCGCCACCCTCGAATGCGGCGGGGACGAGCTGGCATTCGAAGGCTGCAAGCTCTCGGCATGGAAGCAGAGTGGGCTGACACTTTCTGTACCTTTGCAACTACAGCCGAGATTGAACGGACGCTCAAGAAGGTCGCCGAGGGCGTAAGTAGCCCGTTAGCGGTGAGAGCGAGGTGGAGAGCGCTAAGCTGACGTTGGATTCCATCTACAGGTCGAGCTGTTCGAAGGGGTGCGCACCGAAAGGGTCTATACTATCCTACAGCAACTCGGCGGCTGACTCTGCGCTCCTCCGCTGCAGATCTTTGAGAAGATCCAGACGAGCACCAACCAGACTCAAAAGGAGAAGCTCGAGGTCGACCTCAAGTCGCAGATCAAGAAGCTGCAGCGCCTACGCGACCAGATCAAGACATGGATGCAGTCCAACGACATCAAGGACAAGCAGCCATTGCTCGACAACCGCAAGCTGATTGAAACGGTGCGTCCCTCGATTCCCGCTCTCGCTTCGTCTCGGCGCGCCTGTATGCTGATGCGTCGAACTCTCACAGCAAATGGAGCGCTTCAAGGCATGCGAAAAGGAGATGAAGACCAAGGCCTTCTCCAAGGAAGGGCTCAGCGCCGCCGCCAAGCTCGACCCGAAAGAGCAGCAGAAGCTCGAACTATGCCAATGGACGACCACCATGGTCGACGAGCTGAGTCGGCAAGTCGAGCAGGCCGAAGCCGAGATCGAGACGCTGCAACTCCTCAAGAAGAAGAAGGATTCGGATCGGGAACAGCGGCTGGATCAGCTCGAGACGCTCAACGAACGACGGGCGTGGCACATCAACCGACTGGAGCTCATCCTTCGACTACTGGAGAACGGCAACCTGCAGACCGAAGCAGTGGCAGATATCAAGGACGACATTGCCTACTTTGTCGAGAGCAATACGGTGAGTCGAAGCGGGAGGAGGCGCCGAGCAGGGCGACGGAGAGCTGACCTCTCGTTACGCTCACAGGAGGAGGACTTCGAGGAAGACGAAGGCATCTACGACGAGCTGAATCTGCAAGAGGAGGAGGATATGTACCAGGTCGGCGGCGACGACTTCCAATCTTCGCATGATTCCACCTCGGTCGCGGACGACACCTCGCATGCCTCGATACCGACGCCCGCCGCTCCACCAAAAACACCAGCAAAGGAGAAGCCTGCCGCCAAGAAGGCACCAGCACCAGTCGAGGAGGAAGTCAGCAGTCCCGTCAAGAAGACCGTTCGCAAGTCAACGCTCGATTCGACAACCCCTCGGCCGACCAACCTCGTCACTCCTTCGCGTTCGGTATCGGGCCCACAACCTACACCAAGGACAGCACCAGCACCGATGCCCACCATTCGCTACGCCGCTGCCGCAGCGGCCAACCTTCCTCCTACACCGACACTCAGCTCGGCGGCCGCGCCTGCGCCTTCACCAGCAACCACCGCTGCTGCTGCACCGCCACCCGGACTCTCCGCTTCACCTGCATCGACCCCTTCGTCGGAGGCACCTCTAGCACCGGCAATCTCGACTCCCGAGACTTCAAAGTCGGTCGACGCCTCGTCGTCGCTACCTTCGCCGCTCGCGCCTCCAGGTGCTGGACAGCCCAGTCCTTCGATGAGCTCAGCTTCCGTTCCCGTACGTCTCGACCTCGCTCCCTTCTCTCTCCCCCCATTCGCTGACCCTTCGCTCACTTCGCAGAACTCGAATGGCCCCTCCGCCTCCTCCGCACCCTCCGTCTCCTCGCAATCGCAAGCACCTGCGACCTCTCCCGCACCTTCATCCGCCTCGCTCCCTCAACCCACAGTCACCGCCGGCGATGGTTCGAGCGAGCAGAAGAGCGCCGAGGAGCAGCCGCAACAGCAGCAGCAGCAGAGGCCTAATGAGCCGAGGTTGCCGAGTAGTTTGGCGGACTTGGTGACGAGCTTTGAGAGCGCTAAGCAGAAGTGTGAGTCCCGCTCTGAGGGGCGAGGGGAGGCGCAGGGCGAGAGCTGACCTAGAGTGACCTCTCACACAGCGATGAACCGCGATAACGACCTCGGAGCGATCCACCAGATCCTCGACTCGGGATTCTCGAACGTACCGCAACCTCTTGACGCCGAGAAGTGAGCCCCTCGCTTTCTCCTCTGTTCCTCCTTCGGCGCTGATCATCTTTCTCCCCGCTCTCTTCCGCCTACTCTCTCGCAATAACAGGCCCAAGTACTACGTCCCCCGTCAGCCCTTCGCGACGCCAGGATACTACCCCCAGGAGCCGTCAGGACAGTTTGCCAACCCGGCGCTGTTCACCAAGCTGGATGTCGACACTCTGTTCTACATCTTCTACTACTGCCAGGGCACTTACCTCCAGTGCGTCTGCTCTTTCCTCCTCCTCGTATTTTCCTCGTCTCGGAACGAAACTGATCCTCATCGCCTTCCCTTGCCCTCCCTGCTCCTCCGTCTCCTCCACTCTCCTTCCCGCTCGCTCTCTCGCTTACTCGAAACAGGTACCTCGCCGCCTCCGAGCTCAAGAAGCAATCATGGCGCTTCCACAAGCAGTACCTCACCTGGTTTCAGCGCGCCAACGAGCCGCAGCAGATTACCGACGAGTACGAGCAGGGAGTTTACCTTTACTGTGCGTTGGAGCTGCTCTCTCTGTTTCCTTTGAGTGAGGTGGATGCTGACTTCACGCTCTCGTTGATGCTGTACAGTCGACTGGGAGGGTGAGTTCTGGTGCAGAGTAGGAGAGACGCCGAGAAGAGCGATTGCTGACCTCGCCGACTTATGCTCGCAGGATCCTGGTGCCAACGAAGGAAGAACGACTTCAAGTTCAGCTACAAGTGTGTCTTCTGCTCTCCTTCTCCCTTCAACTCCTCGCTGACCTCCGCTCCCTCGGCGCAGGTTCTTGGACAGCGATTAAAGCAAGCGGGTGTTGGCTCGACTTCTCTGTTGTGGGGAGTTTACTCCCTTTCTAGCTTCATCCCTTCTCTCTCTCGCTTTCGTGTGATTCGAATAGTGTGTAACCAGACTCCCTCGCGACTCTTTCAATTCGATTGCTCGTCGACCGAAAGTGAGAAGCCAATTCGGAGCTCGGCGAAGGACAAATGGAAGGATGAACGGAAATGGGAGCGAGTGGAAGCGATCAGGTCGATGCAGAGTCAAGGCTGATCACAGCGGTGTGGCTCGCGAGGCCTTTGGGAAGAAGGGTGCAGCTGAACAGCGAAGCCGAACGGTTCGGCGCTTTGTAAGTCGGAGCGGACGGTTGCAGGACAGGTCGATTCGAGGAAAGCGAGTCTCAGCTGTAAGTGATTGTGTAGCTGAATACAGAACCCAGGAGCTTTTGACCAGCCTACAAGCCTCACGAGATGGCCGCTTCGGGAAGGTGCTCCAGGCCTTGCCAAAGTGAGGGGGGGCGAGGCTGAGGAGGCTGCCTCCCTTGCGCTCCTACTCTTTCGCCTCGTTCTCTTCTCGCTCGCCTGCTCGACTCGTACAGCAACTCGTTACTCGTTCCCAACAGCCTACAGCTCGCTCGTCTACAGATTACAAGCTACAGGTGAGTTGAACCGAGTGGCTTGCGTCTCTCGCTCGCTCGCTCGCCAGCCAGCCAGCCCTTTCGTTGCTGACCAGCCTCTCTTTAAGCAGCAGAGCTCACCTCTAATAGGCAGCAGAACAGACAGAGGCTCCAACTACCTACAAGCTACCCTTCCCACCGTACGTCGAGGCCTTAGCTCTGCTACAGTCCAACTCTCGAGCCTCCGCTCACTCTCGCTCGTCTTTACGCCATCAGAGGGACTCGCTTCCACCCTTCTGTAGGTCTTTACTGGTAGCGCGACTGCTGCTTGTCCCCCTGCTGACTTGCGCTTGCCGTACAGCTTTCCCCCCACCTCGCCTCGTCGAGATGTCGCTCCCCACCTCGTACACCACGATTCTCAGCGACCTCAACCGCGACGTCGCTCGCGCTCAGCCTACCGACGCTCTCCAATTCTGCGCCAACTGGTTCTCCTCGCGTCTCGAGCAGGAGCGCCTCACCGCGCGCGGCGGAGAGGATTCGAGCATGAGGGACACGACGCCCCCTCACTCGGCCAAGGCGCTGCCAGGTCAGGCTGTTGGACCTGCTTCGCCGCCTCCTCAGCGCAAGAGCACTCCTCCTTCGCTCGTCGGTCAAGGCTACACTTTCGGCGGACCTCGCGCCCTCGAGACCGACAACAAGCCTTCGCCCTTCTCCGAGTTCCCTCCCGCTCGCGATAACGAGCCTCCTTCCCCCTTCACTCGCGCTGGAGACCGCTCTTCCCAACCTCCCGTCACCACCCACCCTACTCCCCTCACCTTCGGCGCTCCCCTCGCTTCGCCCGGCGCCAACCGCTCCACCTTCGCCTCTCGCTCGCCGCCGCCCGCTCCTCTCGCCCTCGGCTCTCGCGACAGCAAGGTCTCCAACGATGATGACGAGTCGGACGAGGAGGAAGTCGACGACCCTCGCGACGACCCCAACTACCACCCAAACAAGAACAACAACGGCTTCGGCGGGCTCCTCGGCGGACCAGGCAATCACACTGGCGGCATCCCTGCGGCCTACAACCTCGGTCGGCGTACCTCCGTCTCGGCAGAGTCGCTCGACCCCAACCAGAACACGAGCAACCTCCCCAAGACGGTCATCGCCAAGTCGACTTCGCAGCGCGAGCGCATCGAGGCTTCCATCGCCAACAACCTGCTGTTCCGCAACCTGGACGAGGACCAGCACAACGACGTCCTCAACGCCATGAAGGAGGTCTCGGTCAACAAGGGCACCGAGGTCATCGTGCAAGGCGCCGTCGGAGACTTCTTCTACGTCGTCGAGGAGGGTACATTCGAGGTCTGGGTCCGAGGCCCCCCTACCCACACCTACTCGGGACCAGGACAGACGACGACCGTCCCCGGCGAGGAGAAGAAGGTGGCGACCTACGGCCCTGGCGGCTCGTTCGGAGAGCTCGCCCTCATGTACAACGCCCCTCGCGCCGCTACCGTCGTGGCTACCTCGCGCGCGACCATGTGGGCCTTGGACCGCGTCACGTTTAGGAGTATCCTGATGGAGCACACGTCGCGCAAGCGCAAGATGTACGAGAACTTCCTCGCCGAGGTGCCCATCCTCGCTTCGCTCAACACCAAGGAGCGGGCAAAGATTGCCGATGCCCTCGAGGAGAAGGTCTATGAGGAGGGAGAGTCGGTCGTCGTCGAGGGGGAGGTCGGCAAGAACTTCTACATTATCGAGAGTGGAAAAGCTGAGGTGTCGAGGAGGAGGAAGGCCAGTGGACCGGGCTTTGATGAGGAGATTCTCGGCTCGCTTAGCAAGGGTGACTACTTTGGAGGTGCGTTCTGTGTTCTCTCTTCTTCCTCGTCTCCCTTGCTGACCTCGCTCTCCCTCTTACGCATCGCAGAGCTCGCCCTCCTCAACTCGGCTCCTCGTGCCGCTACTGTCCGCGCCCAAGCCGGCCAAGGACGTCTCCGCGTCGCCACCCTCGGCGAGAAGGCCTTCACCCGTCTCCTTGGCCCCGTCATCGACCTCCTCCAACGCAAGGCGCAGAATGAGTACGGCGCCAACTCGACCAGCTCGGCGCAGCAGCAGGAGTAAGGCGTGGGAAGGATCGTTGTAGTCCTATCTTGGTGTTGGGAGGAGCGTTGCAGACTAGCAGCTTTTGTCATGTATACTCGTCGTCAGTCTCAGCACTCTCTGGCACGAAACCCGAGAGATGGCGAAGCTCGAGACCAGGCGAAGGCATCGGCGAGCAGCTCGAGATGAGTGCTGTTCAGGACATGGTGGACTATCAAAGACTATTGCCTCGTTCTCCTACAGCCTCCTCGACACCGGCTCGAAGACGTTCACTCCGTACGCCTGCTCGGCTCGACCGAGACGGCGAGAAGCGAGCGATCCTCCTTGCTCGCGGCGGTAATCTCCTCGTCCGAGGCTGTGGTTGACAGCGTTCTTTGATAACTGGGGTTAGCTGCTGTTGTTCACACGATTCGAGCTGGCCAGGGACTTACCCTTCCCGAAGCGTGCGGCGCCGAAGTCGAAGACTCTCCTCCTTCGGCTTCACTCTGATGGTGGTTGTCTTTGTCCGATCGCGCCGTGGACGCAAGCTTTCGACGTCGTGTGACAACTTTGAGGGGCTATGGAGAGGTCGCGAAACGTAAGTGTCAAGCTTGACCGAGCGGAGCAAGATCAACCGACGCCGACCGCCCTCTGCACTAGTCTGGCGCAGGCTACAGAGCACCTCCAAGATGCAGTCTGATTTACTCACCTCGTTGTGCATTACTTGGTAGATGCCCTGAGTGATCTCGAGCGAGGTTGCTCTTTCACGGAGGCGAGGGTACATGTTTCGGATCTGCACCCCTGCGCCCGAGCGGGAAAAGAGTGACGTTCAGTGAGTCTCTCACACAGCACACAAGGATCAGATGCTTACAGCTCTGCCTGAGCAGTCTATGGAAGAGGTGGCGACTGTGAGCTCTTCGGCCGGTGAACGAGGTGAACGCCGAAAGCTCACTTGGTGTAGCCGCTCCCGGCTCCGAACACGCTCTTAATACTGAAAAAATAGCTGTACGCCTTTTCGTGGTGATCCAGCAGCCATCTCATGTCCTCTGCGAGCTCATTTGTAAGCTCCGAGTCCTCGAGGATCCCACCGAACTGATTGATGAGCAGCCTTGCCTGCGCCCTCGATGAGTAGAGCTCTTCAAGTTCCGGTTTCAGATTTTGGGGTGTTCCATCCTTGAACGCTATGTAGCAAGGGTCTCTTCTATCACGGAAGAGGCGAGTGACAATCTCTTTCGCCGCTCGGAGGTTCCGACGGCTCGGGGGGATGAGGGCGAAGATCCTTCGGTACGTTTCGAGCTGAGCCTCGGTATCTGCTGCAGGCGTTGGTTGGGGCATGGGTCGGAGTCGAAGCGCGGTCGAGCTAGGAAAAAGAGAGGCGAGAGAGGAAGAGACGACGGGGCCTGACAGGCGGAGCAGTGCAGGAAAGACCAAAGCGTATTTTGATGCGTCGCTCCGCTGGAGCTATACCCCGCCGAAAGTCCCCGCCCCCTGACCGCCAGCGGAGTGCGAATTGCATCGCCGAGCCCAGCCCACTCCCCCTTGTGCTCGCCCTCGGTCCAGTACATATTGAGCACAGAATCAAATCATTCAAACAAGAAGCGACCAGCGAGTCCCATGAAGCTACGTGCCGCCCTGTTCAAGCGCAAACGAGCTCGGTGACGGAGAGGACGAAAGCCGACGTGGTGATAAGGGTGCGGAAGTGGTGGCGGGTGAGCCAGCGCTGGATGAAGGTGTCGGTGTCGAGCTTTTGACTCGCTTCGGCGCCGTCTGAGACGATGAGGGTGAGGCGGAGATCAGCGCTGAGAAGCTCGGCGACGAGGCGTCAGACCCACCCTTGATAATGTTCTCCTCGGTCTTCTTCATCACCTTGATATCGGGCATCATGACGAGGAGGGTGTAGGGCAAGTTGCCGAGGATGAGCAGAGCCGCCGTAGCGAGCACAGCCTGCGAAGGGGAGGACGAGGTGGTCAGCGATTGTGCGCCGAGAATCGCTCGCCAACTACTTCTGCACACCGCGGCGAGATCGCAAGGCTCATGTAAGCTGTGAAAGCAGGTCGACTCACCGAACGATGCCTTCCGACCCAGTTGGCAGGAGCCCAGAGAGCAGGAGCTCTAGCAAAGTAGCTGGCCGCGCCGAGGAGGAGCGTGAGGACGGGAACGGAGGGGATTACGAGGCCAGCTCCGTTGCTGTAGATGCGAGACCAGAGGTGCTGTAGGTCTTTGCGTAAGCCGAGTACCGTGCGATGAGTTGAAGGAGGACGGTGCTCACGAGGCGGTCGCGAGGGGAGAGAGTCGGCACTTGATAAATGGTGGCGACCGATTGAGTGGACTGCAAAGGTTGATAGCAGCGTGGATTATAGTGTAGGGGAGCAGGTCAGCCTCTGTACGTCTCCATCTTTTGCACGGCTCTCTCTGCGGAGCTCAGGCCAAGGCAACGTAGCCTCGCCCTTCTCAGGCCATCGGCGCGGGCTCAGCTAAGGCGATGGCCTTCCCGCCCATACCCCTACACTGCTGCTCTGTACTAGCCCGAGCCCGAGCACATCCTCGACGCTCAGCAAGAAGCTCGAGCTTGGACGCAGGTGGGGCCGCCTTTTCGAGCGGCCTGCAGGCGTAACTGACAGTTCGAGTGTAGGGGCAAGAGCACAAGACTTACCACAGTAACCTGGAACCCAGCCAGCAATCCCAACCCAACTGCAGCAGCTCCACGAGCGAAGCACAGCGCAGGAGCGTCGGTGGCAGACATCTGAAGGGTAGTCGGAGGTGTAGGGAGTCGTAGGTTGGGGTAGGGCTTGTGTTGAGCTGGCTGTAGTTGATAGGCGATGAGACGATGAGTTGACGAGATGACGCGGGACAGAGAGAAGGAGAGCTGACGTTGCGGAAGGCGATGCAGCGCGGTACGTCGAACGTCGGTGAAGTTATCGAGCGACGAGAGGTTGCTTGCATAAATGACAGGGTAGACTCAGTGGCTCTGCAAGTGCATCGAAAAGCACGCTTGCCCCTTTCGCAGACCAAAACCTCAGCGCCGAGCTCGCCAACCTTCTTTCCCTCCGGAGCCATCACGAACGAGAAACATCGTTGTTGCGAGACTGAATACAAAACATACTTCCACCCTTTAAACTGCTCGCCCCTCCGTTACCACTCCTTCTTGAGGGTGAAGCCCCACTCGAAATCGACTGCGAGCCGAGAAGGGGTTAGCAAGGCTCAAAGTCGGCAAGAGGGAAGCAACGCACCGTAGACAGTCTTATCGTCGTCAATGACTCGGCTGCGAACATTGTAGGATCCAGAGCGAGCGAGCATGCCGGAGGGTCTGCGGAGGAGGGGGTGAGCTCGAATTTCGAGCGAGCGAGCAGCTGGGACTTACGCCTCCTCGGTCACGAAGCGCTTGACGATAGGCTCGGAAGAAGGTCCGTAGCTACCAATCATGCTCTCGAGCTTGTCCACTGCGAGCGGCAGAGGTCAGCCATCGCTCTCGTTTCTCGTTCCACCTGGAGCTCACCGTTGATACCAGCGCGGCGAACGACCTGGATGTACCGAAGACCAGTCACGACGTCGTGGTTGATCGAGAACTTGAGCTCGACGGCGTACTCGGCTCCTTCCTGCAGATGAGGTGAGCGAGAGTCAGCTTCGGCGATGGCTCTGATCCAGCTTTGAGCAAGCTCACCTTGATGACGATGGCTGTGCGAAACGAGAGGGGTAGTCAGCGATATGTGCGGGAGTTTAGACTGCAGCGCGAGCGACTCACGGTTCTTCTTGAGATCCTTGAGCTTCTCGGGGTTGGTGAGGTCCAGCTCGATGGGGCCGGCCTTCCTCGACTCGGCGACGAGCGACAGGGAGATCATAGATACCCTAGCTCCATCTGTAGTTACAATCGGTCAGCTCTGCAGACTCTGCTCTCACCTGGTCCCCTCGAGCGCCCGCCCCCTCGAGCCCGCTCTGGACGTACCGGCCGCTCCAGCAGTTGCTCCAGCACCAATCCCGAGCGAAGCTTTCCACTTGGCCAACGACTCGTCCTCCTTATCGAGCTGTACGATAGAACAGAGCACAGCTCAGCTTTCAGGCGCGACGTGGTGTGGGGGCCGGGCGGAGGTCTCACCTCAGCGTACTCTGCGAGAGTCTTCTTTTGGTTGATCTGAGGGTGTATTGGAGATGTATCAGCAGCTGCTCTGCTCTATCAGCAGCTACTCTGCGCGATCAGCAGCTGCTCTGCTCTACAGCAGCTGCTCTGTAGTCGAGAGAGCGCGACTCACGACGTAGCCGGCCGTTTCGCTCGCCTCGAGCTCGCGGTCGTCGATAGTGGAGGCTTCAGGTTGGTGGCTGTCAAGTGCAGAGGGTCAGACCGAGTCTTTGTAGCTCTGTGAGCCGACGTACGACATTTTGAAAGGAGCGAGCTGAGAGAGCGGGAGGGAGAGCAGCGAGAGGCCACGGCGCGCGAGCTCGAGGTTGAGCTAGCGTTTCTTGAGAATAGCGATGTAGGCTTGGAGGCTGCTGTTGCGGTGTAATAGTACAGGTCAGCAACCCTCGACCGAGCTGCCGAGTGATTTGCTGCAGAAATAATCCAGCCGCTTTGAAAGGAGGCCTGCGAAAGGCCATCGCCGAGCAGCGTCAAATTGCGCCGAGGCGGGCAGAGATGCGGCAGCAAGAGCAGCTGGACAGCACGATAAGCCTCCGAATCACCCTCCCCTGCACTCAGGACTACTGTAGGCGACCCCTCAGACGAGCTAGTCCTCGCGCGATCCCCTCTCCTCTCTTTCCCTCCGCTCTCTCGTTCTGCTTCTTGTCGACAGCTTTTAACGATAAGCGACGACATCAAACCCATGTGAGTATCGTATACTGCTCTCCTCCGCTTTCTGTATCCCTGCTGACCCTGCTATCTGGCTCTCAAAGGCAGCGCACGTCTCCTCGTTTCGGCTCGTCTTCTTCGGCCGCCAGCACGTCCCGAGCGGGCTTCAAGCGCGAGAACAGTCCTTCTGTACAGGTCGACTCGAAGCGGACTAAGCTGGAGGATCATGAAGCTGCTTCAGAGGCGCTGGAAGCTGAAGTAGAGGGCGACGCGCTCGTGAAGACCGAGGATGGCGCGTGAGTTGCGCTTTATCGAGCTGTAGGGCCTCACTGACGCTTTGTCGACGCTCAGTCAATCCTCCACTACCCCCGAGTACACGCCCGACGCTACTTCGGTCGAGGAGGAGGACGTCAAGCCCGACATCGACAACACCGAGCTTGCCGAGTACGCTGTCTGTGCTCGAACTCGAGTCCAGACTCTGACTGACCAACACGTCTCCAGTGCCGAGCCCGAGTCGGACAGCGCCGCCAGCGACACCGACAGCGCCAGCGCTTACGAGGAGGACGACAGCGCCGACGGTGATTTTGACGGAGCCACCGACAGCGAGTCCGAAGACGACAGCGAGGTGGACAGCGAATTCGAGCGCGAGACTCGAGCTCCCGCGCCCGAGCTTGAAGAGCAGAAGCCCGGAGGAGAGACCGAAGTCATCAGGATGTAGGCTTGCGCTTCGCGATGCGCGCCTGCACATCGGCTGACCCGTTCTCCGAATCACCAGTAATCCGGACCCGAAGCCTGGCCCTCGCAGGCCTCTTATTCGCCCTCGCAATGGGCAACCTCTCCCTTCGGACCCGATGAACCTCTCCGCCAACCCTCCTACCTACGACGGCCTTCCCTCGCCCGGCATCGGCCCTCGGCCTACCCCCTTCAATATCTTTGATACCTCCACCATGCCATTCGCTCAGCCGACAATTCCTCCCCCCGCCCATCTCCTCGCCGAGCGCCACTTCCATCGGAATGATCTCGGCGGTCCGCGCATCAAATGCTACCACAGTGACTCATCCAAGACTCGCATATACGGTACTTATCGTCTCACCATGCTGGCCAAGCTCAATATCGACTGCAAGGGGCCCGGTCAGCCTTGGATTTGGACCGGCGGCGCCAACGACTTGTTCGACGTCGACATTGCCGCTTTCATCGATCACATCAAGCCTGTCGGAGATGCTCGAGATGGCTGGGTGCCGCATCTTGAGAAGTGGAGGGCGTATGGGTTGTACGAGATTGCCTGGGCGGGCAGGCCGTTGCCGGGCGAGTTCCAACAAGCCGACGCCGCTCAGCAGGAGGCGGTGATTAGCGCGTTCGAGAAGTACTGGTCGGAGGAGAAGCACTACGACCTCATGGTGGAATGGGGATTCACGCCACCGTGGGACGACCTCATCGTCAAGAAGCATCTCTGGCGCGAGAAGACCACGCCGAAGGACCGATCGACCGCCATTCGCGCCCAGGTTCGAGACGACCTCGAGAAGGGATACACCACTGGACCTCTCTACAGTGTATTCCGCTACATTGGCGCTGATGGACGGGAGCTCAAGGACTGTAGGGCTCGTGGAACCGAACGACGCGCAACCGCCGAGGCGAAAGGGTTAATTGGGGTGGTGCAGGCGGATCAGGAAGAAGAGGATGAGGGGGAGGAGGAGGAGAGTGAGGAGGAGAGTGAGGAGGAGCTTGAGGAGCCTAGCAAGAAGGCTGCGCCGAAGAAGCCAGTAGGCAAGGTCGAGCCGAAGTTCACGATACAGATCCCTCGCCGCCGTCCACACAAAGCGCGTTCGCCGAGCAATAGAGCAATAGGATCCACTTCTCTCGATCTGCTCGCTCAACCTGGTTGCTATATTGAAGCGAGTTCTGCGAAGGAAAGTCTGCGCCGAGCTCGGCTTTGCCTTGCGTTCACCGTCACTCTCGAATCGCAGATGAAGATGAGGAATGCGGTAATGTGACAGATGATGATGGTGGGGGCTACAGAGGTACTAAATAATGCTACGGTGAAGTCGTCTAAAACTCTACACGGACTTGCTCGCCCTCCTCACGCTCTTCGACTCGCTCTGCTTGACACCGCGGAACAGTTCGTACAGCATGATGTCGCCCCAGACGTAGCCTACAGGTGGAAGAGAAGATCAGCGACTGCTAGAGCGAAAGAGAAAGACAAGAAGAGCTCACCTCCAGGAAGAGGGTCGCCGTGAAGGCGGTCGCGCTGGTGAGCTTCCTGCCCCTTGAGGATGGGACCCCACTCGTTGATGCGGAAGTCGGCGTGGGGAGCTGGCTCAGACTCTTCTCCGATGGTGGTGGGAAGGACGAGGGTGCGAACGGCTTGGTCGAGCTGGTAGATGCGGTTGTGAGAGAAGGAGGGGGGTTCGAGCGAGGCCGTCGTGTTCACGCGAGGGGCGATCTTGTCCTGTGGTGAGAGAAGGGTCAGCAAAGGCGCGAAGAGGAAGAGAGGGAATGATGTAGCGCACCATGAAGTAGTCGTGCTCGGCGACCTGATCCAAAGGGTAGTGAAGGGTGCGCCAGGTCTTGGCCTTCGCATTCGGGAAGGCCTTGCGGACCTTCTCGAGGATCTGGCCGACGCGGAAGCGGTACCAAGTAACGCGATCCTGTGCGAGACCCGAGACGGTGTCCTGCTGAGTGGCGAGGTCCTGCTCAGCCCAGCGAGCGAGGTCCCAAGTGCCCGAGGTGACCTCGACGAAATCGGGAGCGCTGGGACGTCCGTCCGAGCGAATGGCGGCGACGAGGGGCTCGACGATGTCGGTGAGACGGTGCTCGAGCATGCCGGGGGCGCTGTACTGAGGCATGCGGGACTCGCGCCAGTAGTCCTCCTGGTCGAGGCCGAAGTGGAAGACCGAGACGAGCTGTGAAGACAGCAGGGTCAGCTCTGGTAGGATACAGAGCACGCTGAGTGAGGAGTAGACATACCAGGAAGTCGTACTTGGGGATGTAGCAGATCCTCGGCCGACTGGCGTCCCTCACAACCCGGAATGCTCGGTTCTGCAGCCTCTTTGGCCGCTCGAGGGTGTGCTGAGCCTTGGTGGCGGCGCGAACGGGCGAAGGAGCGGTCGCGTACTTGTGATGCGGGCGCACGACCTCGCTCTCCTCGCCCATGAGCTGGCAGAAGTTCTCGACGTGCTCGCGCGAGATGGAGTCGCCGATGATGAGGGCCGTTCGGTTGTGGAGCCACGAGAAGTCAGTCTTGTGAGGGTCGTTACGGAGTTTGGAGAAGAAGGCGGTAGGGGAGCAGGTCGGGTCGAAAGGGACCCATTGGTTCTTGTCGGGGTCAACCAGGTCGACCGAGAGGGAGCCGAAGGACGAGTAAGGCTCGCAGGTCGAGCCTGTGCGTATCCGATTGATGAGGGAGGAGGGAGCGTAGGATGATCTGTAGTCGGATGCGAAAGCTGGAGGTCAGCGAAAGCGTTCCCTCGGCGGCTCAAGACGCGCGAAGGCGAGCGAAAGGTGAAACTCACGAAGGGGGAACGAGGTAGGAGAGGAGGGTGATGGCGGAGAGGGTTACTGCTGCGACAGCGATGAGGGAGAGCCATGGCCGAGGAAGCTGGAAGGCGCGACCCTTGGGCGGGCGATATGGCGGCAGGCGAGGCTTGCCATCGAGTCCTGACTTCTCCTTCCACACAGGGAGTGGTGGTGATGGTGGCAGCTGGATCTCTCCCGTCTTCTCATCGTACACCAAATGCGAAATGAAGGGCGAGGCCAGTGACCGAGGCGACGCTGCTGTTGAGGCTTGAATGCTGCTTCGGCGACGAAGGTGCTGGCCCTGGAACATGACCGAGCCGCGCGGGCTCTCGTCCTGGTAGCGGAAGGACATTGCTTGGTGGTGCTGTAGAGCTGTAGGCTGCGGCTGAGGCGACGAGATGTCCGACGTTTAGAGTTGGAGGTGTTGATGGAGCGGGGTAAGGAGTGCGAAGCCTGACCGGCAGGAGGTGAAGACGGCGAAGTTGTCGAGGCGGGAAGGAGGGTCGAGGGTGCAGCTACAGTCGAACCAAAGCCTGGCAAGTGAACGTGAGGAGAGAGCAAAGCAGGAAGCGAAGAGGCGGGCGTGAGCAAAGCTGCAGGCAGGAACGGCGAGCTCCTGGAGGTCGCTCGGCACATTCGTGTTCGAGTCTCTCGGTGGGCGCTGCGCCGACCAGCCTTCCACCTTTCACTCCTACGCTGTCTCAGCCAGCTACTGCTCAAGCCGGAGGGCGAGCCGAGGCACTTTAGAGGCCAGGCGACGGCGGAGAGGCGGGAGGACAAGCCACTTTTGACCTGCATCAGGAAGGTAGGAGCTGGCTTATTGAGCTGCAGCATCGACTTGTCAACGGCTGTACTAGTATATTGCACCATTCGAAGATGCTAGCTCTGCACCTCAGCAAGCCTCGAGGCTGGCAGCGAAGCGAGGAGGAAAAGAGAGGGGGGGGTCTTCGCCGAGTGTCTCGCCGAACTCCCCCTCCTTGTCTGAGGTCGGCCATCATCATCATCAATGAGGATCGACGCAATGCGCGGTTTCGAAAGTACATTGCTTGTCGATCAGGCTCTCGGCGGTGAAAGGACGAGCAACCTACAGCTTTTTGACCGCCGCCGAGAGCCTCGAGCTCGACTGGCTGTCTCAACGCTACGGCGCTCGCCGCTTCCGTCCCTGTAGGTCACTCGCTCGCCGTGTTGCGCGAGAAAGTTGAACGCTTCACTGTGGTCTTGCCTCGGCTTGCGAGACCTCTGCCTCTCGCGAAGCTCGGCGGTCCCTTCCCCGAACGTCCCGGTAGCTGCTGCAGCCGTCTCTGTCTCATTGTCTGTAGCCTACATCAAATCAAAGCCTTACTTCTCGCTCGCCTATTCACATGCATCGCCAAGCTGGCCTCGACAGCATCATCGCCGTCTCCTCGGTCGGCCAGGCTTCTCGCTCATGTCTCGAGTGATAGGGAGGAGACGAGCGAGACTGTGGGACTTCGATGGTGAAATGACATCGTTGACTACCTAATACGACCTTCTACACAAACCACTAATATCTGTAGTAACCCTTGTTATCCCGAACCGTGGAATCTAACTACCTACCGAAGACCTTCCTCTCGGCGGCCCTCGTAGGGATGTACACCAGAGCAGCGACGGCCATGCCCAGCCAGATCGCTACATCTCCTCCGTATTCAGCCTCACCGCCAATCTTTCGGGCGATAGGTCCTCTCCACCACTGCGAGGGAAGGCGGGTCAGCGTGAGCTGTTCGCCGAGCCGGGAAGGGAGAGGAGCATGAGACGCACCACTTGATCCATACCGAGCACGACCATTGCTGCGCCGCAGAAGGAAGAGAAGAGGGCAGCGATGCCGGGAGGTAGTGACTTGAGGCTGTTCCACGAGGGGATGTGGTAGGCGTTGAAGCTGTTGCGGCGGAAAACGAGATGCTGTAGAGGTGCAGAAGAGCTGGTCAGCGACCGAGTCTTACGTAGCATGAGCAACGATTCGAAAGGGATGCAGAGCCGGCCTCCAGCTGATCCTCGGCCTTCGAGCCGGCTTGAGGGCCCGGCGATGCTCGGCGAGGCCTCTCAAGATAAATCTTACTCACCTCGGTGAGGAATACGGCAGCGAATATGCTTGCCCAGTAACCCAGCAGACCTAGAAAGTTGGACAGCACCGTCGCAAACTGCGTGGCTCCGACGATGGCGATGGGGAGGTAGATGGCGGTGGCGACAATTGGGAAGAGAAAGCGAGGAAGGGCGGCGAGGAAGGGAAAGACGACTTGAATCGACAGGGAGAAGGCATAGACGGTGGGTGCGTTGTTGGCTGTGTGCGAGTGTAGTCGGGTCAGCGTTGCTCGAAAGTAGCAGAATGAGCGCCGAAGCCGAGCCGAGCGAGGCAGACAGCGAGGCCGTGCAGACGTAAAAGAGACTACTCACAGATCATGCCGAGAGCAAAGATGATCAAAAGCACCTTTCCGAACCCGTGCAGAGGCTTCAACGCCTCGGCCATCAACCCTCCGACACTTCCCTCCTCAAACGCCGTCTCCCACGTGAGCACTTGTCCGCTCATAGCAGCAGCAGCGAACGCCGCTCCGAGGGTCTGAATGAGAGCACAAGGCAGGTACAGGCCCGCGAAGGTGTAGAAAAAGATCTTGACCGACGAGACCGAACGGTGCATGTCTGTCGAAGTTGAAAGGGTGGAGTCAACCACAGCTCGGCGAGAAGGGTTCCACGAGTGCGTACAGGTGTTGAAATCCGCGGAGCAGCCGCACCAGGAGACTGGAGGCGAGAGCGAGTCAGTCGGTGTCTAGAGAACGAGCGCCGAACGACTTACGAGAGAAACCGATGATGAGCGATGACCAGGAGAGAATGTTGGCTGACGAAGCGGGTCTTGGCTGGTAAGCAGTCGCTGCCCCCAAGTGTCGTCCTCCGATTCCGGCGAGAAGGATGAAGGAGAAGATAACGGGGATCCCTGCGAGCGCCGAAAGTCAGCCTTGGCTCGGCCTCACGTCCTCGGTTGTCGGAGACTCACAAGCATAACGCTCGCACGCATGCAAGATGCGGTATCCACAGAACGAGATGACCATGCTGACGACCGCAATGATGACGATACCGACGTTGAGGGAAATGGAGCCAGGGTTGACAGCGGCTAGGACTTGGCCGGCGGCGATGGCATTGACGGCGCAAAAGCCGACAAAGCTGACCAGATTGAGAAACGCGGGTAGAATAGCGCCAAGGAGACCGTAGCTGTAGATTAGAGCGAGTCAGCTCGAGTTCTGCAGCTGCTCGGCGCCGAAGCTCACGAGTAACGGGCGATGGCCATCTGCCTCATGCCCAGCCGAGGACCGAAGACAGCAAAGTATGATGGCAGTCCGCATGAGATGATGTTGAAGAGGACGATGCACAGCGCCGTGTCGCGGAAGGAGAGACCGTAGAGGAGTGGGCCGAGGGTTCCCGTCGAGAACGCCGAAATCGTGCCATTCATGCCAATCCTGCGCGATGGATGGTCGTCAGCACTGTCAAGACATAGTGCGAACAGGCTGCAGAAATCTCTGGGAATCTGCAGCCAATACGAAGAGCGACGGAGGCCGACGGGAGCTGAGGCCAACACGCACCAGAGAGTAAAGCACTGCAGGAAGCGCGCGTCTGTCCGCTCCTCCTCGCTGATGGGAGCTACACCGTGTCCCTCTACACTCAGCTGCGAATTGACCTTGTGCCACAGCCTGCTCGTCGTGAACTGCCGTTCGTCGGCGCGGGGAGAGACTGCCTCGTCGCGGTCCAAAGCGAGCTTGCTGGCCTCGACGTCGCTGGTGCCCAATGATCCTACAGACTCGGATCTCATCTTCTGCTGCTGGTGCTGGTCCAAAGAGCTCGAAACAAGGCGGTGGCAAGAGTCAGAAAGGCGAGAATTCAAACTGGCGGAGCTGGCCGCTCAAGAGGCGGAGGTTGCCGTGATCCAATACAGCTTTCTTGTGAGCTTGTGGCAGCGGGAGCAGGCTGGAACATACTTTGAACAGGGTGTCGGTCCCTCGCGAAGGTATAAGAGGCTGATGAGGTGTATCAGGGGCGACTTGGCCGCGAATCGCGCCCAAGCTGGCTTAGCCTCGTCGTCTTCCCTCTGCTTGACATGTCGTGGCCGAGCAGCTCCGAAGAGCTACAGGATAGTACCAACAGCTCATCAGCAGGCTTCCCACCGCTCACTCGTGCAGCTGTACTCGCCTGCCAATTCTCGTCCTGGTACCCCACCTTTCGCAAGCACTCGCCGAAGGCTACCGTCATCAAACCGCTCGAGGACCGCTTCATCGACTACTTGGAGAGCGATGGCTTGTTCCTACCGGAAGGCAGCGGGCCCATGGGGTACGATTGGGCTGCAGCTTTTTCTTCTTTCGCTCGCTCCTCGCCGGTCCGCTGACCTCACTGTCGGCCTACAGAGTCAGCGAGCTTAGCGACGATGAGGACAGTCGGAACGGATCCGAGAGCGAGGACGACCAGTCGTGGCAGGTCACCTTCCCCGAGCTGGATGCGGACATTCGGCGGATCGTAACCAAGTACGATGGCGCCGTCTTTCCCAAGCTCAACTGGTCCAGTCCTCAAGTGAGTTCTCTGTAACACTTTACCTCAACCTCACACTGACCCTCTCACTGTATAGGATGCCGCCTGGATGATCCCAGGCCAAGCTCTCAAATGCCAATGCCCCGCCGACGTCTATCTCCTTCTTAAATCCTCCGACTTTATCTCCCACGACCTCGACCACGCCTATGACGAGTGTGTAGATTACGAGCCCGAGAAGGAAGAGGAGCCTGCCGAAGAGGCAACGACACCAGCGCCGCAGGACGATTTGGCTCAGCTCGCTGCTCGGCTGGCGCTGCAAGAGCAGGAGACGTCGACGACGGACTCGTCGGACGATGATGACGAGCCTGCACCACCAACACCGCGGAAGAAGAGTCCATACGAGTTCGAGCTGGTCCTCAAGAAGTGGTTCGACATGCCAAAGTCGCAGGAATGGCGCTGCTTCGTCAAGGACCGCGAGCTCATTGGTGCGTGCAGTGGTACCGAATCGAGCTCTTTACAAAGCTGAACTTTAATCATCTCGGCAGCCATCTCTCAGCGCG
Organism: Leucosporidium creatinivorum; assembly: GCA_001600635.1. Taxonomy (NCBI): domain Eukaryota; kingdom Fungi; phylum Basidiomycota; class Microbotryomycetes; order Leucosporidiales; family Leucosporidiaceae; genus Leucosporidium; species Leucosporidium creatinivorum. The sequence continues at coordinate 269,763 of BCKL01000002.1, read as the reverse complement.
ACACCAACTACTACGACTTCCTCCAGCCCGAGTCAGTTCAAGCCGACCTTCGCACAAAGATCTCGGTCTTCTTCAAGGACGTGATTCGGGATGTCTTCCCCAGCGAGTCATGTGCGAGCTTTTCCTTCTACATCTACTTCCGCTTTGCTGACCTCCAGCTCTGCTACAGACGTGATCGACCTGTACCTCACCCGAGGCAACGACCGCCTCTTTATCATCGACTTCAACCCCTACGCGCCCCAAACCGACGCCCTCCTCTTCGCCTGGGATTCCCTCAACGCCTTCACACCCTCCGCGCCCGCCTCCTCGTCCAGCACCCCCTCACCCTACCCTCTCCTCCGAGTGATCGACTCGCCGACAATGTCCTCCCAGGTCATGCCCGCCTTCTCTCATAATCGGTATCCCAAGGATGTGGTTGAGTTGTCGGATGGAGCAAGTATTGCGGACTTTGCGAAGGAGTGGGCGAAGAAGCTGGAGGAGGGGGTGAAGGATTCGGTCGGAGAGGAGAAGGAGGGGTCGGACGTAGCGGGCAGGTAGAGGCGGCATAGGAATAGATGCGGATCTTGTTGTATGATCTCGGAGGTGTAACGCTACAGTGCTTGAGCTTCCCACACCGACTTGACCTGCTCGGCGCGGAGAGCAGAGTCGCCGAGCTTTTTCTCAGCAGTCTTCCTTGCGCTTCGAAGACGGCCAGGCTTCGGGTGAGCTCGAAAAGATCACGCTGTGACTCGAGAGCTCGCGAACCCCCTATTGACCTCCACTTGGAAGGAGAAGTTCGGCTCGGTTTACGGCAAAGAGAGGCGAGTGCTTCGGCCGGCTGAAGCTAATGAGGCCCCGTACGCTCTTAGAAATGCCTGAAACGACGACTATCGCGGTGTGGAGGTCTTGACTGGCCGAGTCGAAGCCCGACTCGCTCTTCTTCCTTCGTCTTCTCTCTGCTCAGTCTCGTCATCTCTGCTCCTTCGACTCGTCTATTACAGCATGACATCTGTACTGATTGTTGGAGCAGGGGAATTCGGATGCTCGACGGCTGTAGCTCTTTTGAAGAGCGGTCATTACTCCTCTGTGAGCTCTTCAGCTTCCCTCGCTCTGCAGTCCGTCTGACCATCTCTTCGCAGGTCACCGTGATCGATAGAGCTTCAGTGCTGCCAGCAGAGGATGCAGCGTCGACCGATCTCTCCAAGGTGGTCAGGTTCGATTACTCGGACCCAGACTACTCGCGATTGGCCAAAGATGCCATCTCTCGCTGGAAGCAGGACTATCCTAGCGTCTACCACGAGTAAAAGTAGCTTCTCTACATCTCCTGACCCTCGCTCACCCTCTCGGCTCGCAGGTCCGGCGTGGTCGTGCTCGGCTTGGAAGGCGATTCGGTCGACTCTGTTGTCGCTCGTCAGTCACTCGCCAACGTACAAGCCCAAGCGAGCAACATCTCGGTACTGGACACGCCCGACGCTATCGCCAAATCCCTTCGCTCCGAGGGCCGCGCCGACGTTCCCATCGCCGACATCTCCTCGTCGGCTTTGGCTTATCACAACCCGACTGGAGGTGAGCCTCCTCCTCTTTGACAGTCGCAGAGCTTCTAACGAAGCATATTTTTTGTCTCTGTAGGATGGGCTGAGGCTAGACGAGCCGTAGAGCTGCTGCTCGACCAGATCAAGGAGCTCGGCGGCAAAGTCGTCCCAGGCGCCTCGCTCGCTGCTTTGCTCTATTCGGACGACGGCAAGGACGTACAAGGTGTTCGCACTGGAGATGGACAAGAGTGCTACGCCGACAAGATCATCATCGCTACCGGTAGCTGGACGCCTTCAATCCCCGCGCTCGAGGGCCTCCTTCCCCATGGCCTCGTTACCGCAACGGGACAGACCATCGCTTGCATCCAGCTCACCGAGGAGCTGCGCAAGAAGTATGAGCATATCCCTGTGGTGCTCAACCTCGGTGGATCAGGCTCCGGAGGAGGATTCTACTCATTTCCTGTGAGTCCGGCGCTTGCTCCCGTCGCTTCCCGTCCGCTGACCTGTTCCTGTTGCCTCAGCCGACCGGCGATGGTCAGCTGAAGGTCGCGTTCCATGCGGCTGGCTTCACGTCGGATGATGGAGTGCCCAAGACGACTTTGGACCCTCAGGCAGTCAAGGAGAGGGAGGAGAAGGGACTTTGTGAGTGGCTAAGTGCTCGTCTCCTCGCCTCCTACTGACTTCTGCAAAACAGCATGGATTCCCAAAGCATCCCTTGACGCTCTCAGAGCCTCGCTCGGTGCTCAGTACCCCGAGCTTGCTTCTCGTGAGCTCTCCCACTCGCTCAACTCTCTCGGCGATGGCTGAGGACGTCTTTCGCGCCTTTAGTTCCCTTCACCTACACCCGGATGTGCTGGTACAGCGATGTGGTCGATGGCGACTGGGTTGTCGACTACCACCCGCAACACCCGTCTCTCCTCTTCGCCTCGGGCGGAGCAGGCCATGCTTTCAAAGTGAGTCTCTCGGCGCTGCCTCTCTTCTCAGGGTACCTCGCCAACGCTCTCCCTTCCAGTTCCTTCCCATCATCGGCGAGCTCATTCAAGCTCGTCTCGAGAACACCCTCCCCGACAACCTCAAGCAGAAGTGGTCGATCTCTCGCCCAACTTCGGCGATTGATCCGGCGAGGATTGGGATGCAGAGGAAGCCGTTGGTGGTGGATGAGCTTGCGACGAAGGAGGATATGGCGAGAGTTTAGACCGTTTGTAGCATGTACATAAGAAGAGCTACACAATGAACCCTAAGAGTGTCGTCGCGGAAGTCTATGTTCGCCGAGCCTGCGAACAAGAGATCTATTTAGCCGAATTCGCTCCGAGTCGTAATAAAGGTGACGGCACTCACTCGACTCGCTCAAGCGAGGTACTCGTCCGTGTACTTCACCCCATTCAGCTGCAGCAACTTCAGGCTCCCTCTTAACTCCCTCAAACTCGCCGGCACCTGGCTCGGCATATTCGGGTCCACCAGACTCAACTCCTGCATCCTTCCCTTCGCATCACACTTGACTCCTCCATAGCTGCAGACATTCGTGCCCATCATCCACCTCTCAGTGCTTCCCAATGTCGAGTTCGAACCCCGCGCTTCGTAGACGTCCTTGAGCGCGCAGAATTGAATGACTTGAGCCTGCTCAAGAGTGCGAGAAGTCGGGGTGGTGGAGGAGGTGATGGTTGGGAAGCAGGTGGTGCAGGGGAAGGCGAGAGGGTCGGCCGGCGCGGTGAGGGCGAAAAGGGAGGTGCAGGTGAGAGATTGAGCCTCGGCGGCGGAGATGGAGCGAGAAGGGCGGAAGGCGCGGTAGTTGACGAGGAGGAGGTCGATAAGGAGTAGAAGGAGGAGGAGGGCGATGCCGAGGGTGGAGAGGAGACGGAGGCGAGCGGTTTGGGCGCGAGTTCGAGTAGAGGTGGATGAGGAGGAGGGGAGGGGCTGCTTCTCCGGATCGTGAGTGTGCAAGGGTTGGGAGGTGGTGAAGCGTGATCGGATGGCTTTGGGGGAGAGGGCGTCCCATGGACAGAGGTAGAGCCTCTTCAGACGATCCGATTCTTTCTCCTCCCGTCTGCCTGGTCCTTCGCCAAGAACCGTCCGAACGTCCACCGTGTCGCTCGCATGCTTCTGATAGGCGGGCAAGCGTCCCCCACGCGTCCTCTTCTTTTCATGGCCGACTGCGCCGAGTCCGAGCATCGAAGTCGAGCGAGAGAGAGTCGAGTTGCCCTCGCCAAGATTGTCGGCGCGCGATGATTGGCGAGATGAGCCGAGCGAACGAATGGTGGGGTTGCGAAGAGGTGCAGGGGCGTCGAGGGTGGAGACGAAGGTGCCGGTGGGCGAGGATGGGAGGTCGAGAGGGGCGTTGGAGACGGAGTAGATGGAAGCTGTGCGCCGAACCTGCTTCACCGAAGCTGAGGGAACGATGGGAGCGACGTCGGAGGTGGGAGGGTGGATGCCAAGGCTCAAGGCGCTAGATGTACGACTTGCGAGAGGTGCAGGCGCGGCGGCGAGGCGAGCGAGGGCGATATGGGCATGCTCCTGATCCGAATCCGAATCGCCTTGCCAGTCCGAGGTCGCCGACTGAAGCCCTCCGGTGGCCAGCATCTCTTGTGCGGGAGAGTCGAGGGGATCCGTGAGCGTGACTCGACCGGCAGGAGTGGATGAGGTGACGGGCGGGGCTGCCGAAGCTACGGAGGAGGTCTCGGAGGGGCGGCGAGGGCGATTGTTAGGCACTCGGTGGGAATAGGTTGAGATGCCGAAAGCGCCAGGCGTCGACTGAGTTCTCGAGTGAGCGCCTGGGACTCGGATCGAGAGGCAAGGAGGGGCGAGAGTCATGCTCGGCGAAGAAGCGAGAGGACGATGAGAGGAAGGAGCGGAAAGGGTTCGGAGAAGCTGCAAGCACCAGGCTTGGACGTTGATAAGATGGAGCGTAGAAGACAAGAGACGACAGCAGACTTGGAGAGTCGGGCCATCCCTGAGAACAAGCTCGTCTGGACGACAAAGGGTGGCCAGGAGAAGGGGCCCATGTTCGGCGCTGGGGCTCAGCCGAAAGCCATGATTGTCTTGCGAGCGCCGTGCTCCTGAGTTCCAAGACGTCCGTGCGCCATCGCCGAGTTGTAGTCGATCAGCTGACCAGACGAGAATGCAGCGGGAAGAAGAGAGGCGAGTTCGACCTTTCCGCCTCTTGACCATCAACCACGTCTCTGCACCATGTCAAGACGAGAGTGAGTCGACTCTGAAGCTGTAGGGCAATAACCTGCTGACCCCTCTGCTCTACCACAGCGACTTTCGACAGCCACCGCCGCCTCGAGAGGACCGCAACTGGGACTCGCGCCAGGGCTTCGACGACGGGCGAGGAGGGCGAGGGGGCGGGCGAGATGATTTTGGTGGAAGGAGTGACCGAGAGTACCGAGACTACGATCGTCCCAGAGGCGGAGGCAACGGCGGCGGAGGAGGGCGCGGGCGTGACTGGGATCAAGGGAGCGATTACGGGGCGAAACGAGGCCGCTACGACGTGAGTTCAGGTGGTACATAACGAGAGGATAATTCGAACTAATTGTCTGCCTTCGAACAGGACTACGACACGCCGTACGGAGCTCGCGACGGTCAGCGCTCCCAAGGCCCTTACGATCAACAGTACCCTCCTGCACCTCAGCAGCAGCAGCAGTTCCCCGACCATTCCTACGCCGCACCAGCATCCTACGGTCAACCTGCTTACGCTCAGCAACCTCTCTTCCAGCCCGCTCCTCACGACCAGCCGCCAGTAGAGGGCGCTCCTCCTCCTCGCCGACCTGCGCCGACTGCACCAGAAGCTCCCTCCGCCTCCGTCGTGCTGCTAGGAATCCCCGCGCACGTCACCGACGTGTCCCTTCGGCATTTCCTCGAGGACATGGGCGCCTCGATCGACCAGACGACGGTCATTGTCGACCGAGCCACGGGCTTGTCCAAGCGCTACGGATTTGCCAAGTTCTCTTCGGTGGAGCATGCTCGCGCTTTCGTCGAGCCCAACTTCCCGACCGTCGCGTGGAAGGAGAGGGTCGGCATCAGCCCCGAGGATGGCATGAAGATCAAGATCAACTACTCACAAAAGTCGGGAGGATGGAGGGAGGATCAGGGAGCTACGGCTAGGATGACCGAGGATCAGAGAAAGGCTGCTGGTGAGTCGTGTCTCCGCTTTTAAGCAGCCGAATCATCGCTGACCCTTGCGCCGTTTCGTAGAGGCCGGAGCGGCTCCCCAATCCTTTTATGTCAACGACGGCACTCGCGACATTGGATCCGCTCCTACGCAGATCCTTCTCCTTCGCAACCTCGACCCTCTCACGCCCGAGGACGAGATTGTTGCGGCACTCAGCGGACTCGGCGGTCGCGCGGGCAACGACATTCGCTCCGGCGGCGTCAAGAAGATCATGATCACCAGGGATCGCGCTTCGCGAGGAAGCTGGGGGTTTGCTTTCGTGCAGTTTGCCGATGTTCGCGTGAGTTTAGCGCCATCTCAGCTCGGCCCTACCAATCGCTGACCCTCTCCGCGCTCGCAGCTTGCCACCGACGTCCTCGCTACCGCCTTCAACGCTAGCCAATACCCTCAAGGCTTCCGCATCCGCAACTCGGTCGTCGCCTTCTCCTTCTGCCACGAGAACTCTTTCGTCCCCATCTACGCTCGCTCCGAGTTCTCGTTCAAAGGCGAGGGAGGACAGCAGCTCGCCTACTGGGACGACAAGGCTTTCGTCAGCGTCTGGGTACCCCCTCAAGCCATCAAAGCGGCGGCAGCAGCCGCCAAGGCGACCAAGACTGACAGCGCCGAGGACGACATGGAGGCCTTCTTCTCGTCGCTCGAAGCCGAGGCGCCTCATATCGCCGCCGAGGGCAATCCAGCCGCCATCGCTCCACCGCCTCCCACTCTCGCCGGCTTCGCACCCATCGCCCTCAAGTCGACCACCGCAGCCGCACTCGCGGGCCCGCCGAAGGAGGAGAGCAAACCTGCGCCCAAGGCACAGCCTCGTCCCGCTGTTCAAGCGCCGAGCGTTGGACCTGGCTCTGCTGCAGCTGCCGCCGTTGTCGCTACTCCCCTTCTGCGTGAGTTCCCCGGCTCCTCCTCCCGCTCGGCGCCTTGCTGACTTGCTTCTCCCGTCCTTAGCCGAGAAGAAGAAGGGCGCCGACCTCATCGTCAGTCGCAAGGCCGCTCTCAATATCAGCAAGTGGAACACCAAGCAAGCCGAACTCAAGCAGCCCGACCCGACGCCCGCACCGCCGAAGGTCGTCACCTCGTCCGCCAACACTACACCCGTGGCCGCTGCGCCGCCGTCTTCCGTACACCGACGCACACGCTCAGCTCTCTTTCGACGTGGTCCTAACCTTCGTCTCCTTTTCTCGCACTCTCTAGCTACCTCCCGTCGCTTCCACCTCTGCCGCCGACGAGGAGTTCGAGCACGGCGACCCCGTCTCGATGATCTGCTTGCTCTGCCAACGCCAGTTCAAAAAGGTCGACGAACTCAAGAAACACAACAAGCTCTCTGCGCTCCACAAGGCACATCTTTGGGAACCACCCCTCGCACTCGCATTCGAAGCTCGGACTTGCCGCTGACCTCTCTTCTTGCTATGCTCTCTCTCGGCCTTGTTCTCTTCGCCCTTCTCCCTCGCCATCGCTTCATCGACGATAGACCAACCTCGCCAACCCCACCACCGTCCTCGACTGCGCCGCTCGCAAAGCCGCCTCGGTCGCCAAGAACGCCGCCGCCGCTGCCTCAAGCGCGACCTCGGCATCAGCCACCAACGCACCGCAATACGTCGACCGCGCAGCTGCTCGACGAGAAGCTCTGGGACAGCCTGATCACCCTGTGCATCAGAAGAAGAGGAAGTTTGAGGGACCGACCCCGCCGGCGCCGAAGGTCGAGCAGCCCAATCGGGCGAATGTGGAGATTGAGGAGAGTAACGTGGGGAGCAAGATGTTGGAGAAGATGGTGAGTGCTCTTGCTTTCGTCTTGGGCGAGTTTGGGGAGCTGAGGTCGAGGTTGAGGAGACGACCTTCGAGGGTAAAGACCCGAGGAGCCGAGCTGACCTCTTTGCGCTTCCTACAGGGCTGGTCGAAGGGCGTGGGACTCGGAGCCGATGGTAGTGGCCGAGTGGCCCCCATAGCAGCGTCGCAGTTCGCTCAGGGTGCCGGTCTCGGTTCTACGAAGGGTGAGGTTGCCCTTCTCCCTCGCTGTCGCCCTCGCTCTTCTCGACTTCGTGTATCGGCTCGCTAACGCTCATCTCCGCTACAGGTGTCCGAGTCGGCGAGTTCGACTCGACGCCCAAGGGCTACGCTGAGAGCTTGCGCGAGAAGGCGAGGGCGAGGATGGCCGAGTCCGAGTCGCAGGCGCCGAGCCGCAAGGATGGGGCCTGATAGCGCTCGGCGATACTGCTGGGCTATCCTATGCTGTTGTAAATGATCATAAACATCCTTGGGTTTCGAGAGCTGACGTGTCTCGTGTATGAGAGACGAGCGAGTGAGCGAATCCTCTTCTCAGCTCCTCACCTTCCCTCGTAGCTTCCGCATCGTCGCCGACTCTCGCTTGTCGAGGCTACGGCGCCGGAGTTGAATGCCTCTGTGCGATTTCCGTTGCTCTTGTGCAGCTGAGCACGAGCCGTCTCCCCCGCATCTCTCGCACTCCTCGCCGACTTGTTGAGCGTTCGTCGTTGGCCTCTCGCATCTTCGTTCAGCTCAGTCAACACCAGCCCTTCCGACTGCGATGCAGCAACAGCGAGAGCAGCAACTCGCCTCAAGAACTCCCAGATTGAGCCCGAGCGCTCTCGCGACGATGCGCCGCCGCCCTTCGCTGAACCCAAGGAGGATAGACTCGACGCAAGAGGACCTTTTGAAGGTCAACAGGCTTCAGTTTGGCCGTCTTATCACCTCAGATACCTTCTCGGTCGAATGGGAGCGGGTGGGAAGGGAGCAAGATGGACTGTTCGTGATGAGGGCGTCTGAGCGAGAGGGAGCGAAGATGGTGGCCAAGATGTGGAGAACAGCTATCAGAAGAGCTCGATACACGTTACCATTGACGTGAGCCGTAACCGCTGCCTCCGGCTGGCTTTCAAGCTGACCTCGGCGTTGCCTTCGCAGGCCCTTTCGGTCAAGCACCTTCAATCCACGGCGACCGCCCTCCTCTTCCACCTCACTCGTCCACCTCACTTCGAAACCATCGCCGCCGACCGCCGAACCCGGACCCAAGTCTCCCATCTCGACGAGCAGCACAAACGAGTCGCCCCCTTCACCAGCACCCTCCTCCGAGTCGCCTTCTCCTCGGCCTACGAGCGCGACGCGGCGCTCAAGAAGATGCTGGAGATACATGTCTCTCGTCCCATCGCTTCCAAGATCAAGGTCGTCATTGGCGGTCATAGTCGCTACTCGGAAGCAGCGATTGGCTCCATCGCAGATTGGCTCGCCAGGCTCGACGTTCGGCTAGCTTTCCAGCTCGAGGCGCTGCTCCACAGTAGCCTATTGGACTACTCTCAGCTTTCCAGGCTGAAGGGTGCTATCGACGAGACTGTCGAGGCGCAGGGAGCGGAGTCGGCGGAGCGGATCTTGATCCAGTTCTCGGCGTGGGTAGGGGAACTCACGGGAGCCGAGGAGAACGGGGACGTCGAGCATGGAAAAGAGGGTCGAGCCGGATTCATCGGGATGGAGAAGCCTCAGGCTCAAGCGGGCGTCAAGCGACGAATCGAGCTCGTGCTGGACGAGTCGTCCGAAGGAGGCTCAGACTCGGAGGACGATTCGCTTACCGACCAGGAGGAGTCGGGAACGTTCGATCAGCTGCATCGAGAGCTGGGGAGTGGGCTACCTGTTCCCCTCCGTGAGAGCCCTCGAGCAGCTTCTCGTCGAAGCGGCGGCGGATGAGGAGGCCGCTCAATCGCCCTTTGCTCGGCTCGACCAAGCGGTCCTCTCGCGCCATGTCACCATCACGCCGACTAGGTTCATCCTCAAAGGTGAGTAAGATCCTCTGCGTACCACCACTCCCCAGAGCAGCGAGCGACTCGCAAATCGGATCGAGTTCGGAAACTAACCTGATGAACCTGCAGGACCGAGCTACGACGACTCGAATGCCATTCTTCGACACTACGGCGCTCCTCAGCATTTCCTTCGCGTGTCCGTTCGACAAGAGGATCACGACCGCCTTCGCTTCAGCCACGAGTCCATCATCGACAGCCGCCTCGCTCCCCTCTTCGCCGAAGGACTCGAGCTCTGTGGACGACGGTTCGAGTTCCTCGCCTACTCCTCCTCTCAGCTCAAGTGGCATACCGCCTTCTTTGTAGAGTCTTTCGAGAAGGATGGAGCTGCCGTCACCGCCGAGACGATCCGACAATCGCTCGGCGACTTCTCGAAGCTCGCTCGCTACCCGGCCAAGTGAGTCCAAAGCGGTACTTACGTAGTAGTAAGCTCCACTTGTGGGCAATTCAGATGACGAATCCTCCCCTCAGATAGATGGCTCGCCTCGGTCAAGCGCTTACGTCGTCTCGGTCGTCTCTCGAACTCAAGCCCGAGCAGGTCAAGCGGATCGACGACATCGTCTCTCCCACTGGCTCGGTCCATACGGACGGAGTTGGCCTCGTCAGCCCCGCAATGGCGCAGTTGATCATCAAGGCGACCGGCACGCAGGCGAGAGAAGGAGGAGCTCGGCCGTCAACGTGCTGGCAAGTGGGTCGCCACCGAGACGGATCGCTACCTTCCCGCTGACTCTCATCTGTACTCGACAGTTCCGACTCGGAGGCGCCAAGGGCATGCTACAGCTGGACCCGACTCTCGTGGGCACCATCCTCGCCCTTCGCCCCTCGCAGATCAAGTTCGACTCCCCTTCTCTCTCCCTCGCCATCGTTGACGATTTCCGTGCACCCTTCCCCGCCTTCCTCAACCGACCTTTCATCAAGATCCTCTCCGACCTCGGCGCACCCGACTCGGCGTTCCTCAGCCTACAGCGCAAGGCGATGAAGGAGTTGAGGAGGAAGAGGACGACCCTCGATGAGTCGGTCGAGCTACTGGAGAGGTGGTCGGTGGGTGCTGGAGGAGGAGCAAATTTTGTCGAGATGTTGAAGTGGATGGCGAAAGACGAGAGGACGGGCAGGGCGGCTTTCGGGAACCCTTTGGTTAAGCGCTGTCTGGATCTGTGAGTCGCCGAGCGACATCTCCGAGCGGGGATCTCTTGCTCACCGACTTCTTCCCCAGCTGCGTCTCTCACTGCGTGCGCGAGATGAAGCATCGAGGTCGCATTCCGCTCGGCTCGTCTAGCTTCAATCTCGTCGGCGTTGCAGACCATTCGGGCTACCTGGCAGAAGGCGAGATCTATGTCTGCGTCTCGGAGCCGGGTAAAAGCAACGACTACATCCACGGCAACGTCGCGATTAGTCGAAGCCCAACGATGCATCCAGGAGACGTCCAGGTGAGCTTTGGCGGGTTCGGCTTGAGCTCGGCGCGCTTGAGCTGACCCTTCGCGCCTTCTCAGCTCGTTCGCGCCATCGGAAAGATTCCTCAAGATGCTCCAAAAGCTGCTCGTGCCATCAAAGGATTTCGGAACTGCATCGTCTTTTCAAGCCAAGGCGAGTCCTTGCCGCCGAGCTCGCTCGTCGATCCTGTCTCCCTACCCCTCGTTGACCACCGTCTCTGCTACTCGCAGGTCAACGGTCGCTACCATCAATGCTGGCGGGAGGAGACCTTGACGGCGACCTCTTCCTCCTCCTGCGGGATCCCAAGCTCATGCCCAAGCGCGAGATGATCGCCGAGCCTGCTTCGTACGCCGCGTCGCCTTCTCAGCCACTGGACCACGACTGCACCATCGCCGACGGCCGCGACTTCTTCTTCAAGTGTACGCGAACGCGAACGTGAATCTGACGCTCTCAGACATCCCGCTGACCCTTCAAGTCGCAGACATCAAGAAGGACCGAACGGGGCTCATCGCGACGCGCCATCTCATCCTCTCCGACATGCACGAGCAAGGGTCCTTCCACCGCGACTGCAAGAAGCTCGCCAAGCTCCACTCGGACGCCGTCGACTTTGCCAAGAGCGGCATCCACGTCCCCTTCGACGCCCTTCCTAAACTTCCTCTCGACCGCAAGCATGATCGACCCGACTTTATTCGCGAGGGAGGCTACTCAAGCGGTCAAATTCTCGGCCAGCTTTACCGAGCGTTCGATCCTCGAGATGAAGCCCCACTAGGACTCGACCCCATCGCCGCTGCTGCACTCGACGTCGACCCATCTCGCTCCCTCACCAAAGCCCTCCTCGCCCAAACTCATCTCGGCCTTCCCATCGGCAAGCTTCCCGCCGACCCTCCTCCGCACCTCATCCAACACTTCTCCAACCTCATCACCCATTTCAGCACCGAGCTTCGCCGCCTCAAGCAGCTCGTCTCCACCTCTCGTCAACTCGGCGAGGACGAACTGCTTCTCGGCATCTTCCTCGGCGACGCTCGACTCGATCCCTCGGAGCGGGAAGCAAGTGCACGTCTGGTGGAGAAGAGCGGGAAGCTGTTCGCGCTGCTGAGAGTCGAGGTAGAGGGGGAGAAGGGAGGAACGAGTGAGAGAAAAGTCGAGAGGTGTTGGGCGGCTTGGATGGCTGTGTTGCAGGCGGATAGAGGTGCGGCGACGCCGTTGGGAGTGAAGAGCTTTTGGATGGTGGTGTTGAGTATGTTAGGAGAGTGGCTGGAGAAGCTGAGGAAAGAGCAGGAGGTCATTGAGCTGGATTGATGGCGGTGGAGCGCCGAGGGTCAGTGCCCGAGGTTGGAGAGGTAGAGCGGGGAAGCTAAGACAGGAACGAATAAATGCTATATATTTCGAGCTCATTTCTGAGCTAGCTCGGAGGCAGCAAAGCGAGCAAGGAGCTGGGCTCAAGTCACGTGCTCGGCGAAGCCAGTTGTAGCTGTACAAGTGGCGGTGACGCCTCTTGAGTGTCCCAAGATACCTCCGCATACTATTTTAGAGAGCTAGACATCCCTACAGCATCGCTTGAGCTATCGCCGAGCTCACTGGCCCCCTCGACTTCTAGGCGCGCCAAGTTGTTTGCTCTTGCTCTCCGCCTCTATCTCGTCTCGTTCTCGTCTACTCGCCAGCGGCTCGCAGCTCACTCTCGTGTGCAACCTCGACTGGTCGGCTACAACTACCTACAGGAGCGCACCACCCTTTTCTCTCCCTTTCAGCCAACTCTCGCCCTCGACGCGTTGAACCGTTTCGTCTGCCCGTAGCAGCCGAAGCAGCCTCTTTCAAAGCTTCAAGGTGAGCTGCACTGGATCTCATGAGACGCTACAGAGCGCAATACTAACATACACCGCTCGCACCCCTTCCAAACGGACGCTGTGACCGCCTCGTTCAGCTCTCGCTCAACTTGCTCCCTCATGTCTGCTCGGCGCACCTCGTCCATCTCGCGCCAGCCTACAGCCATCGACGAGAACGCTCCCCCAGCTAGTAGTGGTAACACCGCCGCCGCTGGCTCGCGCAAACCGTCCGCCCTCCGTCAAGCTACAGCGCTCGGCAACAACAGCGCGTCAAACAGTCGAAGCTCGCCGCGATTGAGGGACAAGAACGTCAAGGCCGCTGCCAAAGCTCGTGCGGTTGCTATCCAAGTGCAACTGCCCACCAGCGACGGCGCCATCGAAGCAGGAATGCCTCCGACCCCGCCGTGCAGTCAGAGCCCGCCTGCAGGCCAACAAGGGGCCGCCTCGTCGCAAACCATCTCGCGCCCAGGCTCTTTGCAATCTGTAAGTAGCTGTAGCTCTTCACATTGCTTGACAAGCTGACCCTTCGCCCCGGCAGCTTCTCCCTCCGGCGCACATTCGGGCTGGCAGCCTCCGCAAGTCTCGCTCGCCCTCCGCCATCCCTACCAGCATCTCTTCTGCACCTCTACACGCACCACAAGTTATCGCCGCCCGTAGGCGCTCCTCCGCCTCTCCCGCCGTCGTCCCTCCTTCGCCCATTGTCCCCTCGGCGCGTCGCAAGACCCTCACCTCCATTCCCGCGCCTGCCAAAACCAAGGCAAGGAAAGCTCCCGCCGCCTCGACTTCCACCGCAACCGACAAGCCCAAAACTCGCGCCAGCACCTCCACCGCCAAAGGCCGTCGATCCTCGATCAAACGCCTTCCAACTCCGACTGAGACGCTCGAAGCTCCCCTCTCGCCTAGTGCTGGAGACAGCGATGGCGAGGATCCGCTGCTGCTCAAGAGTGCAGCAGAGATGAGGGGCTGGGGCGAAGGCCGACCCAGTTTGGGAGGGAAGTCGAGGAGGAAGAGTCGAGGGAGGAGCGAGAGTACCGCTCGTGAGATGTCGTTTGCGCTCGAGCAGGACGAGGATGAGCCGAGTATGCTCCTGCAGCAGAGGGAGCCCGAGCCGGTGCAGCTCGACTCGGACTTCCAGTGGAGGGATGAGGATCTCCTGCCCCTCGGCTCGGGCACGATCGAGGAGGACCTTCCCTCGGACTACGAGGCTCGCCTGCCTGCTACTCAAGAGGAGGAGGAGGAGGAGGAGCAGGACTTCGGAGGATACGACGGACCCTTCGCCGGCGACAACGACTACGGAGACGCCGAGACCTTCGACTTTGCGCCGCTACAGGAGCAGGACAGCGATGTCGAGAGCGTAGCGGACGAGCCCACGCTCGTCGAGGAGGCCGTCTTGGATGAGCCCACGCTCGTCGAGATGGGGGTTGAGGAGCCCGCCACCGAGGTCCAAGAGGAGGAGCAAGAGGAGGAACAAGAGGAGGAGGAGGAGGCCGAGGAGCCTATCGCTCAAGAGGACACCACTCGCCGCCAGTCCCAACTCCAGCGCCCTCACCTCGACTACGCCCTTCCCACCGACCTCGACACTTCATACGAGCTCGAGTACGAGGTCCCCATCCAACCCGAATCCTCCTCGCCCGTGCGCGATCCCCACTCCTCCCCTCGTTCCCACGCCTATACTCGCCCTTCGCCCTTCCTCTCCTCCGTCGGCCGGCCCTCACCTTCGGTCGGTCGACCCTCCCCTTTCCTCTCTGATCAAGAGCACCCCGCCGAGACATCTCCCTCCAACAACCTCGTTCCACTTCCCGCCGAGACGGAGAAGAAGCCCTTCGTCGAGCGCGACGATGTCGACGAGGAGGAGCAGGAGTATCAGGAAGAGGAGCGAGCTCTCGTGGATGGCTCGTTCGAGTCGCAGGGCGAGTTGGAGCTCAAGGTCGAAGACGAGGAGCATTCAGCCTCCCTCTCTCGCTCGCCTTCACCAGCAATGGTTCCGACCCCCGCGCCAGTCGAAGCTGCCGAGGAGCGCCCTCTCCCCCCGGTCCCTCGCGAGAGCTGGTCGCGCGGTCCTGCCTTCTTCCGCTCCTCCCCCTCCGTCTCGATGAGCCCCGTCCTCAGCTACCCAGCCCTCAGCGCCACCTCTCCCGACATGTCTTCGCGACGAGGAGGCTCTCAAGAGCACGACGCCGAGGAAGACGAGGATGAGGAGGATGAGATTGTGCTCGCTGGAGGAGAGTCGAGGGCGAGGAGTTCGAGCGCCGCTGTCGAGGATAGCCTTTTCCTCCACCGCTCAGTCTCGGGCACCGCTCCCAGGTCGAGGGCTGGCTCGTACGCCTCCTCCATTGGTCGGCAGTCGGCTCAAGGGGACGAAAGCGACGCCTCACTGTCTTCGCCTCATCGCCCTCTCTCCATCGCCGAGGTCTCGATGGCCTCCCCTCGCCGTCCCCTCTCCCTCGCAGGCGATGTACAGATGTCTTCTCCTTCCCCTCAACGTCGTTCTCCCGCCTCTCAACACTCGCCTCAACTTCCTCAGCACTCCCCCTCGCTTCATCGCAAGCTTCCTGCCGCGCCGCCTGTCGAGGCGCTCGCCGAGGAGGAACTCGACGCTCAGATGGCCTCGCCGTCGCCCGTAAGGAGGACCGCACCTGCCTCTGCTGAGAGGTTGATGGCGGGAGGGATCGTCCAGATGGGCAGGCAGACGCTACAGGGACTGTTTGGCGCGAGTCCTGTCTCGAGGGAGGCCAAGGGCAAGGGTCGCGAGGAGAACGTCGATGGAGAGCAGGATGGCGCAAAGGCTCTGAGGAGCTCCACCGCTTTCGTCGTCGAGACTGTGCCAGCCGCCATCACCACTACCGGTTCAGTACCCACTCCCCGACCTACCGTCACCGCCGCCGCTCCTCGAGAACCCGCTACTATCGCCCCTCTCGCTCGCGATCTCAACGCCCAATCCACCAACTTCACCCCGATCCCTCGTCCTCTCAGTCTACCCTCCACTACGCACGGCAAGCCCTCCCAATCCATTATCTCCCGCTCAGCACTCCGTCGTCGTCCTTCGCACCCCACCCTCCCCGTCGTCGAAATCTCCTCCACCGACCCCAAGGCTGCTGCTCGAGCCGCCGCCATCCTCAAAGTCTACCACGACTACGTCGAGCAAGGCTTGGAGGCACCTGGATCGCTGCTCGAGGAGGCGGGGATTAGGAGGAGCGCTATCAAGGGTGGCAAGAAGGCTGTCGTCGCTAGCGCGAGGAAGGGACAGCAGGTCGAGGAAGGAGTGAGCATCGCGGAGAGTGAGCTCAGGGAGCTATTGGACGAAGCAGAGGAGGAGGTGCGCGAGGCAGTCGAGAGGCGCTCGGTCTCCGTCTCCGCCGAGCCATCGACCGCTTCCCACTCCTCGAGGTCGAGGAAGCAAGGACGACGCACCGACACTCCCACTTCCTCCCGACTCGCCATGGATGGATCGTCCTCGCGTCTCGCTAGTCCTCTGCGCGCCTCAGCCGCCATCGTCGAGGACCGCGAGTGGAGCTCGGCCGAGTGGAGGCGATTGGAGCTTGCGCTCGTCGAGGAGGGGAGGGTTACGAGGAAGAAGGATACTGAGTTGGTGGTGGAGAAGGTGTTGAGGAGGTTCTTGAATGGCGAGGGATTGAACAGGGAGCAGTGTGTGGGTCAATGGGCTTGGTGAGTTCGAGCGTTTCCTTCTGCGATGGCGACGGCCGTGCTAACGTTGCCTCGCTCCACAGGGACAAACTCGTCATCCGCGTCACCGCACTACAGAAGCGCCGCTACCAAGACTCCCTCCGCCGCTCCTCTTCTCGCGCATCATCTCGCGCCCCTTCCCTCTCCTCCTCAGTCGCTCCCATCCCCGGCGCCCTTCCTCGCCGTCGTCGACGCAGCTTGCATGAGGAGCTGCGCGAGGCCGAGGGTTCTCTCAATGCCGATGCTTCGTCCAACGCCGACACGGAGCGCGCTCCCTCTCCCATCGTCAAGGTCGAGCAGTTTAGCGACGACGAGGCCGAGCTCTCAGGCTCCCTCGCCGCGACCGCATCACTCCAAGGCTCAGAGGAGGACGAGGACAGCGACTCGGAGCCCGACCGTAATATAGAGGACGACACCTTCTTCGAGCGACCTCGACCTACCGCCCTCGCTTCTCCCTCCGCCGGCGATATCCGCCGCTCGCCCAGCGTCGACCCCATCACTGGCGCCATTCGTCCCCCTCCCGCTCTCGCCGGCTCTCGCTTCGCCCACCTGTACGACGAGCCCGTCGAGAAGCCTCGTCTGCCGAGTCAGAGCTGGGTCCCGCCCGCTTCGGAGGAGCTCGAGGAAGGAGACACGACCGCCGAGCTCGAGGAGGGAAGCTCGTATGAGCGCAGTGAGGGAACCCCCGAGGCTGGCCGTCAGCCGAGTGAGGCGCCTTCAAGCGCGAGGAAGCTCTTCTCCTACATCGGCAACCTCGTCAGGCGCCCTTCTGCGACACCCGAACCCGAGATGAGGGAGATCACCTTCGCCAGGACGCAGCAGCCCTTCCCCTCGACCTCGCAACGCAAGATCTCGCCTCTCCCTCCCTCCCGATCCGCTCCCTCTACTTCGACTTCAACTCCCACCGTCGCCATCACTCCCGCTCCTCTTCGCCTTTCCACCACTTCGTACCCCGCTACCGCACCCGCCGTCGAGCGCCGTCGTCGCTCGTCTGGAGAGGGCAAGGTCTGGTCGCAGATCGCTGCGCTCGAGGACGCCGAATCGTCGAGGGAGGAGGATGCCCGAGTCATCGAGCTGCTGCAATCTGGAGGCGCTGCTAAGCGGCGAGCTAGTGGAGGGGACTTGCGAGGAGCGTCGACGAAGGCGGCTCCGGTGTATGGCTCGCCTGCTGTGTTTGTACCAGCTGGAACGAGGGCGTTGGATAGGCCGATTGGCGAGAAGAAGGCCGGGAGGGGTTGGTGATGATTCGTTTAGTGCCGTGTATAGATGCTTAGTCAATTCACAACATGATTTATATCAAAGTACAGTGATACTAGAGAGCCCTACTCCTGCTCCTCTTCCTCATCCTGCTCTGCTTCAGCCGTGCGAAGCTGCTCATGATCCTCGGCGACTCTGCGCTTGATCTCGGTCGCTGGGCTCTCCGTGCCCGACACCTTCTTCTCTCCTTCTTCCCCATTATCTCCCACCACCTCGTGCGCTTTCCTAGCCTCGCCCTTGCTGTCCTGGATGGCATCCTTTGCCAGAGATTCGATCGCGGCTAGCTTGGCCTGCAGTCGGCGAAGGTCTGGAGAGACGAGGTCAGGTCCGATCGCGAGACGAATGACGACAAGACGTACAGAGGAAGCGGCGCAAGTTGTCGTCGTTTTGTACCTTGGAGCGGTTGCGAGAGCTGAAGTCTTGCTCGTCTGCGAGCGAAGGAGCTTGAGGTCAGCCGAGATCCGACGAGGAGAGATATGCGACCCACCCATCAGGTTGTTGACCACAGTCTCAATCGTCTTGCCTCCGCTGCCGCCATCCGACCTAATGAGCTCCTCGAGATGCTCCTTGGTGTCGACGATGAGCATGACGAGCGCCTCGGCGAGGTGCTGCTCCTTGCTTCCTTCCTTCTCCGTTCCCCGAGCCGCTGACATCGAGCTCCGGATGGACAGCTGTTCTGCTTGACCCTTGCCCTTCTCCTCTGTCGCCGAAGTCCCATCCCCGCCTTGACTGGGGTTGCTCTTCTCGCCCTCGAATCGCCCATGCTTGTTGAGCTGCGCCGCCTCCTCCTCCTCGAAGATTTGTCGTTCGAGGGCCTTATCGGTGTAGACCATGGTCATCATGCGGCTGAGCCAAGAGCGTTGGAACGTCTGCTTGAACCGAGAGGCGTAGCCGTCGGCTAGGACTGAAAAGAAGACTGTGAGAGAGCCGGCGCCTGCCAACGCCCAGACGATGAAGAACGCTCGACCGGCGGGCGTAGATGGAGCATAGTCGCCGTAGCCGATCTGAGAGGAGGCGAGAAAGGGAGGAAGGCGGTCAGCACAATCAGGCTTGGGCGCTTTGCTTGCACGAGGAAGAAGAAGAACTGACGGAAGACATAGCCACAAACATGAAGTAGAAGCTTATGAAGAAGGTCCATCCTTCCAACTTGTGGTAGACGGCGGCACCGACGAACCAAACGATCAGGAAGATGCCGAACGAGACGACGACCTGCGCCGAGGCCAGTGGTCAGCTAGCTCCTTCCCCCTTCCTGCAGCCGGGTGATCACTCACTTCAGACCTGAACTCCCGTCTGTTCTCCTCCGTGAGCTCAACGATAGCCTCCTCAAAGTCCTGCTCGTGCAGATCCTTCTTCTCCTCGTCCTCGTCCTCGGCCTCCTCCTTCTCCTGCTCCCTCTCCTCCTGCTCCTCCTCCTTATCTCGACCAAAATGTATCCACCGCTTCATCCTCCTTCCCCACGAGTCCACGTCCTGCGTATCGTCCGAGCGGCTAGCGGACTTGGACTTCTCCGAGCGGCCAGCGACTTTCGTCTCATCCGAGCGGCGAGACGACGACCGAGTCATCCTCCGGCGAAGTCGACCAAGGATGAGCTTCTCGTTGCGTTTGTACTGGCGTTGCATTGCCTCGAGGGCGGTAGCTCGAGTGAAGGCGATCACGATGGAGAAGGAAATAATGCCTATTCGGAGGTGCGGAGTCAGCGCTTTGCGAGCGGGTAGTAGACTGCACTCTGCAGTGAGCTCCAAAGCTATCGCTGGTGCTCCTTCCTCTTGGACTCACCAATGGTGTTGAGGAGGATGGAGACTCCGCGCGAGGCGTTGGTCCGAGGGACCTCGTCTCCAAATCCTGTTGTGATGAACGACTGCACAACGAAGTACAGGGCGTTGAGGAAGCTGACCTTGTTCATGTACCTTTTGAACCACTAGAGTCAGCTGGGAAGCTTCCTGAGGTAGAGCCACTCACTTGGCGACGACGGCCGAGACGCAGCATACGGCGAGGAAGAGGGTGAAGGAGACGACCAAGCTCCGCTGCTTGCCACTGAGACCAGTCCCTCGTGTTCTGAAGCGGTCGGTGAGGAAGAAGTCGATCCCGAGGCAGCAGAGGACGACGAAGGATATGCAAGCGCTGGACGCCGTGAGCCAAAAGGCGGTTGAAAGGACGTAGCCGTCGGGCTCGCCGTGTTGGATGGCAAAGATGGAGAGGGAGATGATGTTGAGGATGACTTGGGCCGCAAGGAAGAAGGCTCCAGTGAAGGTGCAGAACCGCTGTTGAGGCGAAAAGGTCAGCACCGAGCGCCGAGATTCGCTGTTGCCGACTCGTAGCGACGTCGAGCGAGCTCAGAGCTTACCGGATGTGTTTCTACAAGTCGTAGGATGAGGAAGATGGTGCCGAGGACCGCAAATGCGAGTGCGCACGATCCGGCGGCGACGATGAGAGGAGGGTCCGCCCGAGTGTTGATTATGTGACCGTTGATCTTCTTGACGTACCCTGTATGATAATACGGGTCAGCGTGCGTTATTCAGAGTATAGAGAGTCGCCTACAGTGCTCAGTGAGGCCCGGGAGCGAGAGAAGGACTATGATCGGCGGAAGGAGCGAACCCATGAGCGAGGTGAAGCTGTAGAGGTGCAGAGAGGGTCGTTGTAGCTTCATAGAATTGCCGCGAGCTCGCTCTGCAGCACGACTCACCGATGACTGTGGTGCTCTACATCCTCCTTGAGCTCCTCATCCAGCCATGCCTCCTGCTCTGCCTTCGTCCTGTAGCTTCTTCTCGCGGGATGCGTCTCCTTGTGACTGCGCTCCATGCCGACAAACATGTCGTTGAGGTCCTGCTCTGTCGAGGTGCAGACGAGTGAAGTGCAAGAGATCAAAAAGCGGCTCAGCAAGATGACGCTTCGCAGCTGAAACGAAAGTAGACTTCGACAGGAGGCTTGTCGTGGTGTAGCAGAGCAGGAGTGCTATTTAATACTTCAGTACAGTCGACCGAACTTAGCTGGGTGTCTTACAGGCAGCAGGGCGGAGAGCGAGCAGAGCCTCCTCGACCGGCGCGTCGTCGTGATTTCCGCTCAAGTTTGGGCCAGATGTAGGCCTTGATGAGGTACAAAAACCTCGGTCTAGCATCTGAAGAATGTCAGTAAGCTGCTGGTCAAGTCCAATGCTCTCAAGTCTCAATTAGGGTGGGAGAACCTGCCGGCGCCGTTCGAACGCTTTGAGAGCCCTTCGAAGTCCCCGCCGCTCTCCTTCCTGCCACATTTCTCGCATCTCATAGCTCGGCAACTTTCTACGAGCTTGCACCGCCTCACGTCAGCTCGCTAGCACTACAACGGGCTCAGCTCTTTCATCTCCCTTCCAAAGGTCTCGCTTCGACTCTTCTCGACGGCGCTAAACGATGGACTTCCTCTCTGGCTTTCCGGGGATGAGCCCAATGGGCTTCGTGAATCTGTCTTCCATTAACGCGGCGCTCAAGCTCATGCAATCGTAGTAAGTGCTTCGAAGAGCCCCAACGCGCTCAGCTCTGGCCTCACTTCGCACCTGTTGTACCTCTACAGGTCGCTGAGTCTCTGGGAGACGAGCGTCCGTAACAAGTTTCATCGTCCTTGGAACGCCGAGCAGGCTACAGACTTCTCGAGCGAGGAGGAGTTCATTCGCTTCAGGCGCGCCATGGATCAAGTCGATAATGCGCTGAAGCAGAACGAAGCCACCAAAGACGATCACTGGATGCCAATCCTCTATAAGTGGGAGGTGAGCCGCTTTTCCGAGCTTCACCGGCTGTCATTTCGCTGACCCTTCGGAATCTCGGCGCAAGATGTACCCCGGCGCGGCGAGGGGCAACCTTGACTTCGGCCACTTTATCTGGACCGATGGTACATTGAGCAAGTTCCTCCTCATCAACGTCTATGGTGCCGAGTGCGGTCACTGCGGAAGGTCGCATCAAGCGTGAGTCTTCGTTCGGCGGTCGAGATGTTGGGCGCTGACCTCCGCACGCGACTCCAGGCAATACGAGGAGCACATGCTGGAGCTCTGTCACCGATTCTTGAGCTTGGTCACGTACGTCGACCTCCCCAGCCCTAAATGGTGAGCTCATTTGCGCCGACGGAGCATCACTCGGCGCTGACTGCTATCGCTTTCACGCAGGGTACGAGGAACCTACGTCTCCGACCACGAGCCCAACATCACCCCCGAGTTCACCAACTTTCTCAACCTCGCTCCTACTCCTCCAACCTCGACCGCCCCCGTCGTTATACACATTACGGCCGATCAGCTCATTCCGTCTCTCCGCGAGAAGGACTGCGATGCCCTCGACGCTCTCATGCACGGCTACCAGCAGAGGACCCGCGGAAACCGCTCCCAAGTGGTTCAGCCTGCAGATGCGCCGCCCGCGCCTTATGCCGGTCGGCCAATTCACCGAGCTTGCGGAGGCTGCCAACAGATGGTCCCAGCCGAGAAGCTGCTTAGGTGTGAGTTAGGACCTTCCTGTTGCCTCTCTCTCCGTCTCTGACTGATGCTGACCTCTTGCTATATACAGGTGGAGCATGCAAGTTTGCGTGGTATTGCGGAGTTCCTTGCCAACGAGCGAGCTGGCCTGGCCACAAGGCGAAGTGCAAGGCGAGCAGGAGGTAGACGGCGAGACGCTTGTACATAGCAGCAATGATTATTTCAAGAGCAGAATGCGACGCGAGAAGAGCTGAGTGAGTACTAGCAGCGCTTAGGCAGTGGTGAGAAGCGAGCGCCGACCGGTTCGGCGATGCTTCGGCTGGCGTTGCGTTGCCTCGAGGGCGGTAGCTCGAGTGAAGGCGATCACGATGGAGAACGAAATGATGCCTGTTCGGAGATGCAGGATCAGTGCTTTGCGAGCGGGTAGTAGACTGCCCTCTGCAGTGAGCTCCAAAGCCATCGCTGGTGCTTCTTCTCGGACTCACCAATCGTGTTGAGGAGGATGGAGACTCCGCGCGAGGCGTTGATCCGAGGGACCTCGTCTCCAAATCCTGTTGTGATGAACGACTGCACCACGAAGTACAAGGCGTTGAGGAGGCTAATCACCTTCATCGGTTTCGGCGCGGTGGCTCACGACGGAAGCGGAAGGCAAGCCCGATGAACTACGGTAGAGCAGGAGCAGCATATGCTGTTTTAGCACGCTGGTCTGAATATGCGGTAGCTCGCTACTAGGCGAGAAGAGGCTCATGCTCGGCGACTCAACGGCGCTTCCGATTAGCGACGGGGCCTTTTCCCCCGTCCTGTAGCTCGGTCGAGAGACTCGTCTCGGACCAAAGCTCTCACTCATGTTGAACGACTGAAATGGAAGCTAAACGCGAACTGTCCCTCCACTTCGAGCAGCATCGAGCGAGCAGCCGTCGCGCCTCATCTCGCTCTCGAGAGCTTGCGCTTCTTGCCTCTTGCCACATCGCTCGTCGTCTCGCTTCGCCCCGTCGTACACTCGTACAGCTCTGAGTCATTTCAACTCGACTCGCCTACAGTACACCTCCTCTACTACAGCACACAGCAGCTTCCTTCTCGAGATCAAAACTCGCTTTGCTCAAGTTTACCGCGACAGATGAGCTGGAACATGCTCGCCGGGTTCGGTCAGGCGTTGGGGCTACGTGAGATTGACATGGTCAACCTCTCCTCGATCAACGCCACACTCAAGCTCATGCAGTGCTCGTCAGTCTCAGGCGCAGAAGGCGAGGGAGCATGTCCAGGCCGGGGGAAGCTGGCGATTCTCGTGCTCTGCAGGCGGCTGGGACTTTTCTCGCTGAGCATTCGCGACAAGTTGCATCGACCAGACGCTATGCGAAGGGCGGCAGGAGACCTCTCCGAGGCGCAGTTCATCCAGTACAAGCGAGTCTTCGATGAGATGGAGCGACGTCTCGGCGAAGCTTCGCAGGAGCGCTGGACCGCGCTCATGTACAACTGGGAGGTGAGAATGCTTGTCAGTACGCTGCGACGAACACGTCGTTGACCGCTGTGATGGTGATCTAGCTCTACCCCGGCGCTCCAATCTCGTTGAAGCCGTTCACGACGCGAGGCGGGAGATGTAGCTGAATTGGGCGGCCTGCCGTACATTTCGATGAGCTGATAAAAACTACAAGTTGATAAAA
>BCKL01000002.1:50457-245483 GCA_001600635.1 Leucosporidium creatinivorum | reverse complement strand
GAAGTCTCGCGGCGCGGGGGGAGAGAGGATGTAGGAGAGTAAAGCTCACTGAGTGCGATTGAACTCCTGCGCCAATTCCCTCGTGCCTCCTCCAAAGGCGAAGCCGATCCATGAGCACGGTGGACATGGGCAATTTCGTCTTTGTCAACGGGCGCCTCGACAAGTACCTTCTGGTCCAAGTCTACGGCGACGAATGTAATGGCTGCGGAAAGCCTCACCAGGCGTGAGTCCTTGCTCGTGGCTTGTGAGGAAGAAGAACTCTGAAGCTCCGAGTCGGTGCTCGGTGCTCGTCGCTGACCCGTCTTTCTGGCTTCGACACCCCCAGGAGCTACAACCTACTTGTCACTGAGCTCGCCCAACGCTTCCTCAATCTCACGAGCTACCTTCACGATGTGCGCACCCCTCAGTGGTGAGCTCGGCTAGCAGTCTTCACTTTAGCACCTGCTCGCAGGCTATCTGGCTGACGTTCTTGCGCGCGTTTTGCAGGGTGAGAACGACCTACACGTCCCCCGAGCAGCCTCTCCCGGCGGCTGCTTTCTTCGACTTCGACGACCTCTCGCCCCCTCGCCGTCACCCGACCGAATCGCTCATCCTCCACCTCACTCGCGACGATCTCGCACCGTCCCTCCGCGAGAAGGACTGCGACCTAATCGATGCTGTAGTATACTCGCTTGGAGGCCTTAGTCTTTCCCGGGACGCCTACTTGATGCCCAAGGACGCTCCACCTCCCCTCACCGTCGGGCGCGAGAAGCTTCAACGCGTGTGTAGTGGATGCGAGCAGATGTTCTCCCTCGACAATCTCTTTAGGTGTGAGTCCTACCGACCCTCCGTCGCTCGGTCTCCCGTCTCCCACATCTCGGAAAGCTAATCTGCCCACTTCGGTCGACAGGCGGCGGCTGCAAGCTCGAGTTCTACTGCAGCAGGGACTGCCAGAAGGGAAACTGGCCTTTGCACAGGAGGGCGTGCAAGGCGAGCAAGCGGTAGACGAGCTTGTGACAGCGCAGCTTGCTTCGGTCTCGAGATCGAGAACGCCGAGTTCTCGGCGGCGACGCTCCTAGCGAGGCGCGACGAGGAGAGTGCGAGGGATAGTGCGATAGGTTACATCAACAGGAGTGAAAGAACAGCAAAACACCTCAACCGCCACGTCCTCGCTTCCCACGAGCCCGAGCTCGCCCTCGTCCTCGACCACGAGCCGGCGCGCCGTAGCCTACTCCTCCATCGCCGTTGGTGCAGGCGTTTGAAAAGTGGCCCTCTGTTAGTCAGACAAGATTCAGTATGCGAGTGAGACGAGGAAGCAGAGCGAAGACGAACGTTCACCGCACTGCGAGAGCAAAGACGTCAGCCAGAGCAAGCCGAGCGGGGAGATGAAGCGCGCTCACCTTGAAGCAAGTGTAGTTGGATCCACCGCCGGCGTTACCGCTTCCACCACCACCTGCTCCTCCGCCAGACCCCTTCTCAGGACAGGCGCTCGACCAATGCCCCTCTGCGACGGGAAGGCGGTCAGCTCGGCGATTGAGAGGAGGGGAACTGCTCGAGCGCACCTTGATGACAGATGAAGCACTCTCCACTCTGACCCCCACCACCACCTGAACCTCCTGCACCAGCACCGCCTCCCAAGTTCTTTTGCGGACAGTCGCGAGACCAATGACCCTCTGCGATGCGAGAAACATCAGCGAGCAACCCTTCGGCAAGCGAAGAGGGAAGAACGCACCCTCTGAGCAAATGAAGCAAGTCCCACTCGTCGCTCCTCCCCCTCCCCCCGCACCGCTGCCGCTCCCGCCAGCCCTCGGCGCTGGACGATTGTCGGCGCCCTCCTCGTCGGCCCATTCAAAGAACTTGCACTGCGCTGACCTCGAGACGTTGGGGCAGGCGAAGAAGACTCGACCTTGGTTGGGACCTGTAGGCGAGGACGAGGGTGAGCGAGGGGCTAAAACGAGCGGCGAGCGACGACTGACCCTCCTTTGTTGTCGTGCGTTCGACAGCAGTGAGGTCGCAGAGGCAGCGGCGCCTCTCTCCATCTTGATCGTCTTGACGTGGAGGAGGAGGTCGGTTCCGAGGAGCTTGCTGCTGGTTCTGAGCTCGTTTCTGAGGGACGACTTGATCACCTCCTCCTCCTCCAGCGTCGGCCCAGTCGAAGAAGCCACAGCCATCGTCCATACCCTTGGAGCAGGCGAAGAATTTGCGACCCTTGTTGGTAGACTCCTTCATGACGGTTCGTTCGACTGCTGGCTCCTCGCACTTGCAGTTGGGGAGGGCGATGGCTGCTCCTCCTCCGGCGCCGGGGAAGTCGTCTGCGAGAAGCCAAGGTCAACCAAGTCGACGGCTGGGGATCAGAGCAGCTCACCCTCATCATCACTATCATCCTGCTTCCGCCTTTTGGGTGCAGCAGCGCCACCTCCTCGCCCGCCTCGACCCGCTGCCCCGCCTCTCGGCGCCGCTCCTCCTCTCGCTGCTCCTCTCGCAGCTCCCCGCGCAGCTCCTCTTGCCCCTCGAGCAGCTCCCCTCGCTCCTCCTCTACCACCACGAGGCGCTCCACCACCACCATTCCCTCCTCCTCCTGCAGCATCATCATCATCGCTGTCGCTATCCGCGCCGTCGCCTTCGATGTAGCGGCCGACCGACTGTTCGAAGAGTCGAGGTCAGCTCGCAAGCTCAAGGAATCAGAGTGAAAGATCAACGCACATTGATGAGCGTCTGGAATTCGTTCCTCGTCTTGAGGAACATGTCGCGGTACTCGTCGAGCGTCTCGTCGATGACCTCCTGCTTGGACTTGATGCCGTCGCAGACTTGTGTCATGCGAGTCTCGGTCTGTGTGTTATGAAAGTCAGCTCTCGAGACAGGCTCAAATGAGCAGCACAACGCACCAGACGTCGAAGATGGGGCTTGCTGAGCGACTTGTCGAAGCCGATGGCGTCGTAACCCTTGACGAGGCCGGTGCCGAGCGTGGAGGGTAGGAGGTACTCGGAGTTGCCCTCGCGTTGTTTGAAGACGTACTCGCGCTCGATGATCTTGGAGATGTGCTCGGCGATGGTGGCATCCGTTCCTATTCGAAAGCGAAAGATCAGCAGCTTCTCGGGCAGAAGAGCAGCGCGACGATGTACCGATGCCGTTCTTGTCCATCAGCGAGACGAGGTCGGCTTCGGTGAGGTAATTGGGCGACGAAGTGACGCCCTCCTTGATCTCGCAGACGTCGGGGATGAACTTCTCGCCGACCTGAAAGTCGGGCAGGAGGTTGCCGTTCCACTTGTCGTAGATGTAGACGTCGAGGTAGTTGCGTTGCTGGACGATGAGGCCTGCGATAGAGTATCGAGTCAGCGGGTGCTAGCTCAAGACAGGTGAAGCGAGCTCACCCTTCGCCGAGAAGCTCTCGCCGGCAATGTTAATCTCGACGGTCGTCTCCATTCCTCGAGCGTTCTTGGAGCAGCAGGCGAGGAAGCGACGGGTGACGAGGTCGTACACCTTCTTGTCGTCGCCTGTAAGGCTATTGACGTGCGCCGTAGGGTGGATGGGAGGATGGGCCTTATCGTTCTTCTTGCCGTTGCGAGGTCGCTCGAAACCGCCGTTGGTGAGGCTGTTGTCGAAGAAGGGAGTTAGCTGTCGGCCCCGGCTTCACAGAAGAGCAAAAGCAAGCTCACTTGGTCGCGAAGGTGCCCCAGGCCGCGTCGCCATGATGCTTCTGGATCATCTCGTCAAAGTCGAAGTCCTTGTCGAACTGGTCCGTCTCCGTACGCGGGTAGCTGAGGTATCCTTTCTGATACAATGCGTCCGATACCTGTGGATGCAGAGCGGTCAGCGATTGAAGGGGGGCGAAGTCCGGCTCCGGCGAAAGCGAGATACGCACGTCAAGGATCTGCTTGGGAGTCATGCGAAGAAGACGAGATCCAGTCTTTTGCAGTTCGACGGTGGTGAGAGGGAGCGGCTTCCTGCGAGCGTGAGAGGAAACCTCAAGTCAGCTCGGCGAGACCAATCGTGCCCAGGGCGAAGCATAAACTCACCACTTCTGCGTCGGCTTGGTTTGCTGCGAAATGACGGTCGCCTCCGGATCGTCCTCGCACAAGCTGAAAAGGACCTCGACGACCTCCTTGTCGAAGAGACGACCTCGGCGCCAGGAGAAGGAGGTCAAGGAGTCCTCTCGTTGTATAGCGACGTGGATTGACCAGAAGGGCTCGGGGACGAAGGCTTGGACTCGCTCGTACTGGTCGACGACGAAGCCGAGGGTGGGGAATTGGCAGGGACCTGTCGAGAGGTAAGGAGCTCAGCGAGAGTCGTCGAACATTGAGGAAGGAGACGCACCATAGCTGATGACCTTCTCTGCAAGTGAGCCGAAGCGAGCTTGTAAACCGAGCGTCTGACTCCGAGTGAGCACGGCGCCAACTCGTAGGTCCAAATCCATTCGGGCGGCGACGGCGTTGGCTTGCCTCATGTCGAGGTCGACGGGGTTGCGGCAGGCGTGGTTGATTTGGCTGGAGATGGGCAGGTCAGCTACCGTCTCCGAGACGTTGAACGCTTGGCGAGAGCTCACTTGGCGATAATGGCACTGAACCGAGCTCGCTTGACGATGATCCTCGGGTTCGCCTTGCGGCAAACCTGAGCGACCTCGCTACCAATGTGCTCTCCTTCTCGATCGCAATCCGTCCAGATCATCAAGTGCGTCGCCTTCTTGGCCTCGGCGATGAGGTTGGCCTCAATGCCCTTCTGATCCGGATCCTGTGAAGCCGAAGCAGTCAGCGCCGAGGGTCCCCGAGCTCGGTAGGATCATCTCGAGCGGGAGAGGAGCGCACGGGATTAACATAGTGATTGATCTGAGCGTCGAAGAGGGTGAAAGGATCGCAGCTCTGCCAGCCCTTGAGGTGCTTCTCGAAATCGCTGACCATGAGATGGCCTGCGACGGCGGTGACGGTAAAGTCAATCCAAGCGGCCGAGGGAGGTAAGCGGTAAGAGAAGTCGTAGTTCTTGATCCATTGCGGTCGCCGAGAGGTGCGCTGTGAATTGCGAAAGCCGAGGGGTCAGCCTGCGAGCCGAGAGCGAGGGGCGAATCGAGCCGCACTGTATTGAACTGGCCACCGGATAGGATCTGAGTGATGGACTTGGAGATGGAAGGCTTCTCGGCTACGCAAAGGTACTTGACCATCGCGCGCCGGGAGCAAGAGCGAGAGCGAACGCCGCTGCTGGGAAGGGGGAAACGTCTCAGGGTCAGCTGCGCTCAACGTAATGGGCGACAGAGAGGCTTTGTATCTCCCTATAGCGCCACTGTAGTCTCCAGACTGGCCTGCAGCTCTGCAAGCCTGCAGCCAGCGCCTCCACCGCGCGTCCCAGCCTCCAGCTCGTTGTCCTGCAGCCAGACTCACCTGATGTTACGAGGCCTTTACCCGGAGCAATCTAGCACCCTCTACTCCCTGCACACGCGTCTACTTCGTCCTGAAGCTGCCTCTGCTGACTAGACGAGCTCGAGAGCCGGAAGGGCGATTGTTTGCGCGTCGCTTTCGATGTAGGTGAGCAAAAACGATTCAGGCGGGCTGGTAGCTTGTAGTCTAGTCGTCCGTTTGCGATGTACTGCTGAGGGGGATGGAGCGACGAAATGGCGAGAGTCAGAGAGGCTACTCGGGCTTCAAGCGGCGAAGGGAGGAGCTCGCTTTTCTCAATTAAGTTCAACAGAGGCTGTTGTAGGTTATTCAAGATGCTGCGGCATTCTATTTGCCGCCGAAGGACTTTCAACACCCGCCTACGCCCCTCCGAAGCGCTCCTGCACCATCGCCGAACCCAGCGATCCCTCCTCACCAACAGAAGTAGCTCGTTCAGCCCTGCAGTCCCCACATACGCGCTCTCCGACTAGTAGTGTACGCTCTATGATGGCCCGCCCCGCCATCGCCTGCCGAGACGAGGACCTCATGCCGATCCTTTCCCAGGCTGTGCGCCGAGCGGGTGGTCGAGGGTTCAGGGTCGCCGGAGAGTTCTGGGTAAGAGGGAGAGTGGCCATGTGCGAGCGTCTCGCGATGCTGCTCACACGAGTCGTAGATGTAGGGCGCGCAGATGAAGGCAAGTCAGCCTCGGCGTTCGTTGATCCAACAGCGCTCAGGCCTTGGTCGAGGCCTCAGCGTCGGCTAGATGATGGAAGCTCACTCACCGCAACCCATTGCTCGTATTTCTTTACCGCGTTCTCCATTTTCGCCAGCGGCATCTTCGCAACGTCCCCCCTTCGGCTTTCGGCGGGACCATTATGCAAGTTCTGCAGCCGCTCGTCAGGGTGGCCATTGGGATGGTGTTGGAGAAGATGAGTCGTTAAGTTGGCGTGTGCTTCAGCTGCGTCGTCGTGGCGGTAGAGAAGGTTGCCGTCTATCTCGCGAGCGAGGGAAGCCGTCAGCTTTGTGATTCGGCGCAAACAGCCGAGGAGACTCACGGGTGATGGTGTAGCGTTCAGCAAAGTTGCGGATGTGGGAAGGGTGGACTGACATTGTGTGTGAGAAGGCGCTGGGAAGAGGGAAGAACGCTCAAGGACTAGCGGTGCAGACGACAGACGAGGAAAGCCTTCCTCGGAGGAGTTGAAGCCCGTGTCCATTGACGAAGGCTGCCTGCCGCGGCAGCAAGTTCTCGTCCTAGAACAGCAAGAATACATAATCTGACTCGATTGTACATGCGAGCAGTAACGGAAAGCCCTCGCGTCGCCTCACGCTCTAGTGGATCTCGTAAATCTATGGTCGAGCAGCCTTTCCTGGATTCCTCTGAACTCGTCTACTCTCCTGTCCGGTCCTCCCTCCTCTCACCTTCCTACTACTCAGATACCCCACCTCCTCGCCTGCCTAGCTGTAGCATAAGCAGCATGGCTCCCGCTCCCACCGTCCCCCGCCGTAACGAGCACCTCCCGCCGATCCACTCCCGCCGAGCCTTGCTTGCCGAGGCTGTGGTGCTGGTGCCCCGTGTTGGTTCGGAGTTGAGGTACATCTTCCAGCTCGACCTCCCTGAGTGGTCGTCTTCCTGTGGCGAGCGCTTCACGACGCTGTTCAAGGCCGAGGGGGGGGGGGGGGGGGGGGGGGGGGGGGGGGGGGGATTCGGAAGCGCCGAGTTCAGCTGGGCGGCGGAGTCGCTGACAAGCGAAGGCAAGGGACTTACGGAGTACCAATCTTCGTAGCCGTTTACCCTCTTTTTAATCGCATTCAAGGGCATTTTGCTCACCTTGTCTCGGGCCTCCTCGTGAGGTCCTTTGAGACGGAGCAGAGGATTTGGATGACCTCGAGAGCCATGCATGTCGTGGAGATTGTTGGCTAGGTCGTGATGGGCCTCTTCAGTGTCGTCGTATCTCGACATGAGGTTGCGATGTAGCTCATCGTGCGCGCCAGCGATTTTACGAAGCTGCTGGGCGACCGACTTCGGAGACTCTTCGAGTGCAGGTGGGCGGGCACACGACATCGAGCTGTTCGAGCGCGCAAGGTGAAAGAAGAGAGACGAGCTACGGAAGCAGCACCGCGGACGGACTCCTGCCCCCCCAGAATAGCCCAGAGACGAACGTCCTCGCGTTCGCCGAGCGTCGGAGATGGCGGCCGAGGCGATGACTGAGCGAGGGGCGTTCCGCGCCGCAGAGGCAGCAATCAGGTAGAGCAGGCTATTGTATTAACTTACAATGCTAGACGAGCACCTAAATGGAGCACCCGCTACGCGACCCCACGTCGCCCTTCGTCTCCCAGCTTCCAGGTCGACTCGGCTCGGCCCCCCTCTCCTCCAACCCCTTCCTCTGCCCATACTTCTCATTCAACGCTTCAGCATACCTCTTGAACGCTTGCTCGACCTCGACCAGCTTGGCTTCAGTGTTGAGGTCGGGCTTGTGACCAGCGGGAACGTCGAGGGTGAACGAGGGGGCGAAGAGGGCGTAGTCGTCTGGCTCGAGGGAGAGAGGGGTTGGAGTGTCGAGTGGGAGTGGTCGATTGAGCTGCAAGTGCGAAGAGGCGTCATTTCCACGGCTCAGAGAACGTCGGAGGAGCACAGCATCTCCGACCGAGCAGCGAGATCCAAGGCCGAACTCACCGCCACGCTCGTCAAATAAGTCCAACACCTCGCCGCATTAGCGTTATCATACCCCCCACCACCAAGGAGTAACGTCCTCTCCCCCCACCCATGTACAACTCTCCTGACCACCTCCCCCATCCCCTCCAAATCCAGATTCCACTCCTTGCAAGGATCGCCCGCCAGACCATCGCAACCGCACTGTAGGACTATTGCGTCGGGCTGATAGATCTCATAGATGGGTTGAATGCAGCTTTCGAAGAGCCGTAGGAGGGTGGGTGAGGAGAGGCCGGGGTGAAGGGCGAGGTTGAGGGCGTGGTGAGCGGCGGGCGAGGGCTTTGAGGAGCCTTTTGGTGGGGTGGGGCCGGTGGAAGAGAGGGAGCCGGTGGAAGGGTAGAAGAGCGGAGCGTGGAGATGGAGCGAGAGAGTGAGGGTGTGGGGCGAGGTGTAGAATGCCGACTCGACGCCATCGCCGTGGTGCAGGTCGATGTCGAGGTAGAGGACTCGGCGGATGGGAGGAGGGGTTTGCAGCGGCGGAGGAGATGGTACGGGTGAGGAGGGCAACTGAGGTGGAGAGGGAGATGAGGTGCGGGAAGGTGGACGAGGACGTCTCGGCGGAAGGCGAAGCTCGAGGATGGCGAGGACGACGTCTTGGACGTAGCAGAAGCCTGCTGCTTCTCCGCGCTTGCCGTGATGTCTAGTAGTAACTCGGAGCCTGTCAGCATACGTCTCTGAGCCGTCGATAAGCTGCCTACTCACCGCCCACCCGTCCAAGCGATCGCGACGTCGGCTTTCCCATCCCGCAACTCCCTCGCTGCCTGTATCGATGCGCCAGCGACAAGCTGCACATACTCGGATAGCTCCGAGAACATTGGACAGTCGTCTTCGAGGCCCATGTGATCCACCTTTCGTCGCTTTGTCGGCCGATCCTCCGCCGAGACGAGGCGAAACGAGGCTGGCGCTGTCTTGACGGATGTAGTGGATTCGGAGTTGGAGTCCGAGTCGGACTCAGAGTCGGAGGGAGCTGTATTAAGACCGAGGAGGGTATCTGTAGGGCGCTAATCGTCAGCTCAGAAGCGAGGAAGCCTCCAGCGCGGCTCAACTCACCGACGAAACGCTCGTCGTGAAACTTGATGAGCTGCTCCCTGCTCGCGGATATCGGCTCTACCACGTGAGCCCGCGCCCCTCCCTCCAGCTCGGCTTCGTCGCCTTCCGCTGCTTCCTCTGGCAGCTCGAGCAGTCCGTGAGCTCGAACGAGCTCGTGCGCGAGCCGGTGACGTCCTACATTTGCTGGCAGAGCGTTGGCAGCTTCTACGAGCTCGTCCGAATGTATGTAGGCGACTCGAAGTGTCGGAGGCGACATTGCAGCCTATTGCAGCGGGTAGAGAACTGACGGCGCTCGCTCGCTTCGCTTCTTGGACTCCGTTCTCTTCGCTCGCTTCGTCCCGACTCTTCGTTCCTCGTTCTGTAGTCTACTTGGAAGTGTATAGCAGCAGCACACATGTCTGCTCAGCGTGTAGGAGCTTCAGCGGTCCGGACACTGCGTCAGGCGACCGCGTCGGCGACCAGCAGCGGCGCAAGGGTGAGTTCGGTCGCTTCCAGAGGGCGAGAGGCAGCAGGACCTGTAGCAGAACACATCTGCGGCGTCTAGCTGCTGCCCCCCACCCTCTCGTACAATTGCGCGGCTGAACTGACCCCATCTCGGGCTTCCCAGGCTCGCCCCTCGTCCTGCTCGGCGTGCAGCACCTCAAGACTGCTATCGACTCGGTCATCACCTACAACACTCCTCCGCTCTGCTGCATCTCATTCGCGCATTTCTCCCATCATCACCAGCGTCCGCTACCACGCCAATCGCGTCTTCGACCCCTCCGGTCCCCCACCGCCCTCCGCTCGTCCATCAGCAGCAACAAGACCAGAGGAAGCACAGCGGCGAGAAGAAGCAGCATCAAAAGCTACACAACAGCATTCGGGCCCGGAGGGCCATCAGAAGGAGGAGAGCCATAACAGCTCGTCGGCGGGGCACGACGTCTCCAAGGTCTCCCAGGTTTCGGAGAAGGAGCAAGGCAGGAAAGATTGGGAGATTATCAAGACGCTGCTACCGAACGTCTGGCCGAAGAATGATTGGGGTACGAAGACTCGGGTGCTGTTGGCGGTCGGGCTCCTCATCGGCGGCAAGGTGCGTTCGCACGCTCTTGATCTTCGGCTTGCGTGCTAACGAGCTTGCTCCGATCTACAGCTTCTCAACGTACAAGTCCCCTTCTTCTTCAAGGACATCATCGACTCGTTCAACGCAATCATTGATCCTACCACCGCCAATGGAGTGCTCGCCATCGGCGGAACTGTCATCCTCGGCTGTGGGTTCCCCACCTCTCCTTACTCGGTCGAGCCCAGCTGACACTCCTACTCGATAGACGGACTTGCCCGCGTTGGAGCTGGAGTCTTCTCGGAGCTACGGAACGCCGTCTTCGCCAACGTCGCCCAAGGAGCGATTCGCCGAGTCGCCCGAGGGGTCTTCACTCATCTGTTGAACCTCGATGTCGGCTTCCACCTGACAAGGCAGACTGGAGGACTCACCAGGGCTATCGACCGAGGTACCAAGTGAGTTTGAACGGGCTTTGCGGATCTCGGCGAGAGCTGACCCTTCGGCTCTGCAGAGGTATCTCCTTCCTGCTGAGCTCCATCGTCTTTCACGTCGTGCCGACTGCTCTCGAGATCACCATGGTCTGCGGTATCCTGGTACGTGGCGTCTCCTGCCTCGCAACCGAGTCCAAGCTTACCTCGGTCCCTTTCGCAGAGTTACAAGTTCGGCTGGGACTTCGCTGCGGTGACCCTTGCGACCATGGGCGCCTACTCTTGGTTCACCATCAAAACTACCGCCTGGAGGTGCGCTTGCCGACTCTCTGTATCTCTTCTCGACAGCTGACCCTCACCGCTTCGCAGGACCAAGTTCCGCAAGCAGGCCAACGCCGCTGACAACCGAGCTGCTACCATGTCGGTCGACTCGCTCATCAACTACGACGCTGTCAAGGTGTGTCTCTTGCCTCGCGTGTCACATGCTCTTCGCCCATCCTTCGCCCCTCGCAGTACTTCAACAACGAGAAGTTCGAGGTCGCTCAGTACGACAAGGCCATGAAGGACTACACGAAGGCTTCGGTCAAGATCTCGACGTCGCTCGCGGCGCTCAACATTGGACAGAACGCCATCTTCTCGTCGGCATTGACGGCGATGATGTATCTCGCTTGCAGAGGAATCGTCGACGGTGAGTTTCTCTCGGCCATGAGGAGGGACAAATACTAACAAAAGCACGCTCGCAGGCACCATGACTGTCGGTGACCTCGTCATGATCAACCAGCTCGTCTTTCAGCTCTCTCTGCCTCTCAACTTCCTCGGTTCGTCTCGCTGCTCGGCGCGCTCGAACCCAAGCTTATATGTTTCGGCAACGCAGGAACCGTCTACCGCGAGCTCCGTCAATCCCTCATCGATATGGACGCCCTCTTTAACTTGCAGTCCGTCGGCCTGACCATCAAGGTAGGTCTGCTCTCACCCTCGCGTTCGCCTTCGCCGAGCTGACCTCTCTCGCTTCACAGGACTCCCCCACCGCCGCTCCCCTCTCCCTACCCAAGGGCGGCGAAATCCGCTTCTCCAACGTCTCCTTCGGCTACCGTCCCGACCGTCCCATCTTCCGCAACGTCTCCTTCACCATCCCCGCCGGCAAGAAGGTCGCCATCGTCGGTCCCTCAGGCTGCGGCAAATCGACCGTCTTCCGCCTCTTATTCCGGTTCTACGAACCGAGTAGCGGATCCATTACTATCGATGGACAGGATTTGAAGGAGGTGCAGTTGGAGAGTCTGAGGAAAGCGATTGGAGTGGTGCCGCAGGATACGCCGTTGTTTCACTCGGATGTGATGCACAACATCAGGTATGGCAGGTTGGATGCGAGTGACGAGGAGGTGAGGGAGGCGGCTAGGCTGGCGGAGGTGGTCAATATGATTGAGGGGCTGCCGGAGAAGTGGGCGACGAAGGTCGGGGAGAGGGGAGCGATGATCTCGGGGGGTGAGAAGCAGCGGATGGCAGTTGCTAGGGTCTTGCTGAAGGATCCTAAGATTCTGTTTTTCGATGAGGCGGTGAGTTGGCTATTCAGGCGTTGGTTAGGCCGAGCTGACCCTCTCAATTGCGCAGACCTCGGCCCTCGACTCGACGACCGAGGCGGATTTGATGCGCAACATCAACTCTACGCTCCTTTCCAAGGCTCGGACTAGCATCTTTGTCGCTCATCGGTACGATCCCTTGCCCTCTATGTCGACCAAGCGCTGATCCTCATCTCGAACAGGCTCAAGACGGTCGCCGACGCCGACGTGATCATCGTCCTCAAGGACGGCTATGTAGCGGAGCAGGGTACACACGGAGAGCTGTTAGCCAAAGGTGGGATATACAGGGGCATGTGGGACCAGCAGAATGCCGCGCTGGAATAGAAGCACTCTGATTAGGCTGCTCACCTTCGACGCGAGCGGCGCGGACCGACTTTCGAGCTTGGACTTCGACGCTCACCTCGCTTCTCACGCCGACACGTCGAGGATGCTCGTACGATATGATCCAACACTACCAGAATTCTTGGAGACGGAGGAGGTCGCTGTAGCGCTTTCACACATCGCTGTGATGCTGCACGAGGCTCACAGCGTCGTCGCGTTGCTCGGGGCCGGGGTTTCGACTGCTGCCGGCGTACAGGTGCGCGCTCGATCCCACTCACTGGTAGCTTCTATATCGCTGACGCTAACGCCCTGCACAGGACTTCCGCTCAAAAGGCGAAGGGCTCTACGCGTCAGGATCCTCTCGACGCGCCTCTTCGTCCAGCTCCACCTGCACCCCTACAGCTCCCGCGACCCCTTCCAAGCGTCTATCACCTCAGCAATCTCGCGCCCTCTTCTCCTCCTCCGTCTACACCTCTCCAACGTCCCGCTCGGCGCACTGGCGCTTCGTTTCCTCGCTCAAAGCGCAAGCAGACGACATTGCTCGGCGGAAGAAGGAGCAGGGAGATAAGGTCACCGCCACGCATGCTCTTCTGAAGCGTCTGAAGAAGATGGGCAAGCTCGCGAGGGTGTACACGCAGAATATCGATGGGTTGGAGGGGGTCGCCGGCTTGAAATACGTCGAGCTGCCGGGGTTGACGCCGGAGAGGAGCGATAGGAAGGGAAAGAGTAAAGCGGTGGATCAGGACAGCGCCGATGAGGAGTGGAAAGGCGATTGCGTGCAGCTTCACGGCAGCTGTTGGCGAGTTCGGTGCTCGGCGTGCGCTTGGGTCGGCAAATGGCGCTCGAAGCACGGCAAGGCGTTTGCTAGAGGAGAGACGTTGGATTGTCCTGCCTGTTTGGAGCTGGGTGAGTCTTCATCGCGTCGCTCCGCTCTCGGCCTTCGCCGACCCCCTCCTTCGCAGCCGCCGACCGAGCTCGTCGCTTCAAGAGGACCACTCCGATACGCTCCTACCTCCGTCCAGCCCTTCTCCTCTACGACGAGCAATCTCCCGCCTCGGAAACCATCGCCGACATCGTCTACCACGACCTCTCTTCGGCGCCGACTTTCCTCCTCGTCGCCGGCACCTCGCTCAAGATCCCAGGGTTCAAGACGCTGGTTAAGCAGTTCGCTCATGAGGCGAGGGAGAACGGAGGCATTGCCGTCTTTGTGAATCGCGAAGAGGTCGGTCAAGAGTGGGATGAGGTTTTCGACTACCACGGTACGGTCCTGCTTCAGCTCACTCCTTCTCCTCGCGCTCGGCTGACCTTTGCACTCACAGTCCTCGCCAACTGCGACGATTTTGTCAAACGGCTCAAGCTCGACACCAAGCTCAGCGGCCTCGAGCTGCTCGACAGCAAGAAGCGCCGGCCATCCCTCCCCTCGGGTGGACCCAAGGCCTACAACCTCTTCGCCACCTTACCTCCAGCTCTCCCGACAGCTCGCACTATTTCCCTCTCCCCGAACTCCCCGCCTCCCCCCCGCCATCCCTCCTTCTCCCTCGCCTTTCCCAGCCCTCAGCGCGTCGCCCGAGCGCCCTCCGCCCAGCTCTCCTTCAGCACGACTTCATCAAGCTCCCCACCTCCCTACTCCGACTTCTTTGCCCCGTCCTCTACACCCGCTACCGCTTACTCCTCCCTGCCGCCTTCCTCGCCTGCCACTTCCGTCTTCTGCAACGCCGACGCCGAGGAGGAGGACTGCAAGTGGATCGCGGATTCGCAGCCTGAGGCGGAGCTGCTGGGACTTGGCTTAGGGCGAGGCATGGAGGCTGGCGCTGTATTATCGGGTCGTGTGGACGAGGAGGAGCAGGGGCCGAGGAAGAGGGCGAAGCTCGAGAAGCAGGAGAGGCGCGAGAAGAGGGCGGCGCGGCGGGCGGCGAGGGAAGGGAAGCGGGCTGTGCAGCGTATATAGTTGGAAAGTCGGAAGTAGTCTCTGTGCATTAGTAGCTGTACCCCCGATGTCTACAGGTCCTCTCGCATTGAGCTCTGCTCGGCGAGAACTCTTGGCGTCTCTCAGCTCTCGCTCACATCTCCCGACTCGATGAGGATGCAAAGGAAACCGCGCATAGTATAGCAGCGAGCGAGATCAATCTCTCACTAAAACAGAATGGTCATCTCCGTCGAAATTAGTGGAGCTCGAATCCGTTGGCTGAGAGGTAGCTGAGGAAGGGAGTGGCGAACTCGGCTCCGACGGCCTCAACGAGAGGGCGGATCTGTTTATGAAGTAAGCGGGAGGTCAGCGACGACTCCTCGAGGTCGCAGTAGGCTCAAGAAACTCACCTGTCCCGGCCTCGCCTGACTAGCAGCCACCAAGCTCGTCGCGAGGTAAGTCCTCGGCTCCGCGACATGAGCAACAGGATCAGGCCTCGCGCGCTCCGAAGCTCCGAGCTTGGAGAAGGAAGCTTGGTAGCCCGTCTCCTCGAGATCGGCAACCTCGACCTCATCCTCAGCGGCGTTGGAGCTCGTGTTCTTGGTGAGAGGGAGGGGGAGGAGGAACAGCTTGAGCAGGGCGAGCATGGTTGGTGTCCTGTTGCATCAGAGAGAGTTAGTAATGCGAAGAAGGGAGGGAGGGGAGCAGAACGTACCACGCCGAGATGGAAGGAGGGGTGAGCATCGAGTTGCTCTTGGCGAGGAGGTTGGCGAGTCCGACAGCAATGATCTTACGATCCTTGGTGGGAGCCTTTTGGATGTCGGGGAGAAGGACGGGGAGGACTTGTGCGAAGAGTCTGCTCGGTCGGCGAAGTGTCAGCTTGTCAGTCTCTCGGCTCGACGCGCTCGAGACTTACCCAGGCTGGGGCTGCACTCCATCGAGCATGGCGATGACTCCATCGGCGTCCAATCCGGGCTTCTCGATCGCTGCGGCAAAGCAGATGAAGCGAATGAGGCCGTGCGAGAACTTTTCGGTCTTGCTCGTTTGAAGGCGGGTGAGGAGGAGCACGAAGACGGGGTTGGACATGTATTGGCGGATCGAGTCGCTGTAATTAAGGGACGAGGTCAGCTCGGTCGTAGAGAGAGGAGACGGCACAAGCTCACAGAGGGCCGTATTCGAAGATGGCCTCGAGGAGCTCAAAGCCATAGGCGTCGTTGGCCTTGCTGGCGATGAGGTGCTGGAAGACACCGAACATAGGAGCAAGCTGGTTGGCCGCTACGATATCCTGCGCTCCCCTGGAGAGGAAAGCCCTCAACAGCCGAACGAGGGCAGGGACGTTTCCCTTGCTCTCCCACAGCGTCGGGGTGAGCAATGGCGGGAGGAGCGCCTTGTAGGCTTCGGGGAAGTCGGCGGCGTCGTGGAGCTCGAGGAGTTGGGAGAGGATTTGGAAGACGAAGGGCGAGAACTCGGAGATGTCTTGCTGGAGGATGACTTGGAAGGGAGGGAACAGGGAGGATTCGAACTCGGGGAGGGTGGAGGGAGTGCCGGCGGTGACGAAGCTGTTGGATCGTAGGGGTCAGCGATGAGAAGCAGCTTGAGAGAGCAGTGCGGACTCACCGAACGAGCGCCGAGATACTCTCAAAGGTGAAGTGGTTGAACTTGGGGTTCGAGGGGTTCTTGGAGATCTCGCCGAGGATGCGAGTGAGGTGCGACAGGACGGTAACGTAGATGGGAGTGAGCGCCTGGCGCGCGGTGATGATCACGCGCATGACGGCTGCGAGGAGGGAGAGGAGTCAGCTTCGGCCGGGTGAGGACACCGCTCAGTGAGCGCGACAACTCACACTTCATCAAGTTGTCGTTGGCCGCGATCTGCTGAGGAGTCTCGCCGCTCTCAATGACCTTGAACAGAGCGTTGAGGATACCCTCGGCGTGAGGACGGATGTCGGCCTGGCCGAACCTACGAGCGAGACGGGTCAGCGAGGCGCAAATCGACGAGAACAGGACGACGAACAAGAGCGAGCCCTTCTGCTTGATGAAGAGGATGCGCTCGATGGTGATGGCGGCGTAGGTGTGGATGACGAAGGAGGGGTTCTCGAGGTGAGGAGTGAGCAGGGGGAGGACCGAGAGGAGCTGCTCCTTGGTGAGCTGTGGGCGAGGATACAGGTCAGCTTCACCCTCAATCGCCTGAAGCAGAGCTACACACCTGGTTGCGGAAAGTGTAGAGGAACTTGATCGCATCCGCTTGAATGACGGGGTGCACAGCACCAGGAGCGGCCTGCAAATCGGCGAGGATGTGGTCCGAGAAGAACTTGATGACATCGACGAGGGCGTTCGTGGAGGTGACTCCCTGCTGCAGGGTCGATCCACGCGAGGCGATCGAGGTGAGGAGGAAGATGGCCGTGTCCTTGCTCTTCCAGTTGGTCGCCGGGTCGGCGGCGTATTGCTGTTGAGGCGGAGAGAGGTCAGCCACTGCGAATGGGTTGAGGAAAGACAACACACCGAAAGGTAAGCTCCGACGTATTGAGTGACGATGGCAGTGACCTGGCTCTCGAACTGCTCCATAAGAGCCTTGGTGAAGTCCGAAGCCGCTTGACGACGAGTCTCCGAGTCTGCAGCGGGCACAACCGTCACCTCTGCAACCTTGTTTCCAACGTGCGCAAACACTCACTAGCACTCTCGAGATCCCTCCTAACGTACTCGGGCGCATCGTCCTCGAACAACTCCTCCTCGAACGTCCGCAGGGTCATGTTGGGCAAGACGATCTTCTCGCAGAAGGCCTCGAGAGTCTGCTGCGACTCGAACAGAGAGCGCTGGCTGGGCATCTTGACGACGACGCCTAGGAAGCTGGTAGCCTTGGCGACGAGCTGTGCAGCAGGGGAGAGTCAGCTTTTCGAGCGCCGAGCACCGAGAAGGAGGAGAGCTCACCGTATCGTACTTGACTCCCGCACCGAGCTTGGTCAACAGTCCCCAAGTCCTCTCCACAAACGGACCAAGGTATCCTCCCTCCCCAAAGGCATCCAAATACCTCAACGAATAAAGCTGAGCAATCTCGCACACCTCGGCCTTGATCTTCTCCAAATCCGTCGCCTCCTCCTCCTCATCATCGTCATCCGCTCCGGGGGCTTTGACCGAAGCGGGGGGAACGTAGTCGAGGTACTTGAGCAGGAGGTTCATGAACTCGCCGAGGCGGTCCTCGAAGAATTCGGGCAGGTCTTGCGAGTTGAGGTCGTGGTAGATTTGGAGGAGGAGGAGGAGCGTCTTGAGGAGGAGGGAGTGTTGTTGGGGTGTGAGGGAGGGGGAGGAGAAGAGAGCGTCGGTTTGCTGTTGAGTATGGCCCGAGAGGGTCAGCGACGCGTAGGGCGAGGACGGGGGGCCGAGAACTTGCCTGGAAGAGCGAGAGGTAGGGCTGGCAGAACCGTTCGAGCACAAACTTGATCTCGAGGAAGAGGGCGTCGGTGCGGAATTCGGAGCGCCATCTGTGAGGAAGGAGGGAGGGAGCGAGATGGTCAGCCAACGCAAAGTCGCGGTCGCAATTCGAGTAGCAGCTCACCTCCGGAAGATCGAGTGAGCAGTCTGCAGCACAGCATTGTTTACGACGTAATCCGTAGGGCTCAGAGGTTGGACCAGTTGCTACAGGAAGCCGTCGGGCGGGGTCAGCTTCTCGAGCGCTTTCCACAGCGCGGCAGCGGGATCTACTCACATCAATCAAGCTCTCCCATTGTTCAGGGAAGTCCGACTCTGCCATGATGGCAATCGCCTCGCCGATTTGGACCTGCAGCGCTGGCTCCGAGGAGAGCGATATCATGATGGAGACGATGGAATCCTTGAGGCCTTGCGCTGTACCAGTGGTGAGAGGCGTAGGAGCTTCCTCGAGCTGTGACGATGTACATCGAAGCACTTCATCAGCTCCAACGTTTCACCTACAGCCCTGTAGAAGCGACTCACCGCCCAGTTTGCCTTGATCCAATTCTTGAATGACAGGGCTGCAGACTGCCTGATAGCCTTCTGCGCTGTAGCATCCTGAGCGAGCTGTAGTACAAGAGGTCCGAAGGAAGGGTGCGCCTGAGCGCTCAAGAGCTCCCGCTCGGCACCTCGACGGGTGGTGGAATCGGGCGAGAGGGTCGCCGTGAGAATGGCAGCGAGCTGCTGCTGTTCGGCCATCTGCTCTGTAGGCTAATGGAGCTGTGCTGTAGTCTAGTTGAAGAGCTGCTGAAGTGACGCGGTCCTGTAGTCGACTGAGAACGAGGAGAGCGAAGAGAGGAAGTCGCTGGTAGCTCGCTTCGAATTCGAATCGCGTCGAAAGTCACTCAACCAGCTCGCCGCAGGTCCTCGCTCCGAGAACGTCGCCGAAAGATGCAGTACAGCAAAAACCGAAAAACTATGTAGAAGGGAATCGACAACAAAGAGAAAACAGATTACACGCCGACCTTTCGCCTGCCGCTGAGGATGAGGAT
Source organism: Leucosporidium creatinivorum (assembly GCA_001600635.1). Lineage (NCBI taxonomy): Eukaryota > Fungi > Basidiomycota > Microbotryomycetes > Leucosporidiales > Leucosporidiaceae > Leucosporidium > Leucosporidium creatinivorum. The sequence continues at coordinate 226,659 of BCKL01000002.1, read as the reverse complement.
TAGCTCGCGCAGGTGTATCGGGGCATAATCCACGCACTGCTTCACTTGAGACACAAGAAACGGAGGAGCTTGGCGCGGCGCTCGGCGGAGGAGACGGTGCTGGCCACCTCGATGCCGTAAAGGCCGAGCCAGGCGGTGGCGGTGTTCTTGCTGAGGCCGAGAACTCGGGCGTCGGAATCCAACGCCTCTGTAATGCCCTGTAGGTGGGGGGAGGAAGGAGGTGAGCAAGATGCCAGCTAAGCTCATCAGCAATAAGGCCGACCTCGGGGAAGGCTTCTCCAGTCGTTGAGGATGGGACCGACTCCAGGCGGTACCCGGCGGAGGCGTACGATGCCACGGAATTGAGGCTCTGTGATAGTACAAGTATCGAGGTCAGCTTATCTGCCTCGTCAAGTCTCCTACATACACCCTTAAACCCAGACTCACTCTAGCCTCCAGGGACTTCATCCTCCAACTTGCTTCCTCCAGTTTCTTCTCCATGCCATCGAACCTCTCATCAATGCCCTTGAAGTCCTGTTTGTTCTCGGTGCGGAAGGTGGCGATGTCGGCGCCCAAGCCCTTGATGCCGGCGGCGAGGGTCTCCAGGGTTACGGCTTCTGTAACGCGACGGGATCAGCTCGGAGTCGTAGAAGTGTCAGCTGACATGCTCACCCTGTCCTCCGGCCTCCCTCAAGAGGGCCGAATGGTCCTTCTCGATCTGCTCGTGAGCAGCGAGCTCATCCTCTGTGAGCTGGAGGTGAGCGAACAAGACGCGCTCTAAAGCCTTGCAGTGGACGCACCATTCAGCGGCTCGACATTTCCTGTACAGTAAAGGTCAGAGTTAGCAGCAGAAGAAGGCTCTTCGAAGCGAGCACTCACCCGACAGCTCGTTTATTCTCTCGACGAGCTCGAAGACCTTACACGCCTTCTTAGCCGCGGTCAACTTTACAGCGAAGGGGGTATCCTCGGCTGTCCTAGCGTTGTTGAAAGTAGCGGTGACGCTGGCTAGAGCAGCACGCATCTTGCGAGACGAGACGAGAATGAGGCGAGAGCCAAGAGCAGTCGAGACGTCGAGACGCGTTCACCGCCTTTGAGCTGGCTGGACTCGAATTAGGTGGAGCGTTTCAAGGCAGCTCGGAGTCATGTGTAGATGACTGAGAAAGATGTCTTGTTGCTATTTGAGACTATAGCAGGCTACATCTTGGCTCCAAGGAGCTTCTTAAGCTCGCCCGAGGAGTGCTTGGCCTGGAGGTCGGAGTTGCCTGCGGGGTGGGAGATGAAGGCGGTTTGAGAGGGTGGTAGTAGGCGAGAGGGGAGGAAAATATGGAAGGAGAGATGGTGAAGACGAGCGAGGTGGTATTGAGATGCAGAATGGGAGAAGAAGAACGGAAAGGGTCAGCTCGGCTCTCGGCTTTCGCTCTCATCCTGAAGCTGGAGCCAAGGTAAGAGACAGCAACTCACCTCCGATGAACTGCTGGTCAATGAAGACGGAGGGGACGGTGCGCTGTCCGGTCTTGTCTCCGAGGTAGGCTTGCCAGTCGGAACCTGGAGGAGAGGGAGCCGAGATTCGAGATTACGGCGGATTAAAGGAGTAGGAGGGGAATCGGTTGTGATGATGAGGTGCAAGTATCGTGGTTAATTTGATGTAGAAAGTCGGAAGGGTCGAAAGTGATGATTATGGTGGCGAAACCGAGAAACGGCGATGACGAATTCGTGAGGAAGGCGCAAAGCAGGCGAGGAAGGGGGAGGGCGGGATGGCGAGAGGTCAGCAAGCAGGGGAGTGATGATCTGTAGAAGTCTGGACCTACCGTCCTCGATCTGGTCGAGCTCGACGACAGCATACTTCTCACCGAGGGAGGTAAGGAGGGCCTTCGTCTTGGAGCCTGTAGCGCGAACGGTTAGCCATGGGACTACGAAATTTGGGCAGCAGTCAGCTCGCAGTACGGGCAATACTCCACGTCATCCGCGTTCGAATTGGAGCGGTAGATAGGGAGGGAACGTCGCGTTGGTCAGCATGGGTCGTGGGCGGCTGTAACGTCGATTAGAGGGCCTTACGCTCTTGGAGAATACTACAAGGTGGTTGTCTGCAATGAGAGACTCGACGGAAGACTTGGCAGACATTTTGGGCGAGGTTTGGTTGAAGAGCGAAGAAGGAGAGGAAGAGAAGGGTCGAGCGCTGCTGCTCAACTTCAAAGTCGTGGAGTTGTGGGAGAGGGCGGAACGGAGCGTAGAGCGGTACACGCTAGGGCGGAGTACAGCGAGTGAAGCCAGGATGAGAGCGAGCGAAACGAAGGTGAAAGAGAGGAGGATTCGTCGGCGTGAAGGCATGCGCCGAAGGGGGAGAGTCAGCCGCTCGCTGTGCTCGGGGTGTGGCTTCTGACTGCCTCGCCTCGCGCACCTTTTAAATCCGACTAAGCGTCCGATCAGGATATTAGACCCACTGCGCTCTGCAGTATACTCGCCTACAGCCCCTCTCTCAACAGCAGGCTCCAACCCCAGCGCTTCGACTCGCCCCCACTCGTTTCCGCCGTATCAGCACGTCAACAAGCCTCGTCGGCGCCACCTCTAATCACCTACAGCTCCGCACCATCAAAAACAGCAGCTACAAGTCAATTACACTCGACTAGGCTCCTTTGCGCGCTGCAGAGAGGCCTTCAACTCGTCCGACGATGGCCTCTCGAGCCTCCCCTCCTCCCGGATCGTCCAGTCCTGCCATGGGACTAGCGACTAGGGGCGACGAGGAAGCTCGGCGGTCAGCTATACCTACACCGAAGCCTGATCCACTACAGGCCAAAGCGGACCAGATCGTTCAGGTAGGTCCCGCGCCGATTGTGGGCGTTTAGCGCCTGACTCGCTGTTATGCGGGTCGGTCTGCGCCCTATAGAGCTACAGGAGCGCTGATCTCTACCTTGCATCAAACAGCACTTCTTCTCCAAGACCTGCCACCTCATTTCCCAATCCCGAATGACCCACCTCTCGGTCCCTTCGTCCGGCTTGGATGGCAGCGGCGAATCCACTTCGGCGTCCCCTTCGGCTTCGAGCACCTTGGCGAGGAGAGGTAGCGCTACGGCTGTAGGAGCTGGTATTACCAGGCGTGGCTCGGCGCAGGGGAAGCAGAAGGTGAACAAATGGGTGAGTTCGGAGCGAAGACCGAGGGCGGCCGAAGCTCGGCGCTGTAGACGTACAGAACAGCTCGCTGACCTTCGCATTATAGTTCAATCTCGAGCTACCCGAAACGGACCACTTTCGCAGCGAACTCAAGACGTGGAAGTCCGTCTCCTCGCTCCTCGCCGGCGCGCCTCCACCTCCATCTCCCTCACTCCACGCCCCGCCAACACCCCGACCACCACCCCAGCCCCCAGCAGTCCCATCTATGATCCTCGACATCCTCCTCGACACCTCCGAAATCGCCTCCAATCAAGTCCTCGTCCTCTCGGACCAACGAGGGAGACGAGTGAGGGTCGATCCCTCGCTTGCGAATGGTGGGCGTGCTGCAGGTGGTGCAGGGGGTTTAGGATCAAGACCGCAGTCGACTACTACCTCGCCGCATCGACCTGCTGCTGGTGGAGTCAGATCGCCGACGAGAGGCTCGGCCGGAGGGGGAGCACCGGCAGCTGTAGTACTCGAGCGGTGGACTCTTGCTCTCATTCCTCCGACCTCCGACTTCCCGCCATCCTCCTCACCGAGCCCCTCCGCATCGCCGACGCCGAACCTCTCCGCCCCACCATCCTCCACCACCAACCCCTCACTCGAACTCCCCTCCGTCTACAAACACGCCATAATCCTCTTCCGCTCCCTCTTCACCCTCCTGCGCCTGCTCCCCTCCTGGGCGCTCTATCGACGATTAGCGAAATCGAGGCGGACGGTAGGAGGGACTGGTGCTGGGGGTTTGAGAGTGGGGTGTAGGATGAGTCTGGGAGAGGCGGGGGAAGGGGAGGGAGAGATTGGGGTCGAGACGCCGATTACGGAGGGGGAGGTCGAGGGCGCGAGGACGACGGAGACGGTTAGGTTTCCCGTGGTGGCGACGCCGGTGGGGTGAGTTGTCGCTTTGATGAGATGGCGAGGTGTATAGATGGCTGGTGTTCGATTGCTGACCTGCTTCACCCCTTCCACTCGCCATCCTCGTCGCTCTCCCACCTCCGCCTCGGCGCACATCTCGCTAGGTCGCTGCAACTCTCGGTCACTTACCGCCTCAACGCCGACTTCTCAATCGAGGACATCGAGACGTTGTTGAGCTCGCGGTTTATCGACGAAGACTTCTTCCGGCCGACCGTCGACCGCTTCCACAGCGCCGCCGAGGAGGGCAGGGCACGTCCTCCCCATCTGCTCTCGCTACGAACGACAGAGGCGACGAGCTGACAACTTCTCTACATCTCACAGCCCGGCTCTCTCCCTACAGCGTCTCACTTCCGCGCCTTCCCCTCCCCTCCAACTTCCGCCGCCTCCTCCCCCCCGCTCACCGGCCTCGCTCCTCTCCCCTCCTACGGCTCCCTCTCCTCCCGCCACCACCTCACCTCCGTCCCCATTCACCCCAGCGGCCTCAACCCCAACGCCCAAGTCGAGCGAGTCGCAGCAACCCCGTCCTCCTCCCTCCCCACCAACGCCGAACGACCATCCAGCAACTCCTCTTCGGGACGCTTCAGCGCGTATGGCACCAGCGCTGGTGCGGGAGGAGCGGCGACGGTGGAGCCTGCGTTCGTTAGCCTGTCGAGGGCTCGGGGAGCGAGCTACACCGGCGCGCCCGGAGCGATTCAGCGCGCGACGAGCGGGCTGTCGTCCTCGCCTGCTGGAGGAGCGGGACCTCTCCACAATCGAAGACCTTCGTTCACCTCTGGATCTTCGTCGCCCATCTTCCGAGCTGGGAGCTACATGTCCCAAGGAGGAGGAGCGCCGCCGCCCTCTTCGTCGCCGAGCGGACCGACGAGCAACATCCAACGCACCAACTCGTCGAGCTTGGGTCTCGCCTTCGCAAGGCAACAACAGCAGCAGGGAGTCGGACAAGCAGGACCAAGCGGCTTGAGCGTCGGTCGAGGCTCGCCTCTCGCTGGCGTCGGCGCTGCCCTCGCCGCCGGTCAGAATCCCTCTCCTTCGACAACCGCCAATACCGCAGCCCCACCCTCCTCCTCCGGCGTCGGCATCTCCCTCGGCTCAGCTACCTCCAACCCTCGCCCAATCCCCTCCCCTTCTTCCGGTCCAGGCGTCAGTCCTCGCCCTTACTCCTACTCGGGAGGCTCTCACTCTCGCTCTTACGGCAAAGGCTCGTCAGGCGGCTCCATCTCCGGTGGCGACGGTAGTGGAGTATGGGGAGGACCCGAGTCACTCGGTCGAGGAAGAGGAGGAGGGAGGTTCGGCAGCGGAGGAGGGAGTGGAAGTGGGTTTGGCTATGGGTATGGAGGGAGGATTCAGAGTGGTGTGGGGATTGGAGGAGGGGGGACGCCAAAGCCTGAGGTCGAGGAGAAGGATCCGAAGAGGTTCATCGAGGGGAGGGAGGACGACTCGGGCGAGATCAATGATTTCCTTTCGCTCATCGATTCGAGGCCCGAGTTGGGGAGTAGTGCGTTGGGTGGGAGTATGGTGATGAGTAAGGCGACGGTGGATGAGCAGCTGGGGGCGTTGAGGGGCAGCGTTTACGCTGGCGATGGAGGGGGGAGGGGATTGCCAGGCCCTAGCCCTCCTGCGCCGAGTGGGCTCGGGATCTTGGGAAGGACGACTAGCCTCAGGCGACAGACGAGTCGATTGTCGATTGAGGAGGAGAGGGAACCAGGAGCGGCGCCCTCGACGAGCTATTCGCCGGGCTCGGGATCAGGCTCGGTCGGGAGGAGGATGGCGAGTGGGGAGATGGGAGGCTTTGGCGCTGCACCACCGAGGATCATCCGGAAGACGGAGGTCGTCTCCCCACCTCTCTCCTCCCAATCGACTCCTACCTCCGCCCATATCGCTCCTTCGCCCATCGCCCCCCTCGCCGACCTTCCACTCATCTCTCACCCAGTCCCTCACCCTCATCCCTCGCGCTTCTACCTCCCTCCATCGACCACCTCCTCCGCCTCCTCCTCCCCCGCTCGCACAGCAACCACCGGTCTCCCCACCTTCACCCAATATATCTCCTCCCGCTCTCGCGCCAACCCTTCGGCGCCGACCACCACCACCGGCTTCGACCTCTCGGCACCTCCCTCACCCGCTCCTGTTCAGCAATCGACCGCCAGCTCGAGCGTTACGAGCTTTAGTGCCGCCGGAGGAACGGGCGACGGCGAAGGAGAAGGAGAAGCGAGCCTCGGCGCGTCGAGCATCGAGCAGACGCCGAGCCGAGGGAGCGCTTATGACGATTTGGAGGCGGTCGGTCGTCTGGAGTTGAGTGAGGAGGATGCAGAGGAGGAGTCGGAGCGTGGAAGAGGGGGAGTCGGTCGCTGGCGAGTCGAGGAGACGCCGGGCGCTGATGAGGTGCTCCCTCCTCATACGATGGGAGTGAGGAGTCGGGATCGTACACCAGGAGCGAGCGTAGGGTACGGAGGGTTCAGGCGCGGAGGCAGTCTCCCTTACTCGCCTACAGGGACGCAGGAGCGCGTTGGAGGATACTTCGGACGGAGAGCGGCGCCGGCCGAGGGGGAGGAGAGGGAGATGAGTTGGTATGGGTGATGACACGATTATGTTTAGATCGTGTAGTGTACTTAGCAACATCAGAAGCAGTAACTCGTTCAGCAATGTATAGAAATGGCGTTCACTTACGGCGTTCGAGGGAGCAAGTTCGGCGAACGTGTGAGAGTGGAGGGTATCGAGCTACAGAGTGGAAATGCCGAGGGAAGACGAAACGCCTGATGTAGAGTCGGCGTCTAACCTGCATCCTCCTTTCGTTTGCGCATCGCCTCCAGCCTTCCAAACTTCGAAGTCGGCGCTCGGCTTGCGCTTCCAGGCTCACGCTCTCGCTCTCTGCTCTCTTGAAGGCGGGATGTACTACAAAAGGTAAATCGAATGCATCGCTAATAGTTCTAGTTTAATCATAATCATCTTCTCTAAGCCCCAACTTATGCCACCCACTGCCTAGCGTTCTCGAAGATCCTCGCCCACGGTCCTCGTCCTTGCCACGAAGTCGAAGATGACGGCTTCCAGCTGTTGCTCCTCGCGAGGGTGACACGCTCAGGATGAGGCATGAGCGCGAGTACACGACCTCCGAGAGCGGCGACACCGGTGACTCCTTCGGGACTTCCATTCGGGTTGTAAGGGTAGCGTTCGGTACGAGCTCCCGACGGATCAACGTAACGGACGCAGACGGTGGAGGAGGAGGGAGATGCGCCTGTAGTGGTAGATGGAGAGAAAGAGTGATGGAGAGGTTGGGCGAGGGGAAGGGGAGGGGAGCGAGAAAGCGAGAGAGGGGAACGGAAGGGACAGGCGAGAACAGGTCAGCTCTCGACGAGACGCGGTACAAAGAGGAGCAGCTCACCTCCAACGTAGGTAGCACGACCTTCACCGTGAGCGACGGCGACGGGGAGGACCGAACCGTGCATGCCGCGAAGGAAGACGGAATCGTCGGCAGGCGAGTCGATCTCGACGAGCGAAGCGCGACCTTCGAAGCGGCCCGACAGGTTCTGCTTGAACAGCGGCCACTCCTCGGCTCCGGGGATGAGCTCCTTGAGCTGACTGAAGAGCTGGCATCCGTTGCAGACGGCGAGGGCGAAGGTGTCCTTGCGCGAGGCGAAGAAGTCGGTGAACTCGGTGCGGGCGCGCTCGTTGAGGAGGATCGACTGGGCCCATCCGTTACCGGCGCCGAGGACGTCACCGTAGGAGAATCCTCCACAGGCGGCGATACCCTTGAAGTCGGAGAGGGCGACCTTGCCCGAGATGATGTCGGACATGTGGACGTCGACGGCGGCGAATCCAGCGACGTTGAACGAGTAGGCCATCTCGATGTGACCGTTGACTCCTTGCTCACGGAGGATGGCGACCTTGGGGCGATCGTTGAGGGAAGTGAGGCGCTCGAGGAGGGGGTCGGCGACGTTGACGGCGGGGTCGAAAGAGAGGCGGTAGAAGAGTCCGGTGTTGGCCTCGTCGGTGATGTTCTCGAACTCTTGGAGAGCTCCTTCGGGGCTATCACGGAGAGCCTGCATCTTGTACGAGGTCTCCGACCAGGCCTGCTGCAGCTCGCCGCGAGTCGACGACCAGAGGAGGCTGCCGCCCGAGGCGATGCTGATGGCCTGGTCGGCGCGGTCGGTGGCGACACGTCCGATAACGTGGATGTCGGAGACGGGGAAACCAGCGTGGACGAACGACTTGCTAAGCTGAGCGGCGTCCGACTCGCGAACCTGGAAGACGGCTCCGAGCTCCTCGTTGAAGAGAGCGGCGACGGAATCATCGTCCTTCTTGAAGGCGTCGACCATAATCTCGGCTCCAACGCGTCCGGCGAAGCACATCTCGACGATGGTGGTGAGGATTCCTCCGTCGGAGCGGTCGTGGTAGGCGAGAACGAGGTCGGGGTGCTCGAGACGGATCTGCTGGCAGGCGTTGAAGAAGGCCTTGAGGGTGGCGGCGTCCTCGACATCGGGGGACTCGGAGCCGAGTTGCTTGAAAACCTGAGCGAGAGCGGATCCACCGAGACGCTGCTTACCTCCGGCAAGGTCGAAGAAGACGAGGACGGTAGGTTCGGTCTGGTCGGTGCGGAGCTCGGGGGTCCAGGTCTGCTCGGTCGAGAGGACGGGGGAGAAGGCGGTGATGATGCAGGACATGGGAGCGGTCACAGTCTTGCGCTGTCCATCCTCTCCATCCCAGCCCATCGACATCGACATCGAGTCCTTGCCGACGGGAATGCTCACGCCGAGAGCGGGGCAAAGGTCCATGCCGATGGCCTGGACGGCCTCGTAGAGACCTGCGCCCTCGTTCTTGTACGAAGCAGCGCACATCCAGTTGGCCGAGATCTTGACGTGGGCGAGCGACTCGACGGAAGCGGCGGAGAGGTTGAGGAGGGATTCAGCGACGGCCATCTTGGCGGAGGCGGCGGGGTTAAGGAGGGCGAGAGGAGTGCGCTCTCCCATGGCCATAGCCTCTCCGACAGCGACATCGAAGCCGTAGGAGGAGGAGGTGACGGCGACGTCGGCGACGGGAACCTGCCACGGGCCGACCATCTGGTCGCGAGCGACGAGTCCCGAGATGGAGCGGTCGCCAATGGTGATGAGGAAGGACTTGGAGCCGACGGAGGGAAGGTGCATGACGCGGTTGACGGCTTCGTCGAGGAGGTCGCGAGGGGTGGAAAGGGAGGGGAGGTAGGTCTTTAGGGACGAGTCGAAGGCATCGCGAGGCTCGACGGTGGTCTGCGACTGCCTCGACATCTTGGGAGCCTTGCCGAAGAGGACCGACATGGGGAGGCGGATGGCGTCGGAGCCGAGGAGACGGTCGGTGACGATGAGGTCCTCCTTCTCGGTGGCGACTCCGACGATGGAGTAGGGGCAGCGCTCGCGCTTGGCGATGGCCTCGAAGGCGTCGATGTGCTCGGGTCCCACGGCGAGGACGTAGCGCTCCTGCGACTCGTTGCACCAGATCTCCATGGGCGACATGCCGGGATCGTCGACGAGGACGTCGCGAATCTCAAAGACGGCGCCGAGTCCAGCGTCGTGAACGAGTTCGGGGAGAGCGTTGGAGATTCCTCCGGCTCCGACGTCGTGCACCGACTGGATGGGGTTGTTGTCGCCGAGACTGGTGCACGAGTCGAGGACCTGCTGGCAACGACGCTGCATCTCGGGGTTCTCCCTCTGCACCGAGGCGAAGTCGAGGGCGGCCGAGCTGGATCCCGAAGCCATCGACGAGGCGGCTCCTCCTCCGAGACCGATGAGCATGCCGGGACCTCCAAGGACAATGATGTGGGCGCCGGGAGTGATCTTGTCCTTGAGAGCGAACTCGGGGCGAACGTTTCCATATCCTCCAGCAATCATGATGGGCTTGTGGTAGCCGCGAACCTCGGTCGACCTTCCTCCATCCTTGTCGGTGCAAGGAACCTCCTCCGAGAAGGTCCTGAAGTAGCCGTTGAGTCCAGGGCGACCGAACTCGTTGTTGAAAGCGCTGGAGCCGAGGGGACCCTCGATCATGATGTCGAAGGCGCTGGCGATGTGGCTGGGCTTGCCGAAATCGGTCTCCCAGGGCTGGACAAAGTCGGGGATGAGGAGGTTGGAGACGGTGAATCCTCCGAGACCGGCCTTGGGGCGCGAGCCACGTCCAACGGCTCCCTCGTCGCGAATCTCTCCTCCGGAACCAGTGGCCGCTCCGGGGAAGGGCGAGACGGCGGTAGGGTGGTTGTGGGTCTCGACCTTGATGAGAATGGGCATGGACTCGTAGGCGGTCTGGTAGAGGTTGACCTTGGCGTCGTCGGGCGCAGGAGCGGCGGCGAAGCGAGGAGCGATGGATCCCTCGATGACGGCGGCGTTGTCCGAGTAGGCCGAAATGGTGTTCTCGGGAGTGAGCTTGTGGGTGTTGCGGATCATGGCGAAGAGCGAGAGGTCCTTGGGTTGTCCATCAACGGTCCAGGCAGCGTTGAAGATCTTGTGACGGCAGTGCTCCGAGTTGACCTGAGCGAACATGAAGAGCTCGACGTCGGTAGGGTTGCGACCAGTGGCCGAGGTGGAGAGGAAAGACTCGACGAGGTAGTCGAGCTCATCGCCGCCGAGAGCGAGTCCCAGCTCGACGTTGGCCTTGACGAGCGTGTCGCGCGCCTGCTCGCGAGTGGCAGAGCCATCGCCGAGGAGGTCGATGGTGCGGAGGGGAGCGGGACTGCCCCTCTCGAAGAGCGACTTCTCGACGGGTAGCGAGTCGAGGAGGAGTTGAGTCATGCGGTCGTGGAGGTGCTGAGCGACCTTCTCGTGGAGGTCGGCGACCTTGATTGGCAAGTCGGCCTTGAAGACGAAGACGACTCCACGCTCGATGCGCTGGACGACACCGGCAAGGGTGCACATCCGAGCGATGTCGGTAGCCTTACTGGACCAGGGGGAGATGGTTCCAGCGCGGGGGACGACGAAGACGGCCGAAGAGTCCATCGAGGTCTGACCGGCGATGGCAGCGTCGACGGTGCTGCGAGTTCCCTCGAGGGCGTAGTCGTCTCCGTAAGTGAGGAGAGCTTCGAGGACCTTGCGCTCGGCCGAAGAAGGCGAAGCAAGGGTGGCAGCAGCCTCGGGGGTGGCCGCCGAGACGTAGTGCACGAAGATGGCATCGACCGAGGAGAGGGAGGAAAGGCCGGGGGTGAGGCGAGCGAGGAGGGCAGCTCGCTGCGAAGGGTGGAAGATGGAAGCTCCGGGGAGGACAAGCATCGTCTGAAAGATATAGTAGGGTCAGCTCGGCTCCTTCGCGGTGGAAACGTGCGAGACCGTACGAAGAGCTCGTTCGAGGATGTAGGGAGTGGAGTTGTGATAGGTATGTCCTTTGAGCTCAATCTGAAGACCCAAAGGCGATCAGCGCGGATCTTGTAGCCGAGCAAAGAAGCGAAAGCTCACGAGTCAAGGATTCGAAAGGGCGCCGAGAGTGAGAATAGCTGAAGCTACTGAGGTGGTCGGTCGCGTCTGTGGGTAATCCAAATGTCAGCCGTCGATCTCTTGCAGCCTTTTCCTTGCTCTACACTACAGTCCATCGCCATCCCCCGCATCGTCGCAAACAGCTCAAGATTATGCGTCTCAGGCAAAACGGCTTCCTTCGGCTCGCGCAGGACCCTGTAGCTCAATGCAAGGGTACAGCATCGGGCGAATATCCTTTCGGATCACCGCCAGCGACCCCCCAGAGTTGTAGAACCCACAACGAGCTCTGTCGAGAGCTGCTTCCCAGAGGTCGAAAGAGACGGCAGCAGGCGCTGCTGGTTGACTCGGATGCTTGGAGTTGTGGGGGAGCAGGGGAGGGCACAAGAGCAGGCAAAACTCACCTAGGCGAGCCTGAGGGACGATCCTGGGGAGGAGGCGCGTCTGGTCTGAAGCGAAGAAGCGAAGGCGGGGCAGGCAAGTTCAAAAAGTGACCCAGTGCTCTGCTAGAGGGGTGTATGATAGCAGCTGTGAACATCCAGGATGGACGATCTGCATGCTCTGCACTCCATCAGACTGCTCTCGCTGTCATTAACGCAACCGAACAGCTTCCAGCGCTCGACCGAGCGCTTCGCAGAGAGCCGCTCGGCTCCGTCCGTTCCAGCGAGTATCGCGATAAATCCTGGAGGCCCTGCTTTGTGGAGGGGAAGCAGAGAGTACATTCTGGCGTTTCGAAGTGTTTACTGAGGGTGAAGGTCGTCTCAGTATCTCCCGAATGGTTGGAAGGCTGCTCGGCGACGGCACGAAGTAGGGATTCGCTCGGGGGCAGGGATCCACAGCGAGGGGTCAGCTGCAGCCTTGTTCGGGCGCTGAGTAATGCTCTACACTGTATCTCCATGCTCCCTGATTGAATGTAGCGACCTCCTGACTGCCAAGTCAATGGCGCGAGACGGGAGTCGGCGCTCGCGTCTCTTTCCCTTCTCTAGCTACCTCATCTCGATACATCAACATGGCACCCAAGCGCAAAGAGCCCACGGAATCCGCTGCACCTGCTGAGGGCCTTAGGCGCTCCCCTCGTTCGGCCAGCGCAGACTCGAAACCCGCCTCGAACGGCAAGCCCGCGTCGACGGCATCAAAGGCCAAGCCTGCTTCCAAGGGCGAGAAGGTCGAGCCGGTCAAGGAGGCTAAGGAAGAAGATGAAGAGGAGGATGCTGCAGAGGATGCTCAGCCCGCGAAGAAGGCCAAGAAGGAGAGCAAGGGCCCGCTCGAGGTGGGGGAGGTGGTCGGCGATGTGACGCTGAAGAACGGTGCGTGGGAGGACTTGTAGCACTTCGGAGGAAAATCAGGAGTGCTGACTTGGTTCTGTTACAGAGGACGACCAGGAAGTGTCCCTCGCGACGCTGTACGAGAAGAGCGGGTGAGTTGGCCGTTGACCGATCCGGCGGTGACCTTGTGCTGTATCGGACGAGGCTTGCTGCGGGGAGCAGTCCGCATTCAATCTCTGCATCCTTTACGAGCCTTTGCTGACCCTCGAACCCTCATCTCTGTCACCTCTCGGCGCTATCGGTCATCCCTTCTCCTCTTTCCCATGCTCCAGCCTGGTCATCTTCTCCTACCCTCGCGCCAACACGCCCGGCTGCACAAACCAAGCATGCGGATTCAGGGACATTTACGACGAGTTCACCGAGCTCGACTTCCAGGTCTACGGCCTCTCGCAAGATGCGCCGAAGGCTCAGCTCTCGTGGAAGACGGGCAAGAAGCTGCAGTACTCGCTCCTCTCTGACCCTAAGCGCGAGCTGCTCAACAAGCTCGGCTCGACCGAGGCGAAGAAGTGAGTTCGGATGGCCCTCGCTCGATGTCGACCTGCTCAGCGGCGGTCACTCGCACGTTGGTTGGAGCTGACTAGCTGTTGCCCACCTCACAGGCGCTGCCACTGGGTTATCGAGAAGGTGAGCTCAACCTTCACGCCTCTTGATCCCCTGTCTCCCTCCTAAGACTGATCCTCGGCGATCGTCTTCTCTGCAGGGAGGGAAGCTTCTCGAGGCTAAGATCGGTGTCAAGCCTGCCGACGACCCCAAGAATGCGTGAGTGGCGATGATTGCCACTCGTGACGAACCTCGAACGACGCTGATCTGTGTTCTCTCGGCATCTCGCAGGCTCGCCTTCGTCAAAGGCCTCAAGGACTAAGAGCGAAAAGGATGGGGAAGGACGTCGTCTTCATAGCAAAAGCGGTACCAAGAGTAGTTATCTGTGCAAGCCCCTTTCGAAGGTCTACGTCCTGGTCTGCTTCGAGTCGCGAGCGCCTCTAAGCTCGTGGACCCCTCCGCCGAGAGCGCCGAGCTCGCTGCGTTCGAGCTCTTGAGATCCCCTCGGCTCGGAGGCGGTAGCTTAGGCCAATCAGAGAGCTCTGACACCGCTTGTAGGCCTTCGTTCACCTACAGCCAGCCCCGCGATTTCGGCTACGAAGCGAAGCGGACTTCGGCGAGGGGCTCGTACACCTCAACGATAGCGTAGAGTCCCTAGATGGCGCTCGGTATGGTCTTTTATCGACTCTGCAGAGCATCATTCAACTCGGCGCCGATCTCAAGGTATCGAAGAGGCGCCTCCCCTGGGCCCCTTGCCCACCAAAAGCGACCTGACTCGCTCTCGCTTCGACTTCATCCTCGTCTCAGCGCCTCCGCGGCGACGACACACCTCGCAGCGATCTAACGACCTACACACGCCTCTGCGGACACCTGCACGATGGCCTGGCTTCCACGCCGAAAGCTCGCGGGCCCGCCCCGTGTTCTCAGCCTGAGCAACTTGTGGGCGGCTCACGAGCACCGAGGCAGCTGCCCCTTCCACCAAGCAGGACTCACTTGCGATAGGCAAATTAGCCAGGTCTCACACCACTTCCCCGGCGCCAGGTCCTTCGCTTCGACGGCCTACAGCAGCGCCCGAGAGGAGGAGCGAGACGTCAAACCGTTTCCGTCCGAGTCGGGCTTTTGGAGGCAGGGATTACCTTCGCCGGAGGAGATGAAGAACGGAAAGGTGCGCACTCGATTCTGCACCCTTGCCTGCTCCGAGATCGCCGAAGAGCCAGACGAGGAGGGCGAGATCTGCACGGGGTCGCCTCGTCGGCAGCCTTCAGATGCATCGCGGATCAAGGCGGCAGACACACGACTATAGATTATGAGTAAGCTGCTGACCGACTACATCTACAGTGGAGCGGCAAGGCACGATGCCTCGTGTGGTGTCAAGTCGTCGAAACCCTCTCGCAAGCTCGTCGGAAGCCTACACCTCGGACTGGCCTTCGGCAAGCTCGCCCCGACGAGTTCGATAGCTCGAGTGCAGCGTGGTCGCAGCACTCGACTGGCTCAGCCGACGACTCGCAGCAGTTCAAAGGATGGACCTCGGGCGACGCTGGATTCACCGGCGCAGGCGGCAAGATCTGGGGCAACGGCGGCGCTCGCCCTCAGTTCTTCACCAACAATGCTTGGAACCGCAAGCCCTGTCATCGTAGGCAGCATGGCCGCGCCAAGCAGCGCGCCAGGATGAGCATGAGCGAGATGCGCTTCCAAAGAGCGATTCGAATGAGGGGGAGGACCGACCCCACCCTGTTCAAGTATGGACTCTTCCACTTCCTCGTCGTCAAGCCGCGAGTCCCCAAGACGGCTCCCAAATACCGCCGAAGCGTCATCCACGACCACTCCCGCTACTCGGCGTCCAAGACTCCCTTCGCAGCCCTCGCTCCCTCGCTCCCACCACCACCGCCCTCCTTCGCCGCCGCCCGCCCTTCCATCTTCAGCTCCGCTCGCACTCCCTTCCCCACGGCACCAAAGCTCATCCCTGGAGGCCTTCAGATCCGCGGATTCGCCTCCTCGTGCCGACCCTGCATCCCTTGCGTCGATGCCGTCCCTCGTGCAGTCATGCAGGCAGGCCTTCCCATTCTTCTCCCGCTCGTCGGCCTACTCAAATCCACCGCCGCGATCAACATCACCATGATCGTCTCCCGCATCGCCCTCACCGCCCTCCCCCTCTCCCTCCGCGCCAAGTTCATCTACGCCCTTCGAGAGAGATACCTCCGCGACCCGGAGAAAGCCTCGAATTGGCTACGGCGCCTTATTAAGTCGCATCACCCCTCGGGAGAGGTCGTCAACGGTCGAGCAATGAGGGTCAACGCCATGTGGATCGTTCCTGCCCTCGTCCTCGCTCCCATCCTCCTCACCGTCGCCATCATCGCCGCCTCGTTTGAAAGGACGCCAGTCACCGGTCGCCTTCGAGTCATGATGCTCTCCCCGACCGAGGAAGCCGACCTCGTCTCGTCCATTCTCACCGTCGGGGAATCCTCGACGGCACCGAGCCGGGATTGGGTCGACATCCTTCGCTCAGTCCTCGAGCTCGACAACGAGGGCTACTCGCCGACGACTGGACGTCGCCTTCTTCTCGGTGGAGAGGTCCTCGATGAGCGTGATTGGCGAGTCCGCTGGACCGAGGCTGTGTTGAGGAGGCTGGAGACGGGAGTGCCGATGCTCGCAACGGTCGATGGCGCTACGGAAGCTACAGGAGGAGTTCAGCTGCAAGAGGCGCTCCTGCAGCCTCCTCCGACTCGCTACCCTCTCGCCCCGAGGACGACTGTCGCCTCGGCCCACGAGCTCGGCGCCAAAGGCTCGCTGTACATGGGCAAGCACCGAGATGGAAGCGTAGGAAAGCCAACAGCAGACGAGCTCGCTTGCGAGTATGATCTCCTCGTCATTGAGCGAGACGAGCCCAACGCCTTCTCGTTTGGATTCGGACCCGACCACGTCGATGAAGGACGCGACTCGAAGGGACGGCGTGGAGTTGTCGTCGTCTACACTGGTGAGCTTCTGAGTGATCCCCTGCAGCGAGTTGAGCCGGATCTGACCCTGTTCCCCATCTTAGGCTTCCTCAACGACATTCTCGGCGAGGCTGCACCGCTCAGCGCTCCTCCCACTCCTCCAGAATCGCCTCGCTCCTCCGGCATGTTCAGTTTCCTCGGTCGCGATTCCACGCCAGCGCCTCTCCCCAACCTCGAGCCCGCCATCCTCCCCTCTCGCGAGCAGACCCAAGCTCTCGCCGTCCTCCTCTCCCACGAGCTCGCCCATCTCGTCCTCTCCCACACCCTCGAGTCTTACGCCAGCACCTCGCTCCTCATCCCTCATCTCACGAAGCTCGGCTCGGACGTCATTCGCACCCTCGTCTACCCCATCACAGCGCTCCTCGGACCCTTCCTCAACGACGCCATTGGCCGAAGCATGAACGAGGGAGCGAGCAGTGGGTTCGGCGTCGTGGGGCAGATTTTCAACTCTTGCTCCTCACGCACACTCGAGACGGAGGCAGATCTCGTAGCTTTGAGGTGAGCTTCATATCCTCTGTCTCCTCGAACCCGCTGCTGACCCGCCTCTCGCTCGCAGGCTACTCTCCTACTCGGGCATCGACCCTCGCTTCGCCCTCGACTTCTGGGAGGACCGACTGGCCGCTTCCATCAGCCCCCATTCGCATTCGAACCCTCTCCCTCCTGCACCACCCTCCTCTCACCTCCGCCTTCACTCGGCTTCGCACGCCCTTCCCGCTCTCAACATGTCCTCCTCCGAGGGCGGCGACAAGGACGTCTCCGACAAGGCCTGCAAGTTCCTGCGGAGTCATCCGGTGGATGAGGAGCGTGTGCAGAGGATCAGGGATGAGCTGGTGAAGTGGGTGTCGTTTCGAGGGACTCGGTTCGCCGTTTGAGCGCCGAGCGCTGAGCGGAAGTGCAGAGAAGGAGGTCGAGCTGGGCTCGGTGGTCGCGCTTCATCTGTATTTATTCTCCTAGATATCATAATCTGTCTCTCGCTCTTAGTCTCCCCATTTCTGTATGTCTGTTGTGGCCCCGTCTCGTCGCAGTCGACGAGCAGCGGATGGCCTGTTCGTAGTAGTCCCCTCGCGGAAATCATACACTCCCTTCCCGACCTCGTCAGAGAGAGATTGAGAGCAACAGCGAGCGCGACTGCCGCATTTGTAGAGCGAGAAGGGCTGAAGAGCCGAGCGCCCTCGCCGAAACGGCCAGTCACACCGAACGAACACTAGGGTATCAATAGGCATACTCCAAATGTACACAGAGACCTCTGTTACTTCAACACAGATAACTTAAGCTCTTGAGAACTTCCCCCGCTCCCTCTACTTCTGCTCAGCGACCCATCGATCAAGAAGTGAAACTGAACGGCGGCGACAGCCAGCTCTCGTACTGATCTTCGTTGAAGGGGTTGCCAGTGATTTTGAGCGCCCTGTGAATGGATAGCGCTAGTCAGCTACGTCTTCCTCGCCGCTTCTCCGTCGCCACCGAGCAGGGACCGCCGAGCTCGGTTACGTTGGCTAGGCCGACGAAGCTAGAAACTCACCTCAACAGCACCCTGTAGCTAACACCAGTAGAAGCCTTCGCGCTGCCTCCGGTAGCGGTGGTGTAGGTGCCGTCGAATGACATCTCGTAGTCGGTGAAGCTGCCGTCAAAGTTGAGCAGATAGTCCCTCGCGGCGAGGCCAGTCGAGAAGATGCTGCCGATAGTAGGGACGTCGGAAAACTTGATGGGGTTGGCGCGAGCCTCGAGGTGAGACCACGACTCGAAGGCTGAGGCGGCCATCTCGGGTGAAGGCGCGGGAGAGGGTGATGCCGAGCGCCGAGCCATGCGAACGCGGCGGGCATTGGTGACGGAAGGAACGGTGCCGGTGAAGTCGATGTTTGCGTTGACGAGGTCGAGATACAGGCGACGAGTTCCACCTTTAATCGAGCAACGGTTAGAGACCTCTCGGATCGAAGCGTTGGGTTTCGGCTTACCAGCGAGGCGGAAGTAGATGACGAGACTGCCATCGCGAGCGTACGAGCCGGTACCGGTGAGAATGTCCTGTCCGACAGCAAGGAAGGGGTACCTGGCGCCGAGAACGATGTCGGTGGTATCGAGGACTGGTGGGAGGAAGGAGGTCAGCGAAGGCTCGGCGTGCTCCACCTCACTGGGAGGCTCACTGGGCATGTCGATCATGTTGGCGGCAACACCAAAGTATGGCACTGTAGGTGAGAGGACGTCAGCGAGCGCACGACGTCCGAAAGCTCGAGCGAAACTCACCCGAGTAAGCCTCGGTCGCGGCTCCTCCAGTCGAAGGGGTTCCGACGATGCCGACGAAGCCCGAGTAGATGGGGAAGCGAGCGATATCGGCGGTGGTGAGGTAAGGAGGAGCGAATCCGACCTGCATGGTCTTGGACTGGCCGGCGGGGATGACAAGGTAGGAGGTGCTGAACGAGACCTTGGCGCCGACCGAAGCGGCAGAGACGGCGGTAGGATCAGGCGAGACGAGGATGTCGCTGCTGGCGGCCTACAGGTAGCTAAGGTATCAGCGAAGCGAGCGAAGCTGCTGCAAAGAAAGGACGCACGCCGTCGTAGGTGCCAATCGCCTGCGCCGCTGTCGAGTTGAAGGTGTACCTCATCGAGACCGAGTTGCGGTTGGTGATGGTGAGCTTCTGGAGGCTGTTGAGGTACTTGGTGTCGTTGAGCATGTACTGGTAAGGGCTGATGAGCGTCTTGGCGGCAATGGCCTTCGCGACATTGATCATTCCTGAGCGCCGAAGGGGTCAGCGAGGCCTCTCATGAGCTCCCAAAGTTAGGCTCACCTCCTCCTTGAAGCACGACGGTCTCGTAAGTTGAGCTGCCTACGGATACGGGGACCCAAGAAGCTGTCGTCGAGAGGAGGGATCGGACCTCGAGCGGGCTGAGGTTCTCCGAGCTACGAGCCGAGAGGATGAGGGCGGTCGCTCCAGCTGTACAGTGCGAGGGATGAGTGAGAATGCAAAGATAACAGTAGACAATACGCACCTCCGAAGGGAGCAGCGAAGCTCGTTCCACGCATGATGCCGACTCCTCCTGAGGCGAGCGAGACCGTCGAGAGGATGTTGGCGCCGGGCGCGGTGTACGAGGGCTGGCCGTAGAGCTCGTTGGTGGGACCATAGCCAGAGAACGATCTGCAAGGCGAGGAAGAGTCAGCAGCTGGCCAGAGCGAGCGCTCGAAGCAACCCAACTCACGACATGAGTCCTCCCTTGGACTTGTCCGCGGTTCCAGTGAGGGCTCCAGGGCCAGCAGGCGACAGAGGACCGGTAGGGAAGGAGATGCGAAGCGCGCGCGAGCTAATGGCGTAGTATGCGAGAAGCTGTAGCGTAGTATAGGTGTTAGCGAGGAGGTTCGGCGTTCGCTGGTGAGCGCTCGAAAAGCCGACTCACCTGAAGACCAGCCTCGCGAGTCAGTCCACCGACAGCCTGGAGACCAGAGCTTCCGACGTTAAGTTGAGGAAGCATGTAGTCGTCCGTGTTGTACATGAGCACGACCTTTCTGCTCGGCGTTTCGAAGTCTGGGTCAGATTCGGTCGGCTTCGGCTCGACTGCACCATGAGCACGGTTATTACTCACCCTCCAGCAGCAGCGACATTCTTGTACTTGGTGTCGAAGGTGCAAGTTCCACGCTGAATGATGACAGCTCGGTTCGTGAGGTCGGGAGTACTGGCGGGGAGCGGCGAGCAGGCGTCGTTGGTGATGGACGAGTCGGTGGAGGTGAAGTAGATGACGTAGTCCCCTCCCGAGGTGCTGAGAGGCTTGGGAGACATGTAGGCGATGGGGGGCCGGTTGAGGAGGTTGGCTTGGTAGGTCGGGAGGTAGGTGAGCTCGCTAGAGGGAGATGGATCAGCGGAAGTCAAGAGCTGCTGGAACGAGGGCAGACGGACGCAGCGTTGACCGAAGTGCCGTTGACGGTGGAAGCAGGAGCTTCGGCGAAGAAGGGACCTGGGGTAACGAAAGTCAGTTGCTGACGTAGCTCGACGACAGTGGCGAGCTCACCCTCAACACCGTCGTTTCCTGTAGCAACAATGACGTGAATGCCTTGTGAGACGAGGTAGTCGATGACGATTTGAGCCGGAGTGACGGCGAGCCAGCCGACTCCTCCGCCGAGCGAGATGGAGATGACATTGCAGCCATCGTTGGCGGCCTGCAGAAGAGCCTTGACGAGCTGGTGGAAGGAGAAAGATCAGTAGGAGGTCAAAGGTAGCAGAAGAGTGCTTGAAAGAACTTACAACGTCCTCGGTTGTGACGCCTGGGCAGCTCGTCACCTGCGAAAGCAAGGTCAGCGCTCCCTTCTCGCAAGATCTAAAAAACACGCTAGGCTCACTCGGTACATACCGATCGTGGCACCGGGAGCGACGCCTGGATGAGCGGAAGGTTAGCGACAAGCTCGGCGGTCGAAGGGAGCGAGAGAGCACGAACCAGTGAAGCCGTAGACGTTGGGGACAGCACCGATGACACCAGCGATGAAGGTTCCTGTAGATGCGCGAGCTATGAGTATGCTGCAGAGGGTTTGAGGGGCTGGAGAGAGGCCTACCGTGGTCCGAGCAGGTGGAGTCTGGGGACAGGAAGTGAGTCAGCATCGGCCTGTTCAGCAGCAGCCAAGAAGGACCACGTACAAGGATCGGTATCGGCGATGGGAGTGTTCTGGCCGTTGTAGTTGTCTCCGACAAAGTCGTAGCCGAACGAGATCTGGCAGCCTGGGCCGAAGCAACCGCCGAGCAGAGGGTTCTTGTAGTCGACGCCTTCGTCCAGGATCCCAATCTGCGAGCGATACAGTGTCAGTAAAACTCTGGTGTGCCACTTAACATGCTTTACCCACCTTGATGCCCTTGCCGAGCAGTCCGGAGTTGTGAGCCTGGTCGACGCCAGTCTGGACGTGGGGACCGAAGACGTCGCCGGTGTAGGACGAGGGAGGAATGCTAGCACGACGCTCAAGCTTGACGTCCCTGCCGAAGACCGAGATGTTGCGGGTGTCGGGGTTGGAAAGCAGGGAGGAAGCCGACGTCTGGATCAAAGGGTCGCTCTGCAGCGCCGAGTTGTCGCTATCCGAGGCGGGCTCGTCTGCTGCGAGAGGTACGACAGGCTTGCGAAGATACTGGACTGGCCAGACAGCCTATAGTGGTGCAGGAAGAGCTCAGCCGAGGTTCAAACAACAGCGACTCGACGCGTCGAAGGGGTCCGGGTCTCACCTCTACTCCGTCGATGGCCAGCAGGTCCTCGGCGGTGGTGTTATCGCCTACAGTAATACTGGCACCGTGGAATGCCTCGGGCAGCGAATCGAACTGCTGCCGGACCGTGTAGTCGATCCCTTGACTTTCGATGTCGGAGAGGATGGCCTGACGGGTCGAAAAGTTAGCTTTTGAGCGAGCTGGAGGGCTACAGGGAGCAGGAGCGTACATTGACAGGATCTAACCCGCGTTTGGCGAGCCCAGCGTTGTCGGAGAGCTGCAGAAAGAAGGCCTGCGGGACGACCTTGAATTCCGTCTTGCTTGTTCCTCCTTGGTTGAAGGCGGAGGCGCTGCCTGTTAGCAGTAACAGCGGTAGTAACAGCTGCATAGTCGAACGAATGGAACGAATGATGAGAAGAAGCGCCAAGAAGCAGGAGAAACGAGAAAGCGTGGCTGTTGCCCCCCGCCGAGACTCACGCCGATCTACATTCCTCCCCCACAGAATTACCTTTAACAGGCAGCTTCTTTGGACTTCGTCGTTTCTTTCGCCCAGCCCATGCCAGGACGCTCGCCTTCGCCTTTCCCAACCGCCGAGCGACTCGGCTCGGTCGAACCACTCCATCGCGCTCGCCGAGCTCAACTGCACATGTCTCAGCGCCTCAACGACTTGGAAATGGGCTCGGTGGACAACAAGATGCGATTCCGATATTCTAATGCGTACAAAAACCTTGCAGAACGAGCCCGTCGAAGCCTGCTTCGTGGATAGACCATGGGGATCACGAGGAGAAGGTGAAAGGTGGCGCTGTAGGGGAGCAAGATCAGCTACAAAGCGCCGGCAAAGGGTGAAGGACCACTCACACAGCCAGCTCTCCCAGCTCGACTCGTAAAGGCGGTTGCCCGTGATCTTCAGTGCCCTGAGCGAAACGCCGAAGGTCAGCTCGGCGCGCCTCTCAGACGGTCAAAACAGAAGCTCACCTCAACAGAAGCCTGTACTCCTTCTTGGTAGCGACCGAGACGGTCGCTGCCTTGTTCGGATCAGGCTGGACGCGACCCTTGAACTCGATTTGAGCATCAGACCACGAGGGGCCCGAGTTCTCCACCGCGAAGTCTCGGGGAAGCTCCCTGCCAGTGTAGACACGACCGACGATGGAGGTTGCCGAGTACAGCGGGCCTGTCGAGCCAGGAGTGGCGCGTCGAACGAGGCGGTCGGACTCGAACTCGGAGATGGAGGTGAAGTCGGTTGAGTTGGAGTCGTAGGTGAAGTCGTGTACGGCGAGTGACGATGAGGTGTCGTGGAGAGATGGGAATGAGGATGAGGATGAGGATGTAGAACGGCGGATCATGCGAGGTGAGAGACCGCCATTGTTGGTCGAGGGGATCGTCGGCTCGAAGCTCGAGCTGCCGAGTACCAGGTCGACGGTGACCATGCGAGAGCCCTCTGAGAGATGTGTAGGGAGTGATGAAAGCGAGGCGAGAAGGGGAGAGACCATGCGGAAGAAGAGGGAAGCGAAGAGAGGAGAAGCGAGCGTTAGGGGGAGTCAGCTCTCCTCCTACGCCGAGGACCAGAGGAAGCGAACTCACGAGCCAAACGAGCATAGAGGGTCACTCCCGCAGCCTTGGTGAAAGCCATCGAGCTCGGCCCAGTCTGTACGCGATCACCGTCGCTGAGGAAGGGGTACTTGAGACCCGTCTCGTAGTTGGTGGAGTAGGTCGAGGTGCTGTCGAGGACGGGAGCGTCGAACATCCGAGCGGCGACGCCAAAGTACGGGACTGCGGATGTGAGGATTAGCCGAGCCTCCTCTGCTCACTCGTATAGAACAGAAAGGCTCACCTGTGTAGCGCTGGCCCTTCTGACCGCTCGCCGCTTGGTTGACGATGAGGAAGCCCGAGTAGACGGGGAAGCGAGATGCAGTGGCTGCCGAGAACGTAGGAGCCTTGATGGTGACCTTGACGCTTGCCGTCTTGCCAGCAGCGACCGTCACGACTCGAGCGCCGAAGGTGACCGAAGCGGCGGCGCTGATTTCCTGAGGATCGAGGGAGGGCAGGATGCTCGACTTGGCGGCCTTGTCGTAGACGGAGAGACTGCGGGAGGCGACGTGCGAGAAGGTGTACTTGACGGCGTAGGGGTTGCGGTTCTCGAGCGTGATGGTTTGACCGCCCTTGAAGTAGGCCGTGTCGTTGAGCTGCAGCTCGTAGGGCGAGATGAGGGTCTTGGCGTTGATGGCGTCGACGACTTGTACGAGGCCTGTGAGAGTCCACGTTAGCTCTGCGTACGAGAGCGAGCGCCGAAACACGGGCGCCGAGAGACGAGCGCCGAGGGAAAGAAAGCGAAACGAAAGAGAACGTACCTCCTCCTTGCAGAACAGTAGATTCGAGAGACGAGCCAGGTGCCAGACTAGAGGTCGTGTACTTGGCGGTGGTGGTGAGCAGGCTCCTCACTTGGGCGGGCGTGAGCTTCTCGCTCTTGCGCGCCGAGAGGAGAAGAGCAGAGGCGCCAGCTGTAAGACGAGGGCATCAGCAAGGGTCTTCCGGACGATAGAAGGCTTAAGACTAGACTCGCCGATGTAAGGCGCAGCCATCGACGTTCCCGAGAGGATGTCAACTCCGCCGAGCGCGAGAGGAACGGTTGAGAGGATGGATCCTCCTGGCGCGACGAGCGAGGGCTGACCGTATAGTTCGTTGGTAGGTCCAGAGTTGGAGAACTCGCTGTGAGATGTGAGGGCGTGTCAGTGGCGTATCAACGAAGAGCAAGAAGTAGAGACGCACGAGACGAGCCCTCCGCTGACCGTGTTGGTCGCATCCGTCGCCAAAGGACCAGTAGGGAAGTTCATGCGCAAAGAGCGAGGGTTCTGCTTGTAGAAGGCGAGAAGCTGTGGAGCGAGAAGATCAGCTTGAGCTCCGCAGCCGAAGCTCGGCGAACTCACTTTCAAGCCATCCTCCCGTCGCATGCTGGCGACGGCCTCGAGACCGGTCTCTTGGGTGCCAAAGTAAGGCATATCGCCTCCGTTAGCCGAGTTGTAGATGAGAGCGACCCTCCTGTGCACCGAGACGAAGAGGAGAGGGTCAGCGAGTGTCCGCGGTTCGGCGAAGGCAAGTTGGCCCGAAGCGACAGCCTTCGACGGCGACAAGCGCAAAAGAGTGAAAGCTACTCACGCTCCAGCGGCAGCAGCATTCGACATCTTATCCGTGAACAGGCAACTTCCTCGCTGGATGACAACGACTTTGTTGGAAAGGTCAAGGCCGTCGGGGAAGGGCTCACACCCGTCGTCAGTCTTGGTCGGGTCGGTCGAAGTGAAGTAGACGACGAAAGTGTCGGTCAGAGGAATGGGGAGGGCGCTGAGGATGGGAATGGTCCCGCGAAGGAGGATGTTGGCGTGGTAGGAGGGGAGGGAGGTCACGTCGCTGTTGAAGACAGAAGTCAGACAAAGATAGCTCGAGCTATAGAGACGTCGAGAACTCACATAGAGCCGACGCTAATACCCGTCAGCGTCGCAGCAGGCGCATCCGTCCAGATCAAGCCTTCGGTCCTCTCGTTGCCCGCCGAGATGGTGGTCACGATGCCGAGGCCGTTGAGCTTGGTGACGAGGACGGAGGAAGGGTCGGCGTCGACCCAGCCACCCGATGAGCCGAGCGAGAGGGAGATGACTTGGCAGCCGTCTTTGTAGGCTTTCATGAGCGCCTCGATGACCTGCGATCCGAGCGAAGAGTCAGGATCGTTCGAGTTT
The DNA here is from genome assembly GCA_001600635.1 of Leucosporidium creatinivorum. NCBI lineage: Eukaryota > Fungi > Basidiomycota > Microbotryomycetes > Leucosporidiales > Leucosporidiaceae > Leucosporidium > Leucosporidium creatinivorum. The sequence goes on along the minus strand of BCKL01000002.1, from coordinate 201,455 downwards.
CAGGGAACTCGTCGAACTCACCACATCGGTCGAGGACTCTCCAGTACATCCAAAGACGCGGTAGTGACCGATCTGAGCTCCCTTGGCAACTCCGCTGAAGCCGAAACTGTTGTCCTGAGCAGCGACAATTCCCGTGACATGAGTGCCATGGTCCGAGCAGTTGGTGTAGGGATCGGCGTCCTTCATTCCTGATGAGGCGTCGTCTCCGGTGAAGTCGTAGCCGAAGCTGAGAAGGCAGCCTGGGCCGAAGCAGGGAGCAACCGAGGAGGCGAGGTTGAGGATCGGGTGAAGGTACTGCAGGACGAGCAGGTTAGCTCTCTCCACGCCTAGGTAGTACATGAGCATTTCTCACGTCGACACCGGTGTCAATGATGCCGATCTGTAGGGTCAGATGAGGCGGTCAGCGGCGAACAAGAGCGTCGAAGCATCGCCGAACCCACCTTGACTCCCTGGCCAATCCATCCTTTCGCATGAGCCACATCGACCTGTCCGATGACATGAGGATTCCAAGCATCCGTCTGCTCAGCGCGACGAGAGACGGTCCCGTCGCGGCGGAAGAGAGTCGAGTTGTTGTCCTCGGCGAGGAGGGCGAGCTGCTCGGCGGAGATGGGAGCGGCGTTGCTGGCGGGGGAGTCGGAGGCGTAGACAGGAGTGGGAGCTGAAATACGGCGTACAGGCCAGACGCGCTATTGGGATGCGAAGAATAGGCTCATTAGCAAGCAGCAAGGCGAGGAGCGATTCGGCGACTTCGGCGCTCGTCTCCCGGACTCACCTCGACTCCCTCGACGGCGAGGATATCCTCGGCGGTCACAGTAGCTTCGACGGCGATGGAGGCGCCGGTGAAGAGTCTAGGCTCGCGGTAGCTCTTGCGAGGGGTCGCCTTCACTCGAGGAGCGGATCGCAGGCGGTTGAGGACGTTGTCGAGGACCTGTAGAGGCGAAGTGTGTTGGCACGGCATTCCCCATAGTTCTGCGCCCCGAACCAAATCCTGCCCCCAGGCTCACAGTGTCGGCTTCATCCCGCTTCAGAAGCGCGGACGACGCGACTTCGACGACGAAGCGGCCAGAGATCACGGCCTGCTGGGCTGCAGAATCTCTCGCAGCACCGTCGTGTCTGGTGAAGCCATTGACCGAAGCTACGAGCACGACGAGCGCGCCGAGCAGCTGGGAAGGGCGCATAGGGCGGCGGTTGAGCGATCGAGCTGTTGTGGGAGCAACCGAGGGAGTAAGGAAGGGAAGGAGGGCTCAGGCTGTCGTAAGCCTGGCCTGTAGCTGAGCTTGAACGAGCGACGAAGGTGAAAGAGATGGCACGAGACGAGTAAAAGATGGTGAGGAAGCGAAGAGGTGTCGCGCGGGAGCTGGCTGAGGCTGGCTGGGCCTCCTCGTGTGGTATGGAGCTAGTGATGGACAGAGTTCGAACACCGCGCGGTGGTCATGTACTGTAGCATCCACGAGACTTATGAGCTGGCATGCTGTCCCAAGCGGTCTCCGAGAAGAGCAGGTCCAAGCCCGTCGAGCGGTGCGGTGCCGAACGAACGCCGAGCAGCGTGCTGAGAGGTGCAGGTGGATGAGGGCCGAGACGAGCTCGCCCACGACTTTGAAGCGCTCTGTCGAGCGACCCTGCTGCCTGCAAGTCGCCTCAGGCGAGTCTCAGCTGCCCAACGAGCGCCGAGCTGAGCGCCTGCGAGTCCGAGTCCCTTCAGCAAGCGATGGCCGCTCGCGAGAATGCAACGAGCATCGTCTTTTGAACTGCTGTTGGTAGATGATTACACAGGGACAACTGGCTCTCCCGTCTTGAGGTTGACTTGCTTCACGCCGTCCTTGTCGGCGACTGTTCGGAGAAGGCGATGAAGTCAGCTCTACAGCTCAGCAACGACCTCAGGAGCACACAAAACTCACCACGAACGGTAAACTCCCCCAGGTTGACAATGAACCTCTTCTCCAACTCGTCGACACACTTCCTCAGCAGCTCCATCCCCTCCTCCAAGTTCATATCCGGCTTGTGCCACCTATCCATCGTACTCAGCGCAAAGTAGGCTCCGTACCCATGTGCCGCATACGGTACTACGCCCAATGTGCCGAGGTAGTCGATCCAGTACAACTCGGGGGTGGTGTTGGTGGGATCGAAGCCTCCGAGCAGGAGGTTGACGCTGTAGGGCTTGCGCGAGCGGAGGGATTGTGCTAGTTGGTTGCGAGTCCATGAAGCGGCGGAGGAAGGGCGGAGAGGGAGGTGATTGCTGTGGTGCAGGATGAGAGCGTCGTCAGCGCGCGCCCTTGCTTCGAGTAGCAGCAGCCGCCCGCCGCGCCGCCGAGACTCACCGGATCTGGTACAGTCGTAGATTGCGCTCAACGTATTCTGCAAACTGTACTGTGTCTCCTGGTTCTCCCGAATCTGTAGGGGGAGGAGTAAGGGAGCTCGTCGTCAGCAAACGGGTTGGCCGCGCAAGTCGTCCTTTCTGAGGGAATGTAGCCATGTAGTGGAGTAGAAAATACTGACACGCCATCACCAAATGCTTGCCAATGACCTTCTGCTTATCTTCGTTTGACTTCATCCTGACGATGGAGCGATTGGCGGAGGTATCAGACGCCAGAATCGTGAAGCCAGCACCTGTAAGGCCGAGAGAGACTGTACAGGGTATTAGAGTGTAGTATCACGCACTCGTGGCGCTGTAGCTTACCTTCCATGTTTGAGACGAGTCGAATTGGGCGGGAGGGAGACCTCCGAGCGCGAGCTGGCGCGGCTCTCCCTTTCGCCATGACCTTCCCCTTTCTCAACTCCTGCTCGCTTCTCGCTCCATGCAGCTAGGACTACCCTGCAAGCTCCCAAGTCGCGCACCTCACCCTGCTGACCCTGTGGACGCCAAGTGAGTCACCCCCTTTCAGCTCGCGCTCCTCCGAGTCGACAGGCAGCTGACCTTGCCCACCGTCCAGCGTGTTGCCGTCTAGTGTAGCTGAAGTCGCTTGTAGGTTCCCTTCAGCTCCCTCCACGCGAGACTGCCATCTTACTCACGACCCTGCAGCCCTGGACGGCTTGGACTCCTACGCCGTACGCCTCATCAAGCACGTCCACGACTTCGATCAGCTCAAGGGCTACGTCGACATCATCAAGCGCTACCACGCTGCAAAGAAGCTCGTCGACTCGAGCAACTCCAGCTCGTCTAGGGGCCTCTTCGTCCGCGATGAGGAGCGCTCCAGCGGTCGCAACCACGTCTACAAGTTCGGCGCGGGCGCGGAGGAAGTGTGGAACATCTTTGGGTGCCCCGAGCTCAACGAGGATTTGGAAGGCGAGGGTGCCAAGAGGATCCTTGACGAGTTGACCTCCGCCGACTACCCACGCGACACGGCTCGCAAGGACCTCGCCGAGCTCCATCGCTTCGTGAGTTCTGAGCCCCACCTTGCTTCTCTCCCGGCTGACCGTTCTCTCGATGCAACAGATCTTCCGCGAGCCCGACTTCATCTTCCAAGATGCTTGTGTCGACGCGGTTCGTCACCTCGATGGCTTCAAGTTGAGGCTTGCTCGCCAGTCGTTCGAGGAGCCCGCGCCCAAGCCTGTGGCGTTCGTGTCCATCCCTGCTCGCGCGGCTAGCAAGTCCACCATCGAATCGAACACACCGGAGGCCAAACGCCGCAAGGTGCAGACGCTCACGCAGGCCAGCCGCCGTACCTCGGGCACCATTTGGAAAGACTTCACTGAGAAGGGCCTGTACATGGTGAGTACGCGACCACTCTCACGCGTTACTGTGTTCACTGACCCGTCTCACATGGTCGTTAGGTCGAGGTCCAGCCGCACAAGGAGACCGAGGAGCAGATCCGAGAAGGCTCGGCGTCGGTCCAGTTCGTGGGCACCTCGTCGACGGTCATCGGCATCAGAGACGGAGAGTTCTACATCAACTCCTACGTCCACGGGCTTCCCCCCGAAGCGATCGACCTTCTCTGCACCATCCAGCGCGAACATGGTCGCGCCGACAGGGTGCCCGTCGCCCTCTCCTTCCAGAACTCGGTTTGCACAATCCACCGCGGCACCGACACCATCTCCCTCCCCGCCTTCCCCGTTGTGTCCAAGACGTCGTACGCGCGTGTCTATGCCGTGTGGAGCAGGTTAGTGGAGCTCAGGGAGCAGCAACTGATGGAGAATGGTGGTCCAATCGGCGTCGTCCCCTCCGGTTCTGACGGCTGGACCACCTCGTTCACCGATCCCAAGCGCAAGATCATCTTCGACTCTGACGCTCCCCAGGCGGCTCGTGGGACTGAGTGGGGTGTCTGCGAGTGTGGTGAGCTTTGCCGGCTCGCGAGCCCGCCGCCGAGATGCTGATTCGTCTCCCTCTCGCAGGGGACGGACGTGCGGAAGGCGAGACGGTCGAATGCGATGGTGCGCACCACCTCTTTGCCTCCAATCGATGAGCTGCGCTTACGTCCCCCTCACAGGTTGCGAGCACTACAAGCACGTCGCTTGCTACGGGTGAGCTTGCTCGCCACGCGACCCGCTGAGGTACCGTATTAACGCGCCTCTTCCACAGACACGCCGACGTCGATGCCGTGCAGAAGATGTCCACCTTCCAGTGCTTCTCGTGCCGCCGTCAGCACGCCCTCGCCGGTGCTTCCGAGGGAGACGTCAACTTTCGTTTGTTGCTCGACTCGTCCACCGAGATGACCGAGATCGCGCTGCTCCGTCGCAGTAAGTCTCGCATGCTCGATAGCCAACGGCCGTGTTGCGCTGACTGACATCGTCGCCTACGCAGCGCTCGACATCCTCCGCAAGCAGGGGGCTCAGAGCACCGAGGCGCTGTCGGACTATCTCGGTAAGCTCACTTCTCGCGCGCAACTTAGCGCGCAGCTTATGCTCCGATCCAGGTGTCAACACCCTCGTCGCCTCGCAGCTTGTCATCAAGCTCAAGGAGAAGACCTTCGTCCTCGACCAGAGTGGATCGCATTCGGACGGCTCGAAGGCTGCGATCAACAAGTGCGTCAGTTTTCGACGTTGTTTCACGACACTTGACTAACCCGTCTCACGCAGCTCCGCCGCGGTAGTCAAGCTCGCGGACAAGGCGTACTTCTCGCCTGCTGCTGGCGCCGAGTCGGAGCTCGGCCGCCTCCTTCGCTACAGCGCGGGGTTGCCATACTCACTAACATGATTCCTGCCAGAGCGTCTCGCTGACCCGCCCTCCACTCTCGCAGGTGAACCGTCGAGCTTGAAGCGCGGTGCTCGGCGTTGAGGATTAGGATAGCTTGCTTTTGGTGTGTCTGTGCTTCTGTCTGTTGCCGTGCGTACGTCTGTGATAACGCAGTTTAGTTCTCTGTCATTCCCCGTGAACAAAGCGAAACATACAACTCGTCTGAAACCCCCCTCCCTTCAGTTGCTCGGTGTCCACCGCGGAGAGGCGAACTCGGCGGGCAAGGTACTGGAGAGGACTCGAAGCGTGCACCAAGGACCGGAGAGGACTGTAGAAGGCGCCTGACAGCTCGCACAACTGCAGCGGAGTTGCAGCGGTTCCACTCCTCGGTGTTCGGCGATGGCGACGAGTCGCGCCGGCCGAAAGCAATGGCAGTGGTTTGCACCGCATAACCATCGCGGACACGTTGGACGGGGGATATGTACGGCTTCTAGAGCACCAGATTCGGCTGACAATGCTCCCATCTGCGGTGGGAGCGCGGAATTTTGCCCTTCAACGAGTTGATCATCGCCGAGCCGAGCAATCTGCGCTCATGCGCGTGGTGCAGCTTTCTGATGGTGTTCAATCGAATCACTGCCGCTGGAAGCACATTTCCGAGGCGCAGCTTCCTGCGAAGCCTGGAGGACCTTCTGCTCTTTCCCCGAAGGCAACGCGCGCCGCATCGCCGAGATCATGCCAGCTGTCTCTGCTCTCGAGAGGATGGAACGAGGCAGGGACGTATAGGAGAATGTTGTCTGCGCGCGTCACCTCCAAGTATTCCCCGTAATGGGGGAGTCGGATTCCATGCATCAACAAGCGCGCGTCGAAGCTCTCCTTCCGCCTTTCTCTGCAGCCCCGTCTCTTCGACCAAATGACGCCCAAACCTTCGAACCTGCCAACAGCTGCACAACTACACCTCAGTCCAGCGTATGATGACCTTCAGACGATCAAGAGCCGCGCTCGGGATCCCTCTGGAGCACCTTGTCGACGTCTCGGCGCCAACCAGCAACACTGAGGACCGGCACTTCCACCATCAACCTCTCACAGCCCCTCACGTCCTGCTCTCCCCAAATCTGTGGTCCCCTGCCCCTCCGTCTACCCGCAAACGCAGGCTCCACTCCAAGAAGGGGCGGCTCGTCGCCTTCGGAGCTCCCCCTTTGCGGCCGCCGAGCGCACCAGTGTCGTTGCACCAATATCTCCTGCTCCAGGTAGGCTGCCTACGCCTCTAGCGCTCTGTGGAGTCCCCTTCCGCCACTTGTCGCGCGCACGGCGACGCTCGAGCTGAAGCGCAGGGACGTGACGGCTGATAAACACTCACCTTACTACAGCCTCCTCCAGTACCTCTTCCCCACTTAACCAGATAGTCCGAGGCGTGCACACTACCTCCAAAGTCCTCTCCTCGCTCTTCCGGTCCCTTCAAGCCGCTCCGCCGAGACGGGCGATGGACGACCATGAGCGGGACGAGCCAGCGACGTCGATGGGCAGTCATGGTAGCGTGCAGCAGGTGAGTAGATCGCCGACTGTAATAGTGGCTAGGTCGAGCGAGTGATGTGGACGAGGACGAAGGCGGAGCGAGAGAAGGGCGTGACTCGCTCTTGCTCTCTGCCCATCTACCCCTCGTCTCGTCTCGCAGCTCGCATCAAGACTGCTACACCTTCCGAGTACAACTCCCCCTCGGTAGCAGCTGCACCCGCCCTGCGCCTTCATCGTCTTCCACTCTCTTCGACTTGCAACAGAGCTTACAAGAGCAGCTTAGTAGCAGCTGAGAGACGCTCGGTCGCACATACAGGTGAGCATCTTATCCCCTCCTGCCCACCGTTGTGTGAGCACACCGTCCTCACACATTGCAGCAGCTGACTCTCGGGTCGCACCACCAGCTCGTCTCGTCTTCCCCTCCACACCAAAGCTACAGCACTTCATTCGGGCCCATCAATTCGCCTAGAGAACGGACAGAGTCGAGCAGCTTGTCTGCCGAGCCAGCTGTCACAAACAGGGACGTTCATTCTCAAAGCCTCCTCCGCTCAGCTCGGCACACCGCTCCACCCCTGCCCTCTCGTCTCATCGTCTCGCTCTTCGATCCCTACCATCCTCCTAAGCCATACCCCTCACGATGGGCCTTCCCGGGAGCAGCTACCTTGACGATGCCTTCAGGGTGTCCGGAGTGCGAGGCGTCGCCGAGCTCAAGCCCGAGGATGCTGCCAGCACGGTCATCGTTCGTGACTGGATGGCTACCGGTGGCTTTATGGCGGGGAGAAAGGGCATGGTCACCCTCGGAGCCATCACCAATACGACGAGCGCGCTCAGCCTCGGCGAGTTTGCTTGCGAGCAGCTTTATGCCCTCGAGGGAGGGAGCGGACTCGGCTACAAGCCGGGCAAGCACGGCCCGGGAGGACTTCAGCTCGGCCTAGACGGCGAGTACTCGACGATGATGCGTGGAGGATCGTACGGCGCCATGGCCGAGTCGGCTCTCTACCTCACGAAGCACCCCTTCAAGGAGGGCACGTCGTGGCGAGGCTACCAAGGCCATTGCGAGGCGGACCATACTTTGGTCAAGCTGTGGGATAGCACCATCTCGCGGCCAGGGTATCGCCCCATGAAGTTCAAGCCAGGGCGTCGCCGCGTCGGTCCCGCTTTCTCGCCCCTCACCACCTTCGACCACTGCCTCACTCGGGACCAGATCATGCAGCAAGCACTCGACATCGCCTACGCCCCGCCACCAGCCGACGCCATCGCCCCCTCTCGTTCGACCGAGGACGACTTCATGAACGCCCTGCCCTACACCCGAGATCGCGACGCAGTGTACCAGTTCGAGGACGCCGAGGACGTCGTCGAGGAGTTCACCATCGAGATGGGCAAGCGGCCTACCGCAACCGCCCGCTACTACAACCTCCCAAAGGTTCGCGCCGAGCGAGACCGCATCCCGCGCAAGGGCATCCTCTCGTTCATCGACAGCAACTCCCTTCATCTCCAATCACCCACGCTGCAGATGGCATGGGCTCGGAAGAAGCAGCAGGCCTCGAGGATCGACGGGTCGCAAGTGGTCGTCGCCGACTTCAGCGCGATGGCCCAATCCTGCGACTACCGAGGGCACATCGCCCATCGCGGCCAGTCCCTCGGCCCCAACTCCCTCACGCACTTCGCCTACGTCGTCGACAACGATCTCGGCCTCTTCAAGCAGGTGATGGAGGAGCTCGGCGCCGATTGGGCGTCCTCGGAAGCCTTCTGGATCGCCATCACTCGGGCCCTCGTCACCTCGGGCGTCGCGCAAGACTACGACGACAACACCGGCCAGACGCGCGTCACCTACCTACGCCCAAACGTGCCCGGCGCCGAGCCCCTGCGTCGTCAGCTCCTCGACCGCTTCCTCGGCGCGGGAGCAGAAGACAGCGACGCCTCGTGGCAGGGCGTCTTCTCCGAGGTCGGCATCCAGCGTCGTGGAGCTCGCCTCGTCCGAGGGTCATCGCAGCCTGCCGCGCCTCCCTTCGACCTCGCCTACACCTCCCAGGCGGGCCAGCTCTTCGGCTCTCGCTCGCCCTGCATCAACGAGTGGAGCGAAGCCGATTGGGCTTGGACGTGCGAGGGAAGTAGTCAGTACGAGATCCGCGAGTGGGTCAGTGCAGATGGAGGGTGGGCCGCGTCGGCCCAACGCGAGTTGCGTCGATTGCAGCAGCTGCAGCGTGAGGAGGAGGAGGAGGACAGCGACGAGGATGAGGAGGGTGGGGAGGATGAGGATGAGGATGAGGATGAAGGAGACAAGCAGTATATCAAGGAGACTGGTGAGTCGCGGTCTTGAGGCGGAGGTCGAGGGTTCAGCTGACCCAGCTTGGCGCGCCGGCAATAGGTCAGCGTGCCCCCAAGGTTTTCACTCAAGAAAGTCTCGATACCGCCTTTCGTCCACAGGAGGAGCGCTGGATGACCGCGCAAACCGGGCTACGACTCGCTCTCAGTCAACTCGCCGAGGACGCTTCCATTCTCGATATTCCGCTGCCCTCCTTCCGCGCCACGGGTCCCAAGCGGGTCTCCGTCCTCGACCTCCTCCCACGAGTACCGAGCAAGATCGATGATCTCATCCGCGCCCTCCCCACCCTACTCATGTCGACGTTCGCATCCCGCCTCCTTTACCTCGAATCTTCGGGCGACGGTCGGTCGACGCTGGCGGCACGAAAGGCCGTTCTGGCTTCACTCGACAACGCCGACTTGCCCGACGAGCGCGACCTGCACCCTCAACGGGTGTACAGCCTGCGCAAGCTTTTGAAGCGCTCGTTGGAGCACTTCTCGGTGCGTGTCCAGTTCAGGGAGGAAATGGTGGCGGAGAGGATGGTCGAGTGCGGTGGCGAGGGCAGTTACATCGTCACCGAGCGGACTCTGCCGCACCTCCTTCGCATAACGCAGGCCGAGACCGACATCAAGCCGACGCTGTTGCTCGGCGCGGTCTACGCCGCATCCAAGCTCCCCCTCACCGACTACACTACCTCCTTCGATCCCTACGACCTCCAATCCCGCTACGATCCCATCTTCGCCAACCCTTCGACCCTCCCCGCCCCCCTACAACACTATACTTGGGACAAGACCACCATCAGCAACGTCCTCACTATCCTGCGCGACATGCACACCTGGATGGGCCTCCCACCAATCCCCAATTGCCCCACGGGACCGGCACCCTTCCGCGCCAGCACCTTCACCCTCGCCTCGCTCGCTCGCCTCCTCGACGCCGTCAAGGACTTCGCCCGCTTCAACGTCCTGCAGAAGGCAAACTGGCCATCCAACAAGGTCGACAAGCTCGCCCTCTATCTCGATGCCCCTTGGCGCAAGTCGCTTCGAGCGGCCGAGAACACGCAGAAGGGCCGAGCCGAGAAACGGCATTTGCCGCCTCCGGAGGCGTGGACGCACATTTGGGCGTATGCCGAGCGGGTATTGGAGGATGTAGGGCCTCTGCAGGGAGATTGGGGCGGATTCGAGGGTAGCAAGGGCCGCCCCTTCCCTCAGTCGGTCGCTGAGATCTTCTCCCCGCCGGGCTCGACTCGACTGCACAAGTTGGATGTCGATCGCGGGATTACTTTTTGGTACGAGGAGTAGCTCGGGTGAGTTCTGTCGGGGCGCGTTACGGGGTAACTTGTCCCTGCCTTTCGTCAGCGAGCTGACTCTTGCCCCTCGCCGTCAGATCAACGCTGTGTACGCCGTTGTCGTCTGCGCTGAACGCGTGAGCTTACCGAGCATATTACCCTAGGACTTGCTTTTGGAGCTTGTCGATGCTGTATAGGCGGCTATAGGCTTGGGCGTGATGCTGGTGCGGCGGCCGAAGCTCGGCTTGATCGATACCTTGTACTAGTTGCTTGAATCGATACGTTTGGTTTCGGCTTGAATGGTGCAAAGGTAGAGGCTGATGGCTGAGCGGGCATTGGGTATCTGTTGCCAACAGCAGCTCCCTGCGGTCTCCTCGGCGGTGGTAACCGAGTACCGGGCGCCGAGCTCCCAGAACTAATAAGCGACTCGAGTTGCACGCTAATGAGGTCACTATGACACAAGAGGCAAGATCCCCTGAGTGAGCTCAGTGCGAAAAAAGGAATGAGAGGAGGGACTGGCCACCCTCTGGCCGTCCAGTCCTTGCCAGTGATTCCAAACGAGACTGGAAGGAAGTAGACGGTTAGTTGAAGTCTATTGTGCTACAGCGCAGTCTGTAGCAGCTGCTGCTAGACTACACACCTTCCATTGTAGGGTTGTAAGCGGGTGTGAGGGTTGTGGGGGAGGGCAGGACCTGTCGTCAGCCAGAGCGCGCTTCTCCAAGAGGAGAGGGGTCGTGCCGTGTACTCGTGCAGGACAGCTCGTCAGGGAGTCAAGGATTCATTGGGCCTGGTTAGACGCGTAAGAAGCTCGTTGTACAGCCTCCTGCAGTTCTCGTTCCCCTTCATCTGCTCGGCGCCGAGCTGCCTCCCCGGGCGCCGCGCCGTGGAATGGACGCAGGTAGCTTGCTCCCCGTAGCTCTAAAGTTGGTAGAGTACGCTTGAGGTGGTATGGGGGATGCGAGGTCGTGGTTCACGATCACTGCGCTGAACAGAGCCTCTCGGCTTGTCGGCGATCACTCGAGCAAGCTCTGTGCTCGCTCCCATGCAGCATGTCGAAGTGGAGAGTTGTGACGTCAAGCGAGGAAAGATGTGAAAACTATCTATGCGATTCCGCCTCTACGCCTCTGCCTACTCGCCAACGAGGCCAACCCTCAGCTCGCATTTGAACCCCTCCTCCTCTTCACCTTTGACGAGCGGTCGAGTGAGGACAGGTGTGCGCTGGTAGTAGGTCGTGACCGAATCGCGAGGCGCGAAGGTGAAGGTGGTGAGGAGGGTGGCGAGGACGCTGTATTAGGGAGGGCGAGAGCAGGAGTCAGCGGGAAGCTCGTCGATGAAGTTAAAGTGGAAGGGAGAGGACGAACGCCTTGATCTCGAGCAGGCTGGAGGAGGAGATAGGTCAGCACAAAATGATGGCGAGCGGTGAAACGACCGCGTACGCGAACTTGTAGCCAATGCAAGCGCGAGGGCTGCGACGAGAGGCGTCGGGCAGAGGTCAGCTTCGGCGCTCCCTCTCCGCGCAAGCCTCAGCCAACACCACCGACTCACCCCGCTGAGAAGGTCATCATATGCGAGTAGATCCCCACTCCTCCCTCCCCGGCACCCTCCTCCCATCTCTCCGGCCTCCACTCCTCAGCATCCTCGCCGAACACGGCCCTCTCGCGATTCATCGCTGCGAAGGGGATGATCAAGGTGGTGTTGCTAGGGATGGGGAGAGAACTGATTGGACCAGAAGAGGTGGTGAGAGGTTTGGAGAGAGGGATTCGGGTGGTAGTGTGGGAGGTACGGATGGCGAAGGCGGCGGGGGGTTCGAGGCGAAGAGTCTCGCGCTGGAGAAGTCGAGAGGGGTCAGCTAAGCTCCCTCGTAGGGGTGGACTTTGCTCCTCAGAGCCACTACTCACCACCACAGCATCCAAGAACGCCATCGACTCGAGATCCTCGTGATTGAGCTCGTCGCGACCCTCGGCAATGGCTGCTCGGCGCGCCTCGAGCAGCTCGGTACGGAGTCGGTCTTGGGCGGCGGGGTTGCGGGCGAGGTAGACTAGCGCCCACGTGAGAGTGAGCGAGCTGGTATCTTGACCTGCGAGGAGGAGCGTCTGAGGTAGGTGGAGGGGAGGAAGCAGGGCGAGAGGGAATCAGCGGCTGCCAAGAGAGCTAGTCTCGAACGGTTCAAGGTCCCAGAGATGTGGGACGGCAAACAAGAATTAAGAGAAGAACAGGCGAAATCTGGGAGCTCACAGCGATCTGTCCCTCGAGTTCAGCGTCGCTAAGAGCGTTGCTGCCAGCACCGAGATTCGACCTCACTGCAGATGCGACGGCCGCGGTCAGCGTTCTTGCACAAACGCTTCAAATTAGGGACGCGAGATACTCACACAGCAGCGTGATCAAGTCTCGTCCACTCCCAAGGGTCCCCAACCCATCCTTCTCCACCTCCGCCGTCTTCAACTGCACCACCTTCCTCGACTCCTCCTTGATCAGATCCATCGCCTTCAACAGATCCCCCACCTCCTTCCCGGGTAACCACCTAGCCAATCCCAGCGGCAGACGGATGAGCAGAGCGACAGCAATGGTGATTGCAACAGTGGCTGCAGGACTCGGCGGCTTGAGCACCCCGGCCACAGCGTCCTTGTTGCTGAAGATGGAGTTGAACGCGTCGGCGAAGGAGCTCGAGCCGCCGGTGACTTGATTGAAGGAGTAGCCGAAGCCGGAGAGACCGATGATGTCGAGAGTGAGGCGGGGGAGCCAGAGGGAGAGGTTGATGAGCGCCGAGTCTTGGACGGGCGAAGGGCCATCGAGACGCGAGGTGGAGCCGTTCTCGTCGGTGGTGCTGATCGAGGGAGGGGTCCGAAGGATCTCGAGCCATTCGTCGCGGAGCTGAGGCCAGCGCAAGTCAGCGTTAGCGGAGGGAGCAACGAAGAGTAGGGCTTGGCGCACCTTGTAAGTTGCCTCGAAGAAAGATGGAAGTAGTTCTCGGAGGTGAAGAGGAGAGAAAGACGGATTCATGATCTTCCTCTGTCGCCTATGAGCTTCCCCTGCGTGCCAAGAAGCGAGAGTAAGCGATCCATCGCCGAGCTGGTCGACTTTGGCCCGCTTGCTCACCTTGAGCAAACAGCAATCCTTCCCCGACCATGATGCCGATGATCTTCTGGACACTCTTAGGCGGAGGAAAGTCGTTGTGGTGCGAAAGGATGTGCTGCACGGCGATAGGGTCGGTCACGACGACGGCTTGCTCCTTTGCAGCGGGTGAAGCGAAGGTCAGCTGTGCGACTCCACGACCGGGAGGAGAACCACTCGGAGCTCACCCCTAGCGCCCCACTGTAGCGAATCGCCCCGCCGAACTCATCTCGATTCCTCCACTCGGGCGTCGCGCGAAAGAGGGTCGCCTGGAAATTGCCTGCTAGCAGCGACCAGATCGAGTTCTGAGGCTTGCTCGGAGGTCCAGGGATTACACGAAGATGCGAGGAGTATGGCTGAACGACGATGCGGTAGATTAGAGCGGTGACGAAGAGGGCAACGAGCGAGACGAAGGTGGGGCTGCAGAGCTCGAGCTGTCAGTTCGGCCTCGCAGGGATTGAGGCTATCGACGTACAGAATCCCCGGAAGGGTGGCACGAGTGAGCAGATCCATTGTGAGCGAGCCAAAGTCGAAGCAGAGCCAAGCGAGTGAACGGACGGCGGAAGTCAAGAGGTGGTGAGGCCGGCTCCAAGTCGACGGCATCGTGTCGAGCCGAAGGGACACGTCTTTCTCGCTTGACTGTCGTAGAAGCCTTATTCGTAGATCCGAGTCCTTCATCAGCTTATGACAGTCCCAGTAGCGTGCAGAATGACTGCCGAGAGCGCCGCGAGGGTCAGCGGTTCAGAGTCAGCGCCGAGATCCTCTCGTTAGACCTGGCCAACAGCTGAATGGTGAGCTGCTAGAGCTTCGTTTCGTTTCACCTAGGCTCTATATAAGCGAAGGCATCATCATCTCGCTCCCCATTCCCCGCCCCATCCTTCTCCGACCAGCTCAAGCCGAAGGAGCAACGATCTTCCTCTCGAGGACCCAAGCATCCCGAGGCTCAATCTTGCGGTAGTAGTTGGCGATGGTGCCCTGTATGATGAAGAGAGGGTCAGCTTGTCATCCTGTGAACGGCTCAGAAACGCTAACAGCGACCGAGCGTGCACCGACCGAGGAGCAACTCACCGTCACCTCGAACCCATGCTTCTCCCAGAACCTCTTGGCCTCCTCGTTCGACACCTGCACATGCAGATACAAGCTCTCGACCCTCGCCCTAGGCTTGACGACCTCCTCCTCCTTCTTGTCCTCCTTCTTCTCCTTAGCCGCAGCATCCTTCTCCTTCTCCTCCCCCTTGCTCTTCTTGCTAGCCGGCTCCTCCACCACAGCTGCAGGCGCAGGAGGAGCGAGAGAAGCCTCTGCCTCCTGAATGACATGCTGCACGAGCTCGGAAGCGAGCCCTTGCCGACGGTAGGGGGAGAGGACGCCGAGGGTCATGATGTAGAGCTTGCTTGCCTCGCCCTGAGTTTGGACGTGAGTGGCGGTGCCGTTGATTGTGGGAGTGGGAGTAGACGAGGAGGAGGAGGCGATGGGAGCGGAGGAGGTCGAGGGAGGAGCGACTGAGGCGGCGATGGAGGTGGGTGCGGGGGTGGAGATGGGCTCGAGGCGCGAGACGATGGAACCGACGGCGATGTCTTGGTAGAAGACTGTAGATTTAGTAGCGCGGGGCGTCAGTCGCGAGTGGAAGATGAAGGCGTGCAGCTAACGCACCGAGCTTCGAGTACTCTTCGGGCGTGATCTCGAGGTCGAGGACATCGCGGTCTGCAGGCGCAATCTGGGTCAGCGATAGCTACCGAGCGACCGAGTCGATGCAACACGTACAGAAGCGATCAGAGTAGGAAACGGGGAAGAGGCACTGCAGAAGGGGGAGGACCGAGGTGTGAGGTGAGCCAGATCCTACAGCTGCTGGAGTGGTCGAGGAGGCGAGAGAGCTGTAGAGCTTTCTCGAGTGCATTATGCTGCGTGGCAGGTTCGACCCCCTTGCCCGCTGCTGGGACGATTGCCTGCCCTCGGCGGAGCGAGCTAGCGCCGTCGTCGGCCTTCCAGTGCCATGGCATCTTCGCCGAGCAGCAACGGAAGCTGTACACGTTTGACGAGCTCCTCCCACTGCCAGCTTCCGCCCACCGCACCAGCATCGCCGAGCATGCCAGCCGGCGAGAGATTGCGGCCATCGCCCGTTCTGGCTTCTTCCCGCTTGCTCAGGATGCTCGGGCTGTAACATAGTAGTGCCAGACTCACGAGGTTCAACTTCTTGAGCGTTCCGACATTGTTGGGAGTGCTACAGACGAGAAACGGACGGTCAGCGCGCTGGCCAGCTCAGACGACAGCGCCGCGCGGCCTTGCGAGCGCTGTACTGAGATACAGAAGACTACTCACATCTCGCCGAGAGTAACACGAGGAGGTACACGGACTCGCTTGCCGTTAATCGTCTTGCCTGGCTCTTGAGCGGCTGGCAGCGTAGGGAGCGACGAGAGAACGCTCATTTCTTTGAATGCAAGCTGTAGCTGATTGACGAGGAGGTGGAAGGGAGGCTTAGCCGAGAAGCTGTAGGTGATCAGTCGCTCCTAGAGTCGAAAGTCGGCGCAAGCGAGCGATTTGGCAGAGGGTAAAGAGTTGGGATTCGACCGCGCCGCTCCTTGGCTTCTCGCCGTCTCCTGCTTGTTCTCGTCGCGCCTTTCTGATCGCCTACAGCTCGTCTCGTCATGTCGAAGCGCGACTTTGCTGGAGCACCCGTCATAAGCTCAGCAGGGCTAGTCGAGGGAAACTTGGAAGATGATATGGAAGTCACGATGCTGGGAGCGGGTCAAGAGGTGAGCTGTCGGTGCTGCAGCTCAGTAGCGCTTCCGTACGCTCGGCTGACGAGCTTGATATCCTACAGGTCGGCCGCTCTTGCTGTGTGATCAAGTACAAGGGCCGAACCATCGTCTGCGACTCTGGAGTGCACCCAGCCTTCAGTGGCATGGCCGCTTTGCCCTTCTTGGACGAGTTGGACTGGAGTACCGTCGACGCCATCCTCATCACCCATTTCCACCTCGACCACGCTGCCAGTCTCACTTACGTGATGGAGAAGGTGAGTTCGCCCGACCGGTTGAAGGAGCTGCCTGAGCTGACCGCTGCTACCCTACAGACCAACTTCAAGGAAGGAAACGGTGTCGTCTACATGTCCCATCCCACCAAGGCCGTCTACCGCTACCTCATGTCCGATTTCGTTCGCGTTTCGTCCGTCGGCCTTCTCCTTCTCTCCGCTCGCTCGCCCGTTCAACTGCTGATATCGCATCTTTCCACAGCACCGCCGGTTCCGACGACAAGCTCTTCTCCGAGGAGGAGATGATCGCTTCGTGGAACACCATCATCGGCTTCGACTTTGAGCAAGAGATTCTCCTTCCTCCTTCGGCTTCGTCCAATACCGCCGTTCGGTTCACCTCCTTCGCAGCTGGACATGTCCTCGGCGCTTGCATGTTCCTCATCGAGATCGCTGGCACTAGGGTGCTGTACACAGGCGACTATTCGACCGAGGAGGATAGGCATCTGGTGCCCGCCAAGGTGCCGGCGTGGGAGAAGAAGCCCGATGTGATGATCTGCGAGAGTACCTATGGGTGGGTCGGAGTCTATCAGGAGCTTGACGAGCACTTCAGGACCAATTCTGACCCTGCTCGCGCCGAACAGAGTTCAGAGCCACGAGCCACGGCTGGAGAAGGAGGCTCAATTCACCAGTGAGCAGCTTCGAACTCACTCACCATCGCGCTATCAGCTCTAACCCTCTCTACCACTACAGCCCTCGTCCACAACATCATTCGCCGAGGAGGTCGAGTCCTCCTACCCGTCTTCGCCCTCGGTCGAGCCCAAGAGATCCTCCTCATCCTCGACGAGTACTGGTCGGAGCACCCCGAGCTGCATCACATCCCCATCTTTTTCGTCTCGAGTCTAGCGATCAAGTGTATGGATGTCTATCGGCAGTGAGTCCCGCTCCGAACTCATCTCGACGACCGCCGAGCTGACTTCACACCTCGCTCACTTCCTTGTCCCATCCTCCCCTCGCCACCCTTCGCTTCTCCACCGCTCCCACAGATACATTCACACCATGTCCCCCAACGTGCGCGACAAGTTCTCCCGCGGCATCAACCCCTTCGACTTTAAAGGCAAAAACTCGTTCATCCGTCCCCTGGACCGAGGGATCAGCAAACTCAACGACAAGGGACCCTGCGTCGTCATGGCCTCGCCGGGGTTCTTGACGAATGGAGTGTCGAGGGAGCTGTTGGAGAAGTGGGCGCCGGATCCAAGGAATGGGCTCATCATTACGGGGTACAGTGTGGAGGGGGTCATGGCGAGGGTGAGTCTCGCCGACGACGCGAGCGGGAGGTCTAATGCGGTGGAGAGGAGCTGAGAGAGAGGGCCGAGCTGACTCGCTTCCTGCCCTCGCAGACAATCATGAACGAGCCGACCGAGATCCAGGCGCTGCAGGGTGGTGCCAAGATTCTCAGGCGGTTGTGAGTGATATCTCGTGCACTACTCCTCGAAGCGTTGAGCTGACCCTCCTCTTCCAAACCTCGACAATACTCTCTTCAATCTCGCTTCTTGTTTTCGCAGATCGGTCGACTACATCTCTTTCTCGGCTCATGTCGACTACACCCAAAACGCAAAGTTCATCGACGAGGTGAGTCGTCGACCTTTGCACAAATGCTCACACCTAGCCGTCTCGCCGAGTTGCTGACTCTCGTCCGCTCCCCTCCTTCGCCACGCAGGTCATGCCCGCGCACCTCATCCTCGTACACGGCGAGGCGAACAACATGTCTCGTCTTCGCTCGGCGCTCAAGACCAAGTTCGCCGAGAGGAAGGACGACATCCAGATCTACACGCCGAGGAACGTCGAGACCGTCAAGCTCAAGTTCCGTGGAGAGAGGATGGCAAAGGTGGGTTCTGCAGCTAAGACCGATCAAGTACGGCGATGCTGACCTGCTTTCACTGCATCTACAGGCCCTCGGATCCCTCGCCCTCACCGCCCCCACGCCCTCCTCGCACCTCTCCGGCCTCCTCGTCTCCAAAGACTTCACCTACACCTTCCTCGCCCCCTCCGACCTTCGCGACTTCACCGGCCTCTCCACCAGCATCATCATGCAGCGCCAACGTCTCACCGTCGGCGTCACCTGGGATCTCGTTCGCTGGCATTTGAGGGGCATGTATGGCAAGATTGAAGAGGGGAGGGATGGCGAGGGGACGCCCACGATGAGGGTGATGCAGGCCGTGGATATCAAGGCGGCGGGGAAGTTTGAGTTGGCGATTGAGTGGGTGGGGAGCGTGACGAATGATATGGTCGCCGATTCGGTGATTGCGCTCGTGTTGGGCGTGGACGGTAGTCCTGCTTCAGTGAAGAGTGAGTCGTCTCATCTACCTGCATTTTTACTCGTAGCTGACCCTTCATCGGCTCCGCAGAAACCTCCTCCGGCCCCGGCTCCCACTGCTCCCACCGACACCCTCACGCCGAGCCTTCCCCTCCTCCCGCTGACCTTCCGAAACTCGACGACGACGAGGAGGCCACCACCTCCACTCCAAAGGAAATGGCCGACCCCTCCGCCTTCCTTCCCTCCCGCCTCGACCGCCTCATCGCCTTCCTCGATTCCTACTTTGGCCAAGTCGAGCTCATCCGACCAGAAGACGTCGAGGCCTCGCCTTCACCTGCACCATCACTACCGCCAGCAGCGGCGGGCGCAGAGATGGAGGTCGACGCTGCAGCTGAGGTCGATCCCAATCCCCTCGAGCCGGCGGAGAAGGCTGAGCAAGAGTTGGCCGAGGCGGCTGTGGAGGAGCAGAACAAGGAGAGGGCGGAGAAGGAGGAGAGGATCAGGAAGCCGAGGGTGCCGGTCATTAGGGTCAGGCTGGATGACTATGTCGCTGATGTGGTGGTGGAGAGTCTGGTGAGCCTGCCTCTGATCTCGCTTTTCCAGCGCCGAGCTGACTCTTTCCCCCTCGCAGAGCGTCACCTCGACGCACGAGCCCCTCCAACGCCGTGTCGAGTCAGTCATCCAGCTCGCTCTCGCCATCGTTACCCCTCTGAGCGGAGGAGAGACCAACTTTACCCTCGACGATGTAGAGAAGGCGAAGAGGGCAAAGAGGACCGAGGAGCCGATTCCGGAGGAGAAGGAGGGGGAGGAAACCGCCGAGTAGATCGTGCAGAATATGAGGTAGCGATGTAGCTTTGTATTGTAGATGCTGCTCCGCCTCAGAAAGCGAGACCGGGGCGAATGAGTGCCGAGCAGCGAACGCCGAACCTTGTTCTGCACCGAATCAGCCCTCCAGTTTGCTCGAAAGACGCTGCTACGTATTTGCTCCTTGCCAAAGCTCCTTGCCGGACGGCCCGAGACTCGCATGTAGTGACTTGTCTCTCGCCTTCGCAAGCTCGTCCACCGCTCGCGAAGGTTCGAGCTCTCCCTTTCTCCTCCGCCTTCCTCGTCTTGGCTTCACGTCGTCTACACCGCTACAGGGCTTTGCACGCATCTCGTTGAAGCTATACAGCTCTCTGCGCCTTCGACACCTCGCTCTCAGGTCGTGTGCAGCTCGCGTTTCAGCCAACTCTCGCATTCTCGCTGCGTAAGTCATCTCACTGCCTCGCTGTGAGCTGTCAAGAGCATGCAGAGCGAGTTTGTAGCTGTACAGCACGATCTGAGGCTGCTGTAGCTCTGGGAGCGGGCATGGGAGCTGCAACTGTGGCGGTAGCTTGCGCGTCTCGAGCGGGAGCTGATACATCTTGTGCTGTACAGGATCACCTCCGACCACCAGCATGGACTCCAAGTTCCTCAAGACGATCTACCATGAGCGACAAGAAGCAGGATCGATGCTCTGCGGCCAACACGCCCTCAACAACCTCCTCCAAGAACCAGCCTTCACCGCCCAGGACCTCGCCGACATTGCTCGGCAGCTGGATGCGCTCGAGCTACAGCAACTCGATGCTGTAGCGGGAGCTCAGCTCGCAGGAGGAGAGAGCAACAACTACGACGACTCGGGCTTCTTCTCGGTCGAGGTGCTCGACAAGAGTCTGCATGTCCTTGGCCTAAGGTTGGTGAGGTGGAAGAGTCAGGAGATGAAGCAGGCGCGAGATCATCCCGAGCAGATGGAGGCTTTCGTTCTCAATGTGAATTAGGCGACCGTGCGATTCGGCGTGCCCGAGTCTTCGCTGACCAGAGCCCTCTTCCTTGATACACTACTGCCACTCGGACCATCGCCCTCTCCTGACCCCCCCGCTCACAGCACCAACTCCACTGGTACTCGATTCGTCGGTGAGTTCTCCCCGACCGAGGTCTCTCCAGCCCTATTCGCAAGCTGACTGGCATTCCTACGCAGATTCGGACGACCAGAGCGATTTTACAACCTCGACTCGTGCATCCCTCAACCCTCGTGGATTAGCCCTACCTACCTCGGCCTTTCATTGCGCGAAGCTGAGCTGCAAGGTGAGCTTCGGACTCGGCTCTCTCTACTCGAGGCCGGCGACGCTAACTCGCCAGCTCACTCCCAACAGGCTATTCCATCTTTGCCGTCGTTCCCGCCGCCGACTCGCGCATCGGCGGTCTCCCCTCCTGCGCCGCCTCGGACCTTGCTCTCACTCTCCCCGCCCCTTCCTCCCGCGGCTGCGACTTCTCCTCCTCCACCTCTACAGCCAACGCCGTCGCCTCGTCCAGCACATCCTCCTTCCAGGGCACCGGCAACGTGCTCGGCTCAGCACCAGCAACAGTCCCCTCGACCGCCTCAAATAAGTCAGCTTCCATTTCCACCCCCGCCAACGCCTCCTCCTCCACGTCTTCCTCGAACAACGTCGCCAGCAGCAAAGGCAAGAACAAGCGTCCACCAGCAGACGAAGCGATGGAAGAGGACGACGACCTCATCATTGTCGGCGGCAGCAACACGAGCGGGGGGACTTCTCAAGCTCGCTCGACCTCGTCTGTGGAGGAGGAGTCGGAGAAGCGCAGGCAGAGGAGGAGGATAGGAGAGCGAGACCTGCCTGTTTCGAGTGGGTCGGCGAGCCCTGCGCCGTTGGAGGGGAAGGGGGAGAAGCAGTTGAGCGAGGACGAGCAGATGGCGCTTGCTATTGCGGAGAGCTTGAGGGCTAGCAGGTTGGAGACGGATGGGGATGATGACGAGGAGGTTGTTGTGGTTGGGGATGAGAAGAAGGGGAAGGGCAAGGCGACGGACAGCTCGACCTCGGCGCAGGCGCCAGCACCGGCTAGGCGCGGCGATGCGGAGGAGGATGCTGAGCTCGCTGCGGCGCTCAAGGCTAGCTTGTTGGATGCTGGAGGGGAGGGCGAGAAGGAGGGCAGTAGCAGCAAGGAGGTCGAGGAGGGTGCCGGCGAGGACGATACGCCGAGCATGGAGGAGCTCAGGAGGAGGAGGCTTGCTAGGTTCGGTTAATAGTGATCTGTTACCCCCCTCTCTTCTTTGAATTTGCATGTCGTTCAGCAGTGACTTGGCTTCGACAGGCGAGCTGGGCTGTGTGGTTTGCAGGGAGAGATACGACTCGCGGCGCGCGCTCTGGTACTGAGCTTGTCGGTGACGCAACTTGGTCGACTACAGCGGGCGAGCGGTAGCAAAGCGGCATCTCGTTCGAGTGACGCCCTTACGCGGCTCCATCAGCCGGTAGGAGCCGTGCAAGTTCGAGCCTTCTCGCTCAGATCTCGAGCTCGGTCCAATCCAGCTCTTGAGCTGCAAGGTAGAAAGGCTAACGAGGTACTGAGACTGCACTGCTATACTACTACAAAGCTACTGTTATCTATCTACTCAACCCCTAAGCTCTGCCGGCCCAGCCGAGTCCACCGAGCTCGGCGACGTCTAAAAGATCACCAAGCTGTTCGGTACGTCCCAGCCGAGCTCGGCCATTCCAGGCGCGACGACTTGATGGATCATGGGATCAGGTCCGCAAATGAGGATGAGGGTATCGTCGGCGGGAGGGGGCAGGTGGTCGACGAGCATCTGCTTGTTGATCCTTCCCTTGGAGCCGAGCCATGGTCCATCGGGCGACTTAGAGAGGACGAGATGCTGGCGGAAGCGAGCGGGTCCGACGAGCTTGCCTAGCTCTTCCATCTCGGCGCGAAGGAGAATGTCGGCCTCCGTCTTGTTGGCGTTGAGGACCGAGATTTCGGTGGTCGTGTCTGCAGGGTCGCTGCAGATCCCTCGTACGACTTGGATGATGGGCGTGATACTGGTGAAGGAGATGCAAAGGAGAAGCGAGAGATGGGCGAGCGAGGTGAGGGAGAGGCATTGTAGAGGCGAGGAAGAGGCGAGCGAGACCGGCCGAGGCGACGGAAAGACGGAAGAGGAGCGATGCAGAGAGGTCAGCTGGCAGCTCGAAGACTAATCTCAGCTCAGTAAAGACTCACCCGCTACCTCCGCAGATCAAGCCGACCTTCTTGACGCTCCTCTTGACGCCCCTCCACTCGGCGACTCCTCCGCCGAGCCACTTGAAGCTGCCGAGAGGTCCTTTGAACTCGACAAAGTCGCCGACCTTGAGCTCCTCGAATCCGAGCGTCATCTTGCCTCCTTCCGGGAATTGAGGCGTGCGGAAGTAGACCTTTGATGCGAGTTCGGCGAAAGGTCAGCGCGAGCCCCAAGCCGGCAGAAGCCGGGTAAGAGGCCAAGACTCACCTTGATGAGCATGTCGAGAAATCCCTTGGCGTACTGCGACGATACGGGAGTGTACGCCCTCTGCACCATCTCGCCCTCGGCCTCCTTCCCGCCGCCGTTATCCTCGGCGTCGCCGGCGCAGACCTTCCTCCGCAGCCGAGCGTAAACATGCTGACCTGTCGGTAGACCAAGCTTCTGCTCGGGGTACTCGAGTGCGAAGCGGTAGTTGCGAGAGTCGTGGTTGATATTTTCAATCGCGACCAGCTTGGCGCGCTTCCACTTGGTCTTGCTGAGAAAGACGGGGTCGGGAGCTGATGGAGGGGTGTCGAGCTGAACAGGGGCCTCGGTAGGGATGAGAGTTCCGATGTGATAGTCGGCGAGCTGAAGCTTGGCGTCCTGCGAAGAGAGAAAGGTCAGTCGTTGCTTCAGAGAGCGAACGCCGAGCCGATGCCCACTCACAATCGAGTGAATCGCCATGAAGTCCTCGGTCGCATCCTCACCGGCGACGAGCGTGATGGACTCGGCTCCGCCAGGATGGCTCTTGAGGAACCCTGTACCGTCGTAGACCTCGCCGTGGACGGCGAACCAAGGCTCCTCGGCCGAGTTGTGCGCCTTGAGCTCCTCCAACGAGATGAGACGCTTGACGTTCGAGTTGATCATGACGACAGCCCCCTTCTTGACCTTGGCCGACTCCTTGACCATCGTCGTGATGTCGTTCTCCTCGTCCGAAGGGGGGTCGACGAACTGAGGGTCGAGGATATCACCCCCTTCGTCCTTGACGCGCTCCATCCACCCTCCGGGCTGGAGCCCAGGCTGCGTAGGATGCTCGAAGCGGCAGGTCGTCTCTCCCGTGGTCGGGTCGACAGTCTTGTGGATGGCGACGCGGAACCACCAGTTGCTGCGAGCCGAGGGAAAGTCAGCGCGAGCTCGGCGAACGAGAAAGAAGCGAGGCCGACATACTTCATCATGCCCGTCGGGTTCCAGTACATGCTCTTTCCCTGCAAGCTCAACCCCTCGTCCATACCCCTCACAGCGATGCTCCCAGCCCCCTTGAGCTTCTCCAATGGCACCTCCATCTTCCAAAAGCACCAGCAAAAGCACTCGTCTCGGTCCGTGACGTCGAGCGTACCCCAAACTGGCGCCTCGAACGGCATCGAGCGATACTGATCCTCGGGGTAGGTGATGTCGCAGAGAGACCACGAGGCGCCGCCGTCGAGAGTGAGCTCCATGCGAGTGACTCGGCGCCCTCCGCCGGCGTAGGCGTAGCCTTGGACGGTGTAGGTTGCTTGAGGGGTCGGTGCGGCGGAGGGAGTTGCATCGGTGGACGCAGTCGGGTCGGTGGCGGGCTCGGCGGAGGGAGTGGGCTCGGCGGCGGGGATCCTGAGAATCTCGTCGTGAGCTGGTCGTGCGATCGCCGAGTTGGTGTTGAGGTCGTTGATGATGTAGCTGCAGGTTGTGGAACAGTCAGCTACGGCCGTCGAAGCTTGCGTTGCGACCACTCACCGAGGATCATACCACACCGACGGCGTATCGCGAGCTTCCTCGGCGGTGAGCGTGCCGGGCAGGACCTTGTTGTCGTGAAAGTGGAGGTGATGCTGCGACTCCTTGTCGCTGACGATGATCTTCTTGAGCCACTTGACGCTACGACCGCCAATCTGGCCGGGCACGACGAGTCGGAGAGGATAGCCTGCGAGGGAGCGGGTCAGTGAAGAGCCTCCAAGTCTCGGGAAAAGTTAGAGAGCGTTTGTAGCGTACCATGATCCGGTTCGAGAGCCTGTAGACAAGCCACCCCGTCAGCAGGGGATCTTGGCACCCTTCAAAACCAGACCGACTCACCTCGCCATTCATCGCCCAAGCGAGCATCATCCCCTTCTCCTTCATCCTGGCCCATCGCAAACGCTGACTCGTGCCGTACTTGCCCTTGGGAAGGTCTTCAGCTCCCTCAAAGATGACATGCTCGGCTCGGCGGAAGCTCGGCTCGCCGATTCGGCCTTCGTTCTGAGGTTGGACGTAGTCGAGGACGTCGGCGAGAAAAACTCCGGTGAAGAGAGCTGTAGATAGCCCACTCGGTCCCCAGCTGAAGCCCAAACTCTTGGCGACGACTGTAGGGCCGAAGAGGGGGGAAAAGAGGTCAGTTTGAGCTCGAAGGGCTACATCGAGGCAAGATACCGGCTGTGGGCGGAGGCTCCAGAGCTTCTCAGACGGAGCTGTAAGCTTTAACGTACCATTCTGCTCTTTGCGGCGGTTGCCAGCGCAGACAAGAGTGACGGGAAGGGTGACTGGGTTGAAGAGGGCGGGATTGAGGAGGTCGGCGAGGGTGAGGGTGACGGGCTTTTTGACCATGCTGTAGATAAAGGAGACAGCGTCAGCTTCTGCACGAAGAGTCGGCCTTGGTCGAACCGTGAGCGGCGAGCGCGCTCCTCGCCGAGCTCGGCAATGATTTGGACTCACCCTGACACCTCAAACTCCCACGCAGCGGCATCGGCTTGCGAGACCCTCGGCACAACTCCATGATTGCGAACGTAGAACAGCCTCGTAGGAGTGAGGAAGCCCTGTAGCGAGAGAAGTCAGCTTATCAGTTCGACGATCTTCGGCGAGGGCGACGACGACTTACCGAGCTCCAGAGATCAGGCAGAGCGGGTTCAGAGTTGAAGGGCCACTTTCCAGTCAACCTGACTAACGACTCATCTCGAACGATGCCATCGTCTGGCGTGCCGGTGTCCTTCTCGTCCGCTTGCGATGGCCTTATCGCCGAGGGGAGAGGAGGGTAGTAGGATGGTAGAGCGGGTGTCTCGTACTTGGAGGGAACGCCCTCTCGCTGCGCATAAGTAGCTGGGTAGAAAGGCGAAGGCAGGAGGTTCAGGGTATCGTCGGGAAACTTGGGCGACGAGGGAGCAGTCGTCCCAGGCGTCGATTCGGATTCGAACGAGGATCCGGCGTTGGAGCTCGAGGAGGAGCTGGGGGAGGACATGCTGGTGCTGGTCAAGCGAATGGTGCGGGTGAGCGAGGAGTTGGCGACGAGAGAAGTCGTTCTCCGCGCCCTTCGCGCTCCTCAGCTTTCCGCCTCGGCGACAAGGACTTGAGCTCGCAAGGAACCAGAGTCTGGGGCTCGTATTGCGATATCGGGCTCAGAGCAAACCTGCAACCACTTCAATCGTATCCAATCGCCTCTGATACGTCGAAGCGGCCCGCATAGAGAGCTACAGCGACGAAAGGAGGCGCGATGGACAAGCTAAGATACGAAGCTGCTCTACAGCAGGGCTGCCAAATCTGCCGTAACCTCTGAGGAGGACCACAGACTGCCTACAAGCTCGACCGAGCCTGCTCGCTCGCCTACAAAAGCCACCAGCTCAGCTCGGCGAACGCTCGGCGCTGCCAAAATCAGCGAGCGTCGGCTGCAGCTTCAAGCTTCAAGTCCGTATCGCTGCCGGTGACTTGCTTTGATATGGTCTAGACATGGAGCCAATCTTCGGCGCTCGATTGGACCTGCGCTCACGCTTGGGAGCTTATCCGTCTCGGAGAGCTGTAATCTTGGTCGTATCTCTGGCCGCCCTGCTTCCTTCTTGACCAACCACCACCACCTCATTCCCTTCAGTGTCGTCGTCGACAACCCTTGATCCCCCACCTACATCCCTCTACAAACCCTACCCTCGACTTAGGCAACCCAGCACCTTGCCAGCCAGCTCCGCCAGCCCAGCAGGATGGCGCCCGACGCCTCTGGATCGCACTACAGCGCGCAGAAACGTACCACAGTATTTGTTGTCGGCCTTGGGATGGTCGGAGTAGGTGAGTCTCGATTTGGCTGCAGCTCCTTGATTGCGAGGCGCACTTCGACGCAGGTGCTCTGGAGAGCGACGGAGGCGCTGCAGAGCGATGACAGAGCAGAGGAGTGCGAGCAGATCATTTCCAAGTAGCTGCAGGCGAGACTCGCGCCGAGACGAGTGATGGGAAGGTGGAAAAGGAGGGATCCGGAGCCCGGACGTCGACGCCGCTTCGCCTCCCGCCTCTCCTCCCTCGTCTCGTCTTTTCGCCTTCGGCTCTACTCGGCAGCAGCTCGTGTTCGCCCCCACCGGCCTACAGCAGCAACATGTCGACCTCTTCGCGCAGCGCGCTGACCTCCAGCTCCGCTCCCGCTTAGCTTTCATCGAGAAGCTGCTCAACCTCGATACAGCTGGCCAGTACTTCATCCGGACCGTAGGAGAAGAGCCTCACTACGCCTACAACCGTGTAGGACTCACTGGTGAGCTCCTTGTGGCTCTCATTCCTCACTCCGCCGCTGACCTCGTTCCCGCTCCGTGCAGAGTACTTCCAACACCGCAACGTCGAGGAGCTGTACCTCAACGACCCCAGCTGGTACGCTGAGCAGCAGCCCGAGCGTTTCGCCTTCCATGTCGGAGAGCAGGTCACCTCGATCAATTCATCCACCAAGACGGTCACCACGAGCAAGGGCAACGTCTTTGAGTGAGTGTGGCGCTCTCGCTCGCTATCTAGCATCGCTAACGACCCTTCTGTAAAGCTACGACATCCTCGTCATGGCGACGGGTTCGGGAGCTGGACTGCCGCCTTACGTCTCGGAGGAGCAGGCCGAGAGGATCAAGGGTGAGCTCTACAGGCTGCTGAGCTCACGAAATCGACTGCTGATCATCTCACTACACACAGGCATCTTCGTCTACCGCAACATCGCTGACCTCGAGCGCATCATGGACTACGCCGAGCTCCCTCACATCTCCAAGGCCTCGGTCGTTGGCGGAGGACTTCTCGGTCTCGAGGCCGCCAAGGCCGTCTACGACATGCCTGGAGTACCCGACGTTTCCATCCTCATCCGCCAGAACTACCCTCTCAACCGTCAACTCGACCCCTCGGCGGGCGAGCTCGTCCTTCGCAAGATCGAGGCGATGGGCGTTTCGGTCCTCACTCAAACCGCGCCTCAAGCCATTACGACCCGGATCGACGAGAACGGCGACGAGGTCTTCACCGGCTTCAAGCTCGGCGACGACGAGGTCATCGACTCGGACCTCACCATCTTCGCTATCGGCATCAAGCCAAGGGATGACTTAGCGGCAGCGAGTGGCATCAAGTGCGCGAGGAGGGGTGGTATCGACGTTGGAGACGACCTCATGACGAGTGAGAAGGACATCTACGCTATCGGAGAGTGCGCGAGCTGGCGAGGAAATGTGAGTTCTTGGTCGACCTCGCTGCTCGGTTCAGTCGCTGATCCTTTACACGCTGCACAGACCTACGGACTCATCGCTCCCGGGGTCGAAATGGCCGATATCCTCGCCTTCAACCTCGTGCGTCGCTCGCGCTCTCCGCCGCCGCCGAGCCCTTCACTGACCTCGCTCCCGGGCAGACTCAAACCGACGGACACGCTCCTCGCAAGATGAACAACCCCGACCTCTCGACCAAGCTCAAGCTCATGGGCGTCGACGTCGCTTCCTTCGGCGACTACTTTGCCGACGAGCGCATGCTCAAGGAGGCTGAGGCCGCCGAAGCCGCCGCCGCCGCCATCGCTGAGGAGGGCGTTCAGATCTCGTCGAGCAAGCCTAGTAGGAGGAAGGGTCTCCGCGACACCAAGAACGATCCCATCAAATGCCTCACCTACCACGACCCGTTCTCATCGACCTACAAGAAGCTGGTCTTCTCCGCGGATGGCGAGCGCCTGCTCGGCGGCATCCTCGTCGGCTCAGTTGGGGAGTTTACCAAGCTCGTGTCCATCGTCAAGAAGAAGAAGAAGCTCACCGTCCCGCCGTCCGAGTTCATCATCTCCGCCAAGAAGGAGGGCGAGGACGATGGCGGGGATCTCGATGACGACGCCGTGATATGTTCATGCCACGTAAGTCATCCTTGCTTTCCGGCCATTCGAGCGCCTCGCTAACATTGTACCTACCCTCCACAGTCTGTGCAGAAGGGAGCCATCGGCGCGTGCATCAAGAGCGGCAGCACCGACCTCGGCGACATCAAGAAGAAGACGAAGGCGGGAGCAGGATGCGGAGGATGCGTACCACTCGTCACCAGCATCTACAAGGCCGAGATGAAGAAGGCTGGACATGCTACCGTCAACCAGTGAGCTTCTCTGTCTCTCTCATTTTCGCCCGTCTCGCCGCTGACCTCGCCCTCACTCGCCTCGCAGCCTCTGCCACCACTTCAAGCTCAGTCGGATGGACCTCTGGCAGATCGTCAAGATCAAGAAGCTTCGTGACTTCCCCACCATCATCGCCACCGTCGGCTGTGGTCCTGACTCGCAAGGATGGTGAGTCGAGGCAACTTGCTCGGCGTTTTCCGGAACTCAGCTAACCCGACTGCCCTCCCTCTTCACAGCGAGATCTGCAAGCCTGCTGTCCAGTCGATCCTCTCCTCTATCTACAACGAGCACGTCATGAACCCGATGCACAACAGCAACCGTGAGTCTCGTCGAGCTCTTCCTCTCTCGCCGACACGACGCTGACGCCCTCGCCTATCTCTCTCTGCGCAGAGGAGACGAACGACAAATTCATGGCCAACATCCAGCGCAACGGCACCTTCTCTGTCGTTCCCCGGATCGCAGGCGGCGAGGTCTCGCCCGAGGGTCTTATCGCCATCGGAGAGGTCGCCCGAGACTATGGACTGTACACCAAGATTACTGGGTGAGTTCCCAACCATCTTTTCAGTCTCATCGGAGCAGCGAGCTGACGTTTTCGTGGATTCAACAGAGGCCAACGCATCGATCTCTTTGGTGCGCAGAAGCAGGACCTCCCCGACATCTGGGGCAGGCTCGGCGCCGCCGGCTTTGAGAGTGGACAGGCTTACGGCAAGAGTTTGAGGACCGTCAAGTCCTGCGTCGGGTCGACCTGGTGCCGCTACGGCGTTGGAGATTCGGTCGGACTCGCCATCGACCTCGAGAACCGCTACCGAGGCGTGAGGAGTCCGCACAAGTTCAAGGGAGGAGTCTCGGGCTGCGTTCGAGAGTGCGCCGAGGCTCAGTCGAAGGACTTTGGACTCATCGCTACGGATAAGGGATGGAACAGTGAGTCATCGACAGCTCTCCTCATCTTGGCCCAACGCTCATAGCCCTCTTCGCAGTCTTCATCGGCGGCAACGGAGGAGCCAACCCTCGCCATGCCCATCTCTTCGCCAAGGACGTCCCGCCAACGAAGGTCATCCGCATCCTCGACCGCTTTATCGCCTTCTACATCCGCTCGGCCGATCGTCTCGTTCGTACTGCACCATGGGTCGACTCGTTCGAGGGCGGCATCGAGGTGAGCCGCGCCGAGGGTCTAAGTAGCATCGCACTCGCTGACCACCGTTTTCCCACCGCTGCAGAAACTCAAGAAGATCCTACTCGAGGACGAGTTGGGCATCTGCGCCGACCTCGAGAACGACATGGCGACCCTCATCGGCTCGTACGTCGACGAGTGGCAGCAGGCGGTCTCGGATCCTGCCCTTCGCAAGCAGTTCAGGCAGTTCGTCAACACCGTGAGTCGCCTTGTAGCTCTTCCGGTTCGAGATCAAGTGCTGACTTCTCTCTCTTCCCTCGCAGGACGAGAGGCGACTCGCCATCGAGCCCATAACCGAGCGTGGACAGCAGCGCCCAGCCGATTGGCCCAAGGCGTTCCCTCCCGTCAAATTCGAGCTCAAGGACATCGTCACTCCTCGTGAGGAGTGGAAGTGGATCCCCCTCGCCTCGGTCGACGACCTCCAACCTTCCGAGCGGAACACGACTTCGGCCGCCGTTCGCTATGGCGAAGACTCGCAGCTGGCCATCTTCCATGTGCCCAAGCGTGGCTACTTTGCGACCCAGCAAATGTGTCCGCACAAGAGGGCTTTCGTGCTGGAGCATGGTATCATCGGAGACGATGGTGAGTCGCCTCGACGAGGCTCGCCGGTCGTCGAATCTCGCTGATCCCTTCTTTTCGACTACAGCCAACGGCCGTCTTTACGTCTCATGTCCTCTGCACAAGCGCAACTTCTCCCTCGACGACGGCGACTGCACCAACGACGACGAGTACAAGATCCTCGCGTTTGAGGCGAAGGAGGAGCTCGGCGCAATCTACCTTCGCCTGCCTCCCGGCGACCAACTCGACGCTCTCATCGGATCTGCCAAGTGGATGGTCCGTCAAGCCGACGCGCGAGTCATGGGAGCAATCCCCGCCACCAAGCTCGAGGACAGCAAGGCGACCTTCGGCGAGGGCGACTCGGAGGCGCCGAAACCGACGTCTATCGAGATTGTAGGGCCCTCAGCGGAGGTCGACGAGGACAAGAGTGTAGCAGGGACGGATTGCGAGTCAGGGGAGAGCCACAAGGGATGCGGTGGAGCACTCGAGTGGTGAGCGGGGGGTGGGGTTCGGCGATGATGGGGGACTCGGTCGAGGCATAGGAGTCTAATTTGTGCGGCACTTGGGCTGTAGATACTCTGTTAGATTTGTACTAGACGTTATTGCACTTTCCACTCGAGCAGAAAGGGTTTTCACTGCTTTCGTGGTGGCCCACGCGCGAGTCGGAGGTCTCTTATCGCTTGCCTTCCCTGCCTTCGATCCCGTTTTTTCTCGACCGCTGCACCTCACCAGCAGGCATGGATGCCTCGAATGGGTCGCCCCCCATCGCCAGTACCTCATCAGCTCCACCACCAGTCGCAAACGGCGCAGACAACGAAGGAGGGACGCTTTCCGGCCTTCCCAAACCTAAACGTCCTCGCAAGCGGACAGCTTTGAGCTGCCGGGAATGCAGGAGGTTAAAGCTCCGCTGCGACCGTACATGGCCCTGCAGTTCATGTACGAAGCGTGGATGCGCTGAGCTCTGCCCCGATGGCGTTTCGAAGCCTCCGGGGAGGGCATTACGCATACAGGCCGAGATGAACCTCCTCGTGGCACGAGTAGAAGAACTGTCGGTTTTGGTGCAGAGCCTCGGCGGAGCACTACCGCCGAAGCTGGTCCTGGAGTTTGCGGGCAAAGGGTCGGAAGCCATGCTCGCTGCGGGTCACCCCAGTAAGGAGGGGGAAGCAAAGGAGACCGAGCAAGATGAACGGCCGACGGGAGCTTCTACCGAGGATAATGCGATGCAGGACGACGACGAGAACGACGACGACGAGGAGGATCAGCTGGCGTCGGGGGTTGGCTCGCTTTCAATTCGCGATGAGGACGGCAGGACTCGCTTCTTGGGTGTGTCGGCTGGTAGTGCTTACTACTTCAAGGTGAGTACCTGCTGCCCCAGCTTCGGCGCTTGAGATGCTGTAGTTGGCCTGTTAGACGCCATCTCCGACGCGCAACTCACGCTCCTTCTCTCCTTCTCTCGCAACAGGACGACGAAGACTCGCCAAGCTCTGATGACGAAGGATCACCATCACCAGCTTCTCAGATTACCCGACTTCCCTACATCCAGCTCGGCAACGCCTACTCGAGGAGCCAGGAGCTTGAACGGCTTCGCGCTTTCCTCCCTCATTCGGAGGAGGTCGAACGGCTCTCCAAGAACTACTGGGCCTACCTTTCGTTTCAGTTCCAGCCAGTTGAGGTGAGAAGTCGTTCTCGCTTCTCTGTCCCTTCTCCTTGCGCCTGGTCGAGCCTCGAAGCGCCGACGCTGACCTTCCCCCTTCGGCTCTCGCAGGAAGACGTCTTCTGGGACGACTACCTACCCTGCGCCATGTCGGCAGGCAATACGCAAGGTGCTAAGCTCGCTTGCGTCTTCATCATCCTCAGCCTTGGCTCGCTCATGGACCCTCGCGCTCCTTCCACGCCGAACGCCAACGCCGCTACCTACTTCCAACTCACTTTCGCCACCCTTTCCGC
Organism: Leucosporidium creatinivorum; assembly: GCA_001600635.1. Lineage (NCBI taxonomy): Eukaryota > Fungi > Basidiomycota > Microbotryomycetes > Leucosporidiales > Leucosporidiaceae > Leucosporidium > Leucosporidium creatinivorum. The sequence goes on along the minus strand of BCKL01000002.1, from coordinate 168,828 downwards.
GTCTCGCTACCTCAGTCACAACACTCTCTGCGGTCTCCAGACCCTCCAACTCTGCGCCAATTACCTCCTCAACCATCACGACCTCCAGGAGGGCGGCGAGACCCTCTGGCCTCTCCTCGGTCAAGGGATTAAGCAGATCGTCTCGATGGGATTGCACCGAGATGGGTCGAAGTGGGGCCTCGAGGAATCCGAGCTTCGTAGGCGTCGGACCGTTTTCTACGAGTTCGTCACCCTCGAGCGCATGCAGTCGTTCGTCTCGGGCCGACCCTACATGATGGCGCCGAACCACTTCGACACGGAGATGCCTCCCGACGCGGATCCCTACCATATCGGAAAGTGGACTCTTGGCAACTTCATCGTGAGTTTCAGCTCCCTTCGAGGCTTGCAGGAGCTGATCGGCCCTCCCTTCGGCGCAGGCTCGCGTTATCGACCAGGCGTTCTCCGTCACTCCGCCCTCGGTATGCTACTCATTTCTCGTACCCTCGAGGATATAATTCATCTCCTCTCGCTTGGCAGTACACGACCGTCACCAACCTCGACGAAGAGCTTCGCACCCTCTTCAAGGAGTCGCCGAGCGAGCTTCGGTCTGGCGCCTTGCCGTCCACCGCCTTCGTCGTCCGCCCAACTGGACCACCATCACTTCCCCAGGAATCATTGGCTGGAGGAACGCTCAAGTATAAGATGCGCTGTCATACTCTCGGTGAGTCTTCGAGGCGCAGCGCAAGTTGCCGAACGATGCTAACTCTCTTCTCTCGCAGACATGATCTTCTCGCAGATCTTCTTCTACCTCCATCTTCCTGCTCTCCGTCAAGCGCTTTCGCACTACGCTCAAGAGCCTCTGCAGTCGCCATGGGCCAGCTCGGTCGCTGTCGTTTCGCTCGAGACCGGTGAGTGAGATCTTTCAGAGAGAGCGTTCTGAGCTGACCTCTCTTCTCCTAGGCGTCTACATGCTCGCTCTCGCCAAGTCTTGGGTCGCCCTTCATCCCGTTCTCTGCCCGCGCTGGTGGCAGTGAGTTGCTCGAGCTTGCTTGCTCTGCGCCGAGTTGCTCGAGGCTGACGTTTTCCATCCTTGCGCAGCATCTTCTTCCACGCCTTCGCCGCTAGTGTCGCACAGAGCAGTATCGTCATCAAGAGCCCCAACAGCATCCTCGCACCACATGCTTGGGGTCAGCTCGCATTCGCCATCGACGTCTTCGAGGAGGCGTCAAACGCAGGAGCACCGGTCTCGATGTTTGTTCCTCGTCTCAAGTCACTCCGAGACACGGCCTTCTTGAGCCTGCAGAATGCGCAGAGCGTACCGATGGGGCTCGCTACGTCGCAGGTCTCAGACTTCCTCGCCGAGGGGACCGACGCCAATCTCTCCATCCTCGTGAGTCGTCTCGGGCCTGTTCCCCCGACTCTCCGCTCATACCATCTGCTGCTACAGGGTCCAACCACCCGCCTCGAGCGCAAACCAAGGAAGAGGCTCGACGACTCGCGGTCGAGTGCCTCGCCCACTTCCATCCTCTCCTCCATCCTCCTCAACGCTCCTCCTCCCACGCCCACTCTCACCGATGCGACGATCCCCACTTCCAGCTCTTCCTCCGCCGACCAGATCTACACGCCCTTCGACTCGCCCGTCCTGCCCAAGTATAGCAGCCCTTTCGACGCCTTCGCCGGTCCTCTCGGAAACCCTCCACCGCCACCTCAAGCACAACAGCACCGCCCATCTCAATCCTCCTACATGCCGACTGTCCCCGGTCCTTTCCACTTCCGCCCTCCACCTCAGCAGCCCGCGCCTCAGCCCAATCCTCGACATCAGCCTCAGCCGAGCCGAACTCCCTCCGGCTCACAAACGCCCGTCTTCCCCAACGACCTCTCCGCCATGGCCTTCACCAACTTTGCGACCGCCATCCCTGGCGTCAACTTCCCGCAGGCAATGTGGCCGCCTGGAGCGACCTTCGGCGCTCCCGAGGTCGCCAATCTCGGCGCGAATCTCGGCGCCAGCGGTGGAACGAATCCTATGGCGGGCTTGGATGACCAGTGGATGTGCAAGTCGATTCGCTTATTACCTCCACGCTTTCGTGCGCTAATCTTGCTCTTCCTCGCTCGCAGGGTACAACTTCTCGGCGATGCCTCCTCCCCCATCCTCTTGAGCCTGTCGAGCTACAGGGAATTCTAGAATTGCGATAAATGTTGTAGTTATTGGAAACGACTCGTTTATAGATCTCACTACTACCCGGTGACCTTAACAGCGAAAAGGGGCAGCTCACTCAGCTCAGCGAACGTCTGGCCGCTCCTTCTCTCTGTCCTCGACTCGCCTGCTTGAACTCGCGCTTCGATGGAGATTGCTGCTTCGACCGCTTCGCTGGCAGGACCGGCCGCTACTGGTGGTGAGTTCTCTGCTCGTAAGCTTGGTCGCCTGGCTTGGCCGCTCCAGCGACCGGCCAACGCATCGGCCAACTCGCACTCGCGCTGATCTCGACTTCGGGGCAGGAAGAGCTCGTCGTTCAAGGAAAGACAGGCCTTGCGATGCATGTGAATAGGCTGCTCGGTGACCTCGTGCTGCATCAAGCTGACTTGTGGGCTATACAGGCCGTAAGAACAAGCAGAGCTGCGTGCTCCCTGCGAAAGGCGAGCCCTGCATCAGCTGTGCCGTCAAAGAGAAGTAGGTCGAGTGCGTCCAGACTCAAGATATACTAGCTAACCGATTTCACCAGACCATGTACCTTCGAAGTAGCCCCCGTCAAGCGCGTGAGGAAGGAGCCTCAGGTCAACGAGACCTTCGCAGGATCCAGCACCGCCGGAGTGAATTCTTCTCCTTCAGAATCGCCAACATCGCCGAGACTGACCTCGAGTACAACAGGCGAGTAACTCCGATGCCGCTGGCCTTCTCCGACCCCCCTCGGCGGCTCGCCTTCCCCTCTCTTTCGGCTCGAGCCTCCCTGGGCCGCTACCGGTCAGTCCCGCTCATTGTACGAGTACAAATCCTGCCTAACGTTCTTCTCTTCACGACTCGCAGCACAACGCCGAGCCCACCGTTTTCCAGCTCCTTCGCAGCGTTAGGCTCAACGAGGAAGCGCTTGACTCGGTCCCCTTCGACACGGTGCACCGAGCGGGAACCGTACCGTTCCATCTCCGAAGCTGACACATCCTTATCGCCGCAGGAGGAGCACCCTACCCTCGACAACGACCTCGCCTCGTCCTCCGAATCCCACTTCTACGCCTCCAACTCGATCTCGGACCTCACGCTCGCTGCTCAACGGGCTGGCGGCGACGTCGCCTTCAGGCAGGTCTCGACGGACCACCGTAGACCGGCCTTCTTCATTCGACATCCAGCGAGGGTGTATGGCGGTGAAGCAAGGGATGGGAAGGCATTCTGGGACCGAGCCGAAGGGATTCTCGCCGGAGGCGAATGGGCGGGGAGGGAGGCTGAGGTGTTCGATGTGTGAGCTCAGCTCTGTTCCTTTTTGACGCTCACTGACCTTTCCTTTCCACAGCTTCTTGGCAAAGACTCTACCGGCCTTCCCGCTCCTGAATACGGGACGGCTCAAGGCTGCTTTCGCCGAGCGCGGCCAGACTGGAGACGGATCGATACCCTACGCGGTATTGACTAACATACTGGCGCACAACTGCACTTATGTGAGCTTGTCTTCCGCCCTTCCGGCGCCAAAGTTCGAGCTCGCTGAGCTGACTTTTTTCATCCAACAGCTACCGACCCTGCGACCGCATCATCGAGCTCTGTGGAACCTGGTCTTGGACTCGATCGAGGACGAGTATCGTCAACCTCGACTTCAGACCCTCCAGCTCGCCCTACTCGTCCTCACGTCTCGGCCGACGCTGAACTCGGGGCAGAACTCGATCGGCATCGCTCGAGTGCGCATGCTCGCTGCTGCGCTGCCGAGCTTCTTGAGCTGACTCTGAACCGTTACAGGCTATCGGTGCAGCTCAACTCCTTGGTCTGCATATGGATCCGAGCGAGTGGAAGCTGCCGGCCTGGGAAAAGTCGATTCGCAAGCGGCTCTGGTGGGGCCTACTCATCCACGACAAGTTCCGAGGTATGTTGTCGCGCTTGAGGGTGAATCGCACAACGCTGACGTGCTCTCTCACAGCACTGCTCTGCGGACGACCGAGCAAGTGAGCTCGCTTGGCTTCCGCCGAGCCTATCGTAGCGCGCGAACTGACCTCAATTTGCACAGTCTTCACTCGAGCAACTATAACGTTCCCATTCCCACCCTCGCAGATGGTGACCAGGATGACGGCGAGCAGCCCGAGTCCATGCAGTCCTTTGTCGCACTCTGTCGACTCACCAAGATCCTCGAGTACGCTTCACACAGAGCGATACTCACGCGCAAAGGCTGAGTCCTATTCTTCCGTTCCAACAGCGTCATCCTTACCGAGTTCTACACCGTCAAGGCCAATCTGTCGCAGTCGCCAACGTCTCGGCTGCACACCCTCGAAGCGATCAGCGCCGACCTCGACCTCTTCGCTCACTCTTTGCCGCCGGCGATGCGACCACCGATGGAACCCTCTCTTGTAGCTGCACCAACTGGCATCCGTTAGCTTGCCTTTGCCGTTCCGTCGTTGGCGATCCGCTCGCTCATCCCTCGGTCTTCTCTCGCTCCGCAGGCTCCTTCCAGCTCATGCACTTTGGCATCCAGATTGTCGTGATGCGACTCACACTGGAGTGCATTGAGTCGACCTCGCAGTGGCAGCTTGTCGCCGCCATTCGCGCAGCGCTGAAGCTTTGCTCTGCGGTGGTAGAGTGGGTCGAGAGCTTGCTGCTCGACGACCTCAACAATTTCTGGATTCCATGTCAGTGTTCACTACCACACAATCTCGAGCCCAGCTGACTCTTGTATGCCTGCAGACTCTGCTGCCCACCTCTCCAACTGCTCGGCGCTCGTCCTTCGCATCGGCATCCGCGCCGTCGGCCTCGACAATACCACTCGCGAGTCCTGCAAGGTGCTCCTCGCTCGCTTCATCCACATTCTACATGCGCACTACTCTACAGCAGCTTGGGACGTCTCAACTGCGACTCTTCAACGAACGGCCAACCTCTTGCAGAGCGCTGAGGAGGTGTTGCCGGAGATGAAGGAGTTGGTCGAGGCTTGCAAGGTTGATGAGGGAGCTACAGGTACGTTTCCAGCGGCTGAGCATTGTTCTGCGGCGACTCAGCGATCAAGACTTGAGCCGAGCTGACCTTTCGGCGTTCGCTCTCCCTCACAGCCTATGGAGCTTCACCAAACCCACCTCAGTTCAACATGAGCGACATCTTACTTGACAATAGCGATCCTTATTGGTGGATGAGGTAACTTCCGCTCTCCTCTTCTCGCCGCCGAACCTCGCTGACCTTCTCGCCTCCCAACAGCGGCTCGGGCACGTCGACTGTACCGAATGGCTTCTTCAATGGGACCTTCACTCCCGATTTCACTTCCTATGAGACGCAGTTGGGCGGAGGAGGCTTCTTGTAATGCTGAGAGAGCTTAGTCTACCGAAGATCACCGAGAGATCTTCCTCGCTGCTCGTCATTACAGGGAACACTCGACCGGAGCATGACTTCGTAAAGGAGCTGTACGTGTATCTTAACCGGCGAATCGGCGCTTGCGTGGGTGCAGAAACGAGCTCCGAGCAGTCGCTGACCGAAGGCTCTGCCTCTCCTTCCCCCTTGCCGCTGTTCCCGTGACCCACTCACTTCGTACAACACCTCTTCCTGTTCCCGCATCTCACATCGCCCCCACCACCATCTACAGAGGCCAAGGTGAGCTTGCTCGCTCTCGCTGGCGCGCCCCGGCAGCCATCGCCGAACTGGCGTCGCGAAGCGTTTGCTGAGGCCTAGGGAGGATCTGTTGATCTGAAACTGCAAGGAGGTGCTAGAAAAGGGTTTTTGTAGCGTCCCCGGTGACCCAGGAGCTCTTGGAGATGCAGAAGGCTCCGCCTCATTTGTGTCGGGCGGGTCCAGGTCCAGTTCACCGCTCGGTGACAAGTGCTGCTTTACTGCTGAACCGGGGCGGTACGAAGGCAACGGTAGCTCAGGTTTCTAAGTTCAAAATACAAAGATCCGGCTATGCACTCGTCCGATGCTCTGTTGTCTCAAGGCAACCAAGCCGGCTTCGCGTCCAGACTTGGGCCTCCAAATCCCCGCGCTTCCTCGGTATAGTGTCGACTCTGAGGCTGATCAATTGCTCGCCTATAATAGTATGTTTGTAAGAGCTGCTGTCAGATACCCCTGCACCGAATCTTGCGCACTTGCAGGCCCGAGGGCTCCTCCACCACGCTCGGCGATGGCTTTTGTAGGTCGCTCATCATGCCCCGGGCCTTGCCCGCGATCCGAGAGACCCGAGAAGGTTTCCTCCCGGCTCTCATGAAAAGACTGCAATCGCAAGTACGCTGTAGGCTCTCAGCCTTGCCGCGGCGGAGGTTGAAGCGCTAGGAACTCGGCGGCGCCTGGACTCCACAGCGTACAAGTACAAGGTCGGACTGTACTGTAACTTACTGCGGAAATTACAGCCCCTATCTTGGACCTGACAGTACAATCACAGCCTCTCGGATCCGTCAGGCGCGTAACCGAGTGTCGAAAGTACAGTAGCCAGCTCGGCGCTCGGCGAGTGGTCTACGAAGCTTGACTTGGTCTTCAAACAGCTCGAGGGCTTCCAATCGATGGCCCACTAGTGCAGTGGTGAAACTCAGTCTTTCTCTGCTCATTCAAAGCTCTCGAGGCGGGTTCAATTCGCTTCGAGGTTCACCCTGTGTCCTTCGGCGTCAGCTTTTCTCGCCAGAAATCTTCAATCAACATGTACATCGCGCCGAATCTTATACTTTTGCTACGCTTAGCGTATTACACAACTCTTCACAGCCTCCATGTAGTGCAATACGTGAAAAAAATGCGAGCTCGGCGTCGACCTCGCGACCTTTCCTGCCTTCTTCAGCCGGTAGAGGCTGATACAGATACACGAAGTACCTGTACTGAGCTGTATCACGTAACATTGCGGGGTAAACCGGTACGATACAAGTACAGAGGCCAAATCCTGCAGGTTTTGTACAGTGTGGAATCCAGTCGGCGCAAGGTCGGTCGCCTTAAGCTTCCGGCATCGGCTTTACGACGGGCTCGCTATAGCTGGGGGGTGGTATCAAGTACATGGTCGACGCGTCTAGTTTGCTACGAGCATGACTTGCCAGCCCTTATTAAGAAAAGGGGGCGAGTAAGATCGCCATCTCTCCTCTCACTTCGTGCGCCTCAGCCAAAGGTGGCCTCACTACTGGAACCGTCACGACACTCTAAAACCTTGACAGTCTGCTAGAGCTCCATGCGACGAAGCTCGAAGTGCTGGCAGGCTCCGTCGAAGGCGAGCGAAGCGAGCGCCGACGGCAAGCAAGCATGCCTCTGCTACGGAGGGAGACTCAAGCTGATTTCTCGCAGCGCGGATTATAGACCCTACCTGAAAGAACTTAAGCTGGTTAAAGGCGACTGCTCGACGAGCAAAGTCCGACCTTCGCCAGCAAGCAGCCGAGTCACTTCATCGCCGAGCTGAGCCAGTGTCAATTGCTCATCCCAGTCAGTGCGCGCCGCCTCACTGTAGAACCCAAGTCTTATCGTCATTATTTTTGATATCTTGCCAGCCGTGATGCTCTGGATCCCCGCTGACTGTAGTCCTCGAAATCGGTTGTTCTGCTGTCGCCAAAGGAGAAAGGGGTAGGCGGCCGAGACGCGGTGTTGTGCGGCTGGGGATGCCACGCGTGTGCTGTAGATAGCCTACAGCACTGCTCAGCCCTTGTAACTACCCTGCCCTTCAATTGCAGCGCCTCACCCACAGAACTTTCGGGCCAGCGCCTCTCCGCCTTTCTCCCTCCTCCCACCTCCTTCTCGATGGCCGTCCACCGCGTAGAGCGCCATGAGTTCCCCGTCCTCAGCGGCGGAGAATCCTTCAACGTAGACCGGAGCTATGAGTTCGTAAAGGAGCTGTACGTGTAGCTTAACCGGCGAATCGGCGCTTGCGTGGGTGCAGAAACGAGCTCCGAGCAGTCGCTGACCGAAGGCTCTGCCTCTCCTTCCCCCTTGCCGCTGGTCCCGTGACCCACTCACTTCGTTCAACACCTCTTCCTGTTCCCGCATCTCACATCGCCCCCACCACGATCTACAGAGGCCAAGGTGAGCTTGCTCGCTCTCGCTGGCGCGCCCCGGCAGCCATCGCCGAACTGGCGTCGTGAAGCGGCTGCGGCGATGTAGGGAAGACTGTACCGATCTGGAGCTATACAGTGCTGCTCGGAGGAGCTTCTGCAGGCTTCCGGTCGACTACAACAGCTGTTGACGGGGAGGGGAGCCAGCTCAAGCTGACGCGGTTCGCTGTACTCCCTCAGGCGCTTATGGAGTCGTCTGCTCCGCGAAGAGCCGTACAACTGGAGAATCTGTAGCCATCAAGAAGGTGCGCCAGCCTCTCTAGCCATCTTTCGCTGATTCCGGGAAGCTGAGCTGACGAGCGACGCGGTCCGCGCACATTCAACCCGTGAATAGGTCACCAAAGTCTTCCAGAAGAAGATTTTAACGAAGCGTGCATTGCGTGAGCTCAAGTACGTCCATTAGACTGGCTCCCGTGCAGCTGCTGGTTGCGGACTAGCGACGGAGAGGGCGATGAGCTGACGAGCGGGCGCTGCTGCAGGCTGCTGCATCACTTCCGTGGCCACAAGAACGTGCGTTGAATGTAATGCTGCTGCTCCGATAATCCAAGCTAACGTCCGAGCCTGCAGATCACTTGCCTCTACGACATGGACCTCGTCGACCCCGTCAACTTCGATTCGGTGTAGGCTTTGCGCTTCGTTCAATCGCCAATGACCTCGCTAACATCACGTTCGATATGCAGCTACCTTTACGAGGAGCTTATGGAGGCCGACCTGCACGCTATCGTGAGCTTCTGTTCTTCGGCGGTGACGGCAAGGCCCAGCTGACACGCTCTTCCGCCCGCAGATTCGCTCAGGACAGCCGCTGTCGGACGCGCACTTTCAGAGCTTCATCTACCAGACCCTCTGCGGTCTCAAGGTGAGCTGTCTACTTCATCTCGGAGGAGCCGAGCTGACCTTTCCTTCCCTCTCGCAGTACATCCACTCGGCCCACGTCCTCCACCGTGATCTCAAGCCGGGAAATCTCCTGGTGAGTGCTTCTCCCTCTCTGCCATCTCTTGCCGTGGCTGAGCGTCCCTCCACAGGTCAACGCCGACTGCGAGCTCAAGATCTGCGATTTTGGACTGGCGCGAGGATTCGAGACAGACCCCGATCTCGCGGCGGCGGGCGCTGCTGGCTTCATGACCGAGTGAGCTCTTTGAACGCCAACTAGCCCGAAGGCGACTGAGCTGACCGCCATCGCCTCCCCAGATACGTCGCGACGAGGTGGTATCGTGCGCCCGAGATCATGCTGTCTTTCGCCAACTACACTACGGCTAGTGCGTAGCGGGTCTCTCCTTCGTCATGTCCTTCGACTGACCCTCTCCCTTCGCAGTCGACGTCTGGAGCGTCGGATGTGTGCTCGCTGAGCTTCTCGGAGGACGACCAATCTTCAAGGGCAAGGACTACATTGACCAGCTCAACATTGTTCTGCACTTCCTCGGTACTCCTTCAGACCGCACCCTTCGTCGTGTCGGCAGCCCTCGCGTGCGTCGCCCACTCATCTCTCCACGCCGAACATCTCGCTGACCTCGCCCCCGCTTCTGCACACTCGCACTACAGGCTCAAGACTACATCCGCTCCCTCCCTTACAAGACCGGCGTGCCCTTCCAGCAACTCTACCCCCAAGCCAACCCGCTCGCCCTCGACCTTCTGTCCAAGCTTCTCGCCTTCGACCCCACCGAGCGTATCTCCTGCGACGAGGCGCTCAAGCACCCTTACCTCGCCGTCTGGCATGAGCCTGCCGATGAGCCCGAGTGCCAGCAGAAGTTTGATTTCGGGTTCGAGAAGGAGGACAGCGCCGAGGGGATGAGGAGGCTGATCGTGGAGGAGGTTGAGACGTTCAGGAGGATGGTGAGTTGGTGTTTGATTCCTCGAGCTATCGAGTCGAGCCTGACCTCTCCTTCCACTACAGGTTCGCCCTCCCGTGCGCTCCAACTCTGGCCCGAGGCGACAGGAGACCCTCCCCGTTCCCTCTCGCGACGAGATCATGGCCTCGCCCGGTGGTGCTGGAGCGAAGGAGGATGAAGGACATCAGCGCTGGACGACTGAGCCGAAGGAGGAGATTCCCGGAGATGAGCTCGAGAGGGAGCTCTCGGGGGTTGCGAGGGAGTAGTAGGATGATCTGGTGGACGGACGATAGCCCCGAATAGTTTAGCAGGCTCTGTTATGCAACTTTACTGCAGAATTCCCGGCCAAGCCTCCTTCGAACAATGAAAGCCGTCCTAGGCCTCGGTATCTTGCAGCTGCCGGGCGTCTCGCTCCTTGACCTCCGACTTGTCACTGCTCTCGAGACGAAGATGGTATCGCTCACCTCTGTGAGCTACATTGCTGCATGGTAGTGCTCTCGCTCCTGCTCACGCTGCTTCTAATACAGGCTATTCAATCGTCGCTCGCCTACACGCGTGGAAACGGCGTTGCGGTCTACAATGCGACCGTGTCGAAGACCTACACGATCGGGTCGGTTCCGCACGGAGGCTACATCCTTTCCATCGTCACCCAGGCCGCCCTACAACATCAGAAGGCGTCCAGTCCTCACTACGACCCAGCGCACCTCTCCGCCGACTTCCTCAAGCCTTCATCGGTCGGGCCATGCCAAGTCGGTAAGTTGTAGCGCTACAACTCGGTATGACCTCGCTGATGAGATCCTCCCCAACAGAGATCAGCGTGTTCACCACCTCGCAGCGCTGGACTCGGCTGGACGTCTCGCTCTTCCAGTACACTACACCAGGCGACCTGTCGACCCCTCGCATTCTCAAAGTGCGAGGAAGCATGATGTTCACTACTCTCCTTCCTCTCCTTGCACCTGCACCGCCATCCAAGGCGCACATCACGGTTCTCCCTCACACTCCCATCGCCGAAGCCAGGATCTGCCCGCTCAAGGTGCGCTGAACACTAGGGAGCTATTCTCGAGTCACAGCCACTAATCTTTCGGCTTGCGCTCTATAGGTACACCCGTCAAAGTGCGAGAAGGGCCAGCTCTACCGCTCGGCTCACTTCTCGAAGGAGTGCGCTTGGAGCGAGAAGGTCGGAGTGTTGGGGACCAAGGATGCGGATGGAAGGGGTGCGTTGTCTTGGGGAGCGTGGTGGGAGATGAGCGAGGAGGAAGACGACGTTCGGACCAACGTCGGTGAGTCGACCGAGCTGGCTTCGGCGCTGGCTTGCAGGAGCTGATCAAGTTCCATCGCACAGCACTCGTCCCCTTCTTCGCCGACCAGTTCCGGAATGGCGTCGAGCTGCTCGAGGGCGAGCACTCGCCCGGTCTCTCCTGGTTCCCGACCCTCACCTTCTCCCTTCAATTCATCTCCCGCTTCCCACTCCTACCCATTCCCACTCTTCCCAACTCCAAACCAGCGCCCCACACCGTCGGCCTCTACTCCACCACCAAGTTCAGCGCAGAAGGTCGCCACGACATCACTGTCGAAGTGTGGAGTGCACCGAGCGGCCTCGGCGATCAGGTCGAGGTTGGGAGCGACGAGTGGAGGAAGCAGGCTCAGATCTTGGGCGTTAGTACTCAGATGGCTCTCACCCTCCCGTTCGAGATCAATCAGAGGCAGGGAAGGTTGTAGATGGTTGCAATTGCGTGGGTATAGAGAAGACGAGGGGTATCGGCGGAGGGGCTTAGGGAGGGTCTAGTTGGGGTCCTGGACGACAATCTGGAGGCGGCAGAGGTTAGCGAAGACCTAGATGTATAGCTGCGAGACTCACGAGAATGTACAAGTCGTCTGTAGAACGCAGAGAGTCAGCTTGAGAGAGCGATGTGAGCGAGCCGAAGAGACGAACCGGGCGTAATCATGAGCTCGTGCTTCTTGGTGCGAATGCGAAGGAAGCGCAGGTCGTCCTGTGTATCCTTGAGATAAGCGGAAAGCTTTCACGAGAGCAGCGAACGACTTACACCTTCCTCGACGCCCCGGACCTCGCTGCCAACCGACTCGACTAACCTCGTCGCCATCTTGGCGTACGCTCGCGCCAGCTCGTTGGTCAAGCTCGCAGACCCGTTGGCCGATTCTGCTGCTGGCTCGGCGCCCTCCTCTGTCGGTGCAGACGGCAGCGCAGGGGTCGAGGGCGCAACGACGGGGAACAGGGCGCCCGCCGAACGGAGGATGATACCGCTGGGACGGGAGAGGATGAGTACACCTTTGACGTCTGTAGGTGGATATTGTCAGCGGGGAATCGGAGCGTCGAGTGCATCGCCGAGCTTACTCTTGTGAGCTGTAAGGCGAGTGAGCGTCGCGTCGACCTCTGGGGGCGTTTCGAGCGGTGCGGTAGGTGCAGAGGCCTGTGGAGGTGTAGCAGGATATCAGCTCGAGCTTGTATTCACTGCTAACCGACGACTCGCCATCTTCTTGGTGAAACGATCTTCTTGGTGAAACGAACGAGACGAAAGGGCGCGACGACTCCGCTCGTTTCTTGTCCTCCTCCCAATCGCTGCTCGCTGGACGACACTCGCTCTGCTAGCATGTCAGACTCGGACATCGAAGTGAGCCTATGCTGCTGCTCTGTAGTCTACCACAGCTGATCCTCTCCTCGAGCAGATGGTCGACGTCAAGGCGGAAGCTGGGCCCTCGTCCAGCAACTGCATCACTTTGAGCGACTCGGACGACGAAGCCGAATCTGAGATCAAGCCTATGCGACCAGCTCATTCAGCCAGGAAGAGCGCGCCGAGCCAATACGTCCCCTCCCTTGCAGCCAGAGCGGCGCGGAAGAGCGCGCCGAGCACTCATATACAGGCGGGACTCAGCCAGCGTGCTCTTGCGAGAGAGGTACATGGCAGTCGTCCCTCCCGCAAGGGCGCGAGCTTGAGGCCTGACTTGCCTGGCTCGGGGTGGTCGGACAGGTCGGCGAKTCGAGACAGCTCGGCGGCAGTGGAGGAGCTTGGAAACAGGCTCAGGGCTATCGAGATGTACGCTCTTCTCTTACRACTGCTTCGATACATACAMCTAACCCGCTTACGGCTYGCAGCATTCGACCGGATCAGCTCACCCTCTCCGTCGAAATCACCGAGCTCCGCCTACCCAGTTCCTCCCTCCCAGCCAGCTCCCCTTCGACCAACGAAACCATCTTGCTCGTCGAGACAAAGCTTACTATCGCCTGCACCGATTCGCTTCAGTACCTTGACCTCAACGACGCCAAACGCGACTCGGACACRAAGCTSTCGCACAGCCTTTGGCGCCCTCGACTCAAGTCGACCCARCGCTCGCCAGCCACTTCTTACTCTAGCCTCGTTCCTTGTACACCTTTCTCTCTCTCGTTCGACCTCGCAGCACCGTCCTGCGATGCCAGCGACAATACGCCGTTACTCGACGCGACTCTGACTCTCAGCATCATCGATCCCAGCTCAAAAGCCCTCATCTTCAACGAGAAGATCCAACTCGTCGAGAATCTGCAGCTCGTGCTAGGAGAGACGAGACATCTCCGCCCTCTCRACGAGCCGGAGGCGTACGCCGAGCTGACTTGGAGGTGGAAAGTGCCGAGGTCTGCGACGACGATTGGCGTTATGGCGCGCGAGTCAGGCGGTCAGAAGGCTGGGCAAGGGAARCTGACTGGACAGAAGATGGAGAAGATTTTGGAGAGGGCCTTGGAAGYGGAGGATAGGAAGGTCAAGCTGGAGATGCTGAGCTCGACCGAGGTGAGCGCTTGAGCCRGTTCTGAACCGTCTTCTCGTCTACGATCCTCCAAGCTAACCTCTAGATTCACTCTATTACCACAGGCCCTCTCCGAACTGGACGGCAGCACCCTCRAAGCTCTCCAGAACCACACTAAGCGTTCGGCGTTCCGCCAACGAGGCAGCTCTTCCCGCTTCCATCCTCTCCCTCGGCGCCCTATCGCTCTCGAACCCGCTATCAACTCTACTCGTGCTTATCTCGACACTATRCCCTTTCCTCGCTCCAGTCACGTGGCTTTCACAACGCTCGGCACACCCCACCCTTCCGCCGACCTCGAGCTCCCTCCCAGCGTCGCCCACCCCTCGGCCAAAACTCTCGAAGATCGCTCGCTGGAGTCGGAAGTCAAAGAAGAGAGTGTCGCCACGACCATGTTCGAAGAGTCGCTCTACGTCGAGGAGCCGAAGGGAGCGCCAGAAGCGAGGGAGCCTGAGGAGCGTGGAGTCGGTCTCAGGAAGGTCGGCGTAGATGGGAGGGTCAAGATGCTGCAGCAAGCGGAAGTGGCGACCATGTTCGACTCGGACAGTTTCTCGCCGCGGGAGCAGCTTCGTGAGTGCTCGGCGGTCTCACTTTTCGCACTCTCGACCGTTGCTAACGCCGCTGATCTCCACATAGATACCATCCGCGACTTCGCCGCGCTCTCCACCCTCGTCTCTTCCCTCTCCGCCGACCCCGCCAGGCTCAAGTCGCCCGAGCTCGCCGGTCACAACGATGCCCTCCGTTTCGAGCGCTTCTTGGCCGAGGACAACGCCGAGGTTGGACACGAGCTACGACGAGCATTCGATGTCTTTGCGAGGAGAGTGGGGAGGACCGCTTACGAGGTGCAGAGAGCGTGAGTCGGCCGCTCGGCGGAACGGCTCTACTCGATCGACAACTGACCCCATCGCTCTCGCAGTCACCGCGCTCTCAGCTTCGAGGAAGTCGTTTCCGAGTGCGTTTAGGTTCCACTTGCGTTGCACACGGTACATCTCGGCGCCTCCGGACTCGAGCTGACGAATCTCGCTTCGCAGTCCTTGCCGCCCACCGATGTGCGCGATGTGCGGTGCTCGCTCTTGCAGCGTGCATCTGCGTAAGTTTATAGTCGTCCACTCAATATCGTCTCATCTTCGCAAGCTCTTTTGCTAACCCTCTCGTCTGCGCAGCCGACACCTCGGCCGACAACGTCCCGACGTCGACCTCGTACGCTGTCCAGCACAAGCAGCACCGAAGCAACGCTTTAACATCGATCACCAAGCCTCTCTGTCTTCCCGCGTGCGGCTTCCAGAAGCAGGCGCCGTCAGTGAGTCGCTGGTCGCCCTCGCCTCCTCAGCTCTCGCTGACCTCCCTGGACGCCTTCGCAGACTGCACCATGGACCGACGAGGAGAAGTCGAGGTGCAACGACCTTGTGCAGGCTATGTCGGATCTCAGCGCCTGCGAGATGGCCTTGGTGATCCGCAAGCATTGCGCCGAGGTGAGTCGAGTCCCGTTCGCGATCTTCGAGGGGACGGCGCTGATCTCCCCGACATCCTTCTTCGCAGGTCAGAGCTTACTTGCAAGCTCGCGGTCACTCTCCTACACCTCTGCAACCCCTCGACGACCCCGATCTACCTACTGAGCCCCGCATCTCTGTCAAACCGACAGCTTTTCCCCTCGCCGGCTCGCTCGGCTACGACCCCTGCAACTGCCATGGACACTGCTCGACTGGGAAGTCCAAACGCGACACCAGCTGTGATTGTGTGAGGCATAGGATGTGGTGCGATCGCTATTGCGGCTGTTCGGGAGATTGTGAGTTCGGTCGAGCTGAGATCAAAGGCGAGGACTTGGCTGATACTAAGGCTCTGTCTACAGGTCCGCGCCGCTTCCGTGGATGTGATTGCTCGTCCTTTGGCGGCTGTAGCCCTGGAAGGTGCCAGTGCCGTCTCGCCTCGCGCGAATGCGACCCTCATCTCTGCGCTTGCGCGACTCGTGAGTCCTGATGCTCGCTCGCTCGTGTAGGAGAGTGTCGCTAACCAACCGTCTCCGCTGTCTTCCCACAGCCAAATGCAGCAACAGCCAGATTCGCCGTCAAGACCTCAAGCGAACCGTCATCGTGGAGAGCGTCAGAGCCAACGCCGGCTACGGGTGAGTCGCTAGTGGTCGACTTGCCGTCGCCTGTAGCTCATCAAGTCCTTTTCACAGCTTGGCGATCCTCGAGAAAGCTCACGAAGGCGATCTGATCGGTCTTTACGGAGGAGAGAGCTTCTATTCAGAGCTTCCATTCGGTCAAGTCACTCAGTACTTTGGGTCTTGCTCTCTCCCAGCTTCGCGCAGCTGCTGATGGTATGCGCTTCCCCTTCGCTCTACCTCTGCAGTTCAACCCAAAACTCAAGTCGGCGTCGTGAGTTCTCGTTACGGCTTAATTCGCTCGCCTCGCAGCCGACTAACTCGCCTTCGTCTCCAGAGCTACTGGTACAATCTCCACCTCGAACACGCCATTGATAGCCAGATCTTCGGAAGCCCACTTCGCTTCATCAACGATCTCGGGCACGGTATCGACTTTGGCGAGCACAACGTCGAGTGCCGTCGTGCGTTTCTCGCCCTTGCTTCCCTCGGCGTGCACTTCGCTGACGCTCAATCACTCTCCGCAAGACACGTACATTGACGGTACCGTTCAGATCGCCATCGGTTCGCTCAGTCTCGACTTTAACGAGAAGGAGCGAGTGCTGACCTCGGCTCTTGCTTCGCAGTCGCTTCAAAGGACCTCCGAGCGGGCGATGAGCTGTCGCTTGACTACGGACCCGAGTATTGGAATAACCTGCATGGCTCCGGCGGTGGAATGAAGAGCTGAGTGTGGCTATAGACGTCTTCCGGAGCATCGAGAGAGGAGCGCCAAGCGAGTGGAGCGAGCCGAGCTACGCAAAAGACTGAAGGGAGCTTCGCAAGATAGCTGAGGCTCGAGGGGGCATGATAAAGGCTAGCACAGCTATGCAACGAATAGTAATAGTACAGCAGACGTCTCACTGCCCCTTCTTCGCCTTCTTCCTCGGCGCCGACTCGTCGCCCGAGCCCTCCGCGTCTTTGATCCTCTTCCCTCGCATGTCAATCTTCTTGGCGTCCTCTTTGCCCTGCATGTACGCCTTGGGATCCCATGCAGTACGGGCTGACGTGCGACCTGCGTAAAGCTTGACGCCTCTGTCGGCGATCACCTTGTCGGCAATGTCCATAGCGTTGGCGGGAAAGAGGCTGAGATGCTGAGTAGACGGGAAGGCGAGGCCAGCCGTGTCTTCCTCCTGGGCGGAGATGGGCGCAGGTGGGCGGGGAGGGTTTAGCGCACTGGAAACGCTTCCTAAGCCCTCGGCGGAGGAAGCAATGGGCTGCACCTCCTCTCTCCCGCTCCCCTCCGGGTCGGCCTCGTCCTCCTCACCCGCGCTCCCGTAGCTCTCTTCATCTGAGTACTCCTGCGCAGCCTCTTCCTCCTGGCTCGCTTCCTCTTCATCGCCAAAGTCGTCCTCGTCGTCGTTGCCGGAAAGGTCGGAGAGGTCGGAGAGGTCGGAGAGGTCGGTGTCGCTAGCAGCGGTGTCGGACATGGCAGGGCCGAAAGGAGGTAGGAGCTGTGCATCATCAAAGCCGCTCAGGGTGTTGGGAAAGGGCAGGGATGGTGGAGGAGATGGAGCAGGTGTCTTCGAGGGCTTCGGGGACGAGGGTTTGGGCGTAAGGGGTTTGGCGGCGGTTGGCGGGGAGGGGTAAGGAAGGACAATGGTGTCTTTGGGTGGCGACGGGGGAGGCTGGAGTCGAGCCTTCTGCGCAGCGATGGTCTCCTGCTCCCGCTTCTCCTCGGCTGCTCGGCGCTCGGCCTCCTGCGCCTCCCGAAGTGCGGTAGCCGCCTCGACCTCCTCCTGCACTTGCTTGGCTGCTTCCTGCAGGCCCGCCGCAACGCCTTCACGGTACGACATGACCGCAGCGCGTCCGATAAGCAAGCGGTCGCGCTTCTTCCGCTCGCTCCATTTGAGGATGAGGTTGAAGGCCTGCAGATGAAACGAGGTCAGCGATGGAACGCTACAGTCGTCGGGAGCATACGCTCATCATTTCAAAGACAGTTGCAGCCGTGGTCGTGTTGATGGCAATGCCGTAGAGCGAGACCTCGAGCTTGTCTCCCCTCGAGAATGACTGCGCATAGGTCTTGATGCTAAACGCCGAGGCAACTGCTACCGACAGCATATCGATCCACCGTTGGTTGGTGACATGAGTGATGGGCGCATTGGGCTTGATGGTGACGATTGATTCGCCTCGAGCGAGCTCGGGAGCCTTCTGGTCGGTGAAGAACGTCATGGGGATGTTGTGGCGAGTCATCAATCGTGTAGCTTGTCGGAAAGCAACGAGATGCTCTGCTTCTGGAGTGTCGCCGTGCTCAGCTAGATCGAGCATCTTCTTGATCCTCTGATGAATTTCGGCCGAGGCGGAAGCTGTATCGAGCGAGTCAGCTTCGGCAAAATAGCAGCGGTGGAAAGAGACGCACAGCCGACCGCAGTCTTGATGACAGGCTCGGTCGGAGCAAGCGATATTGTTTCCGCCGTGTAGCTGGAGAGAGCGTGGTCAGTTTCACCGAGGTCTCGGTTCGAAACCTGTAACTCACGACACTACGAGCGGGCGATTCCTACGTTCCAGCTCGCGCGCACGCTCCCGGTCAGCCCTCTCCTTCTCCTTCGCTCGTAGTCGTTCTTGCTGAGGCAGACACTAGTCGTCGTCGTCGTCGGCAACCTCCTCGATCTTGGGCTTGCGGTCTTCCTCCTCCTCCTCCTCCTTGATGGCGATGGCGAGAAGCTTGCCAGGGTCGAGATGAAGAGGTATCTCGGGAAGTAGGAGGGGCTGCAGGAGACGTTCAGGGTCAGCATGGTGAGCGCCGGAGAGCGATGCGAGCGACGAACCTTCAGCTCCGGCGATTCGACTTGTAGTCCTGCTTTACGGCTCTTGGTGCGCCGAGCTTTGGCTTGTCGTAGAGCCTCGTGGTGAGTTATCCATGCATCTCGCGGCTCGGTCGGGCAATTCGCCTTGGGCTCCTGCGCGCAGAGGGAAAGCGTTGAGCGAAACGACAGGACAGCGCTGGAACCGAGCTCACCCATGTCCAGACAAAGGGGAGCTTGTAGTGGGGGCATATACCTTCCCACTGGACGCAGAAGAGGTTGAGCCCTCTATCCTCCGCGACCTGATGAGAACGGGCAAGGGTCAGTGCTCTTGAGCAGCAGAGAGCTGACGGGAAGACGTACAACTCGGTCGACGTTCCAATCGCCACCTTGTGCGTTGCAGATCTTGCAGTCCACCCGCTTAACCTGGTCCATCGAAGGCGAGCAGAGGGCGAGAAAGGCGAAGGAGAATCCGCAAGAGACGCTCGCTCCATCGGAAGGAGGTGTACTCGGTCTGTGCGTCTCGAGGATGACACAAGAAGTATCAGTGTAGCTTTTTGACATCTTTGTAGCTCGACTAGAGCTACAACACAGCACCACTATGCACCTGAGCTCGTTCGCAACCCTTCGCCGAGCTCGGACTTTCTGCGCTGAGCAAGGAGCTGGAGCATGTCTGTGGCACTGCAGACGCAAAGAAGATGCGCTTATGTCCGATGCAGCTCTTCAGAGCAGCCATTCCACGCTGTCAGCGCCTAACGCCCATCTCGGCGTTCGGCTGAGCTCGACTCGAGCGCTCCTCGCTACCTCACCAACACCCTCACCGCAGGACCTTCGACCGCATTCAGATATTCGTACTATCTCCCATACGTTGTACCTGGAAGGTCTCCCCTGCCAGTCGCATCTCATTCGCAGAGCAGGCGAGCTTAGCTTCGGTCGAGGCTGATTCCGCGAGAGATTCGAAGTAACGGGGACCGATGGAACGACGTATGTACAGAACTATCCGGAACGAAAGCAAGCGATCCAAGCGACATCCCCGCGCACCTCACTCCATCTTGATGCGCTTCATCGGCGCCGGTCCAGCGCTCGGCGCACCGCTCCTCTTCCCACTACCCTTGAGGTCGATGCGCTTCGAGTCCTCCTTGCCCTGCTTGAACGCCGAAGCATCGTACGACTTGCCGGAGAAGCCACGGCTCTCCAGAGTGACGCCTTGGCCGCGGAGGTAGGCGTCGGCGACCTCCATCGCCTTCTTGCGGAAGAGGGCGAGATGTTGGAGCGAGGGGAAGGCGATGAGAGAGTTGTCCTCCTTCTTTTTGGTGGAAGTGGACTTGAGCGAAGGGAAAGGGTGCGAAGCGCCTTTGTTGATGCCCTGTCCCTTGGCGACCTCGGCCGAGTCGGCGAGCTCGACCTCCATCTCCTTCTTCTCCTCCTCGCCCTTCTCATGGCTCTTCTTGACATGCTCTTTCTCCTCGAACTCTTCGTCATTGTCGCGGTTATCGCCGTCGTTCTCTCCTCCTCCTTGGCCAAAGCCGTCGTTGTCGGCCATCTCCTCGTCGGCGTCACTCGCATCGTTGTCGCTCGCCGAGTCGGAGCGGCCAGAGTCGTCAAAGAGATCCGAGTACTCGGCTCCAGTGCTGTAGTCGACGGGGGAGGTGGGACTGACAGCGCGGCGAGGGGGAGAAAAGGCGGAGGTGGTGTCGAGCTTAGCAGACGTCTGCGCCGCTTCGGCGATGGAGGATCCGGCGGGCGAGGAAGGGTCGAAGAGAGGCTGGAAGGCTGGAGGTTGAGATGCATGCGCTTGGGAAGGCGAAGGATCCGGCTGGAGTCGCGCCTGTTGAGCAGCGATGATGTCCTCGGCCTCCTTCTCCTCGGCGGCGCGGCGCTCCTTCTCTTGAGCCTCGCGATCCTTCGTCGCATTCTTGACCTCCTCCTGCATCTTGTCGGCGGCTTCCTTAAGGCCCTGAGCGACTCCCAGCTTGTACGAGATGGGCGCAACAGCTCCGACGAGCGAGCGGTCGCGCTGCTTGCGCGCGGTCCAGAGGATGATCAAGTTGAAGGCCTGCCAGGAAGACGTCAGGGAAGCCCCCAACGAAGCGGTTACGCATGACTCACCATCTCGAAGACAGTAGCGGCAGTGGTAGTGTTGAGAGCGATGCCGTAAAAGACGGATTTGAGTTCGAGCTTCGACTCGCTGGTGCTCGAGTAATGCTTGACGTCGTGAGCCGTCGCGACGGCGGTGGCCAGAGTAGCGATCCACTGCTCCCATTTGACCTGCTTCCCCTTGGCGTGCTCCATCTTTACGATGGAAGCGCCAGAAGCGAAATCGGTGGACTCGGAGTCGGCAGCGGCGGACATGGTGACGTTGTTCTCTTGGATGAGGCGGGTGGCGCGCTTGAAGGCGGCGTTGGCTTCGGCTTCGGGGGTCCCAGGGTGCTCGGCGAGGTTGAGCATCTTGCGGATCTTGAGGAGGAGCTGAGCGTTGGCGTCCGAGTCCGAAGCTGCGGGGGAGAGAGCTTGAGCAAGGGCTCGAAGCAGAGAGTAGAGGAGAAGTAGCTCACCAGAAGCAGCGCCAGTCTTCTCAGATCCAGTCGGCGCGAGCGAGGTGACCTTTGCGATGTGGCTGGGCCGACAGCGAGACTCGAGTCAGCTATCGCCGAGGCGCCGAAACAAGCTCGGTAGACTTACGGGAGAAACACAGGTTTCTCCTTGCGCTTCGAGCCGGCTGCAGGCTTGCGAGACTTGGACCCGGCCTTGCGCTCCGCCTTCTTGTTGGGGTGGAACTCCTCCTCGTCGTCGTCGTCGAGGTCGGGCTTGACGTCCTCCTCCTCGGCTTCCCCCTCATTGTATCCCTGGGCGTCGACGGGGATGAGGTAGCTGGGAATGGCAGGGAGTTTAAAAGACTACACAGTCGGCGCCGAGTCAGTACTGGAGCCTGCGCAAGTGGGAGCTTGCGACTGACCTGCTCGCCCGAGGACGCCGACACGAGCTGCTGCACGGTACGACCCATAACCTCGACCTTCTTCTTGGGCGCCTTGATCCAGTCCTTGTACTCGTCACTGATGTCGTCGTCGAGCGAGATCTGCGTTGAGCGTGTTAGCTAGCTGTGAGACCGCGGAGCGAGCAGCGCCGTCGCGAGCTTACCCAGGAGAAGGCGAAGAGGCGAGGAGGGGTGTAGTGAGGGCACTTGCCATCCCAGTCTACACAGACCAGCCCCAACTCCGAGCACTCTCCGAGCTGTTGCAGAGGCCAAGTCAGCTCTCGCGCGGCCTCAGCGCTTCGAGCGGTGAAGGCTCACCACTTCAGTTACAGCCCACCCTTCAGGAGACTCGTCGCAGATCTTACACTCGACACGGTCGCGCTCAGTCATGGCGAAGCGATGAGAGAAGAAGAGTTGAGAGGTCAAGGAGCGAGGGTTTCGTTCGGGGAGATCACCCAAAGAAAGGAGGTGTGGTTGAACCTGTACAGAAGTAGAGCACGGTTTCAGAGATATATTAAGTCCCGCAAAATCTCTCTCCGCCTGCAACTAGCTCTCGCGACTGTGCTACACTCGACTCCCGGCCCGCCTTCGCAGGCCAGCGCCGAGCTCAGGTTCTTGCGCCGAGTGAGTGCAGCGGGTGGTGCTGTAGGGCCTCAGTTTATTTCATGGAGCATATGAACCCCTTGAGGCGCTCTACTGCCCTACAGCAATACGTTTCACTGCCGGCTCAAGTCATCTCGGCCAGCTTCGGGCGAATCCAAGCTTGCGATCCTACCATAACCTCGCCTCATCAACCTCGACCAAAGCACCCAGCCACACCTGGGAACGTATAACTACTATCCACCTACAGCTAGCCCTCTTCCCCATCATGCAGCTCGAGCGCTGGCTCCCGCTTAACGACTTACCCGCGGTCGCCTTGTCGGCGCCGACAGTTTCAGTCCCAGCAGCAGCAGGACCGGTTCAATACATCTTACCAGCAACATGCTCCATCTCGGCCCTACGACGCGGCTTCCACCCCATTCCCTTCCTTTCGCCCATCGCTAGGCGCGTGCCGCCCCGGACGGTCGAGGAAGCGCTCACGGGACGGCCAGCAAAGCGGGCAAGGAGGGAAGAGCAGGAGATTACCATTCGGACGCTCAAGAGGGCCGACGTGGAGGCTGTTAGCGACCTACAGGTGCGAGAGCGCGCCTCCCCGCCCCCGCTTCCCTATCAAGCGGGGGATCGGCAACTTCCAGACTGACCAGTCTGCTCCCCTACAGGACGAGAATCTCCCTATATCTTACCCATGGTCCTTCTACGCTGCCCTCCTCTCTTCCGCAACCTCCCTCTGCCTCATCGCCGTCCCCTCAGCCTCGGCGAGCACTTCGGCGACTCCTCCAATCCTAGGCTGCATCTCAGCTCGCCTCTCACCCGCTTCGTTCGACGACCTATCCACCACTCCCACCATCCACATCCTCTCCCTCGTCATCGCACCCTCGGCACGGCGAACAGGCCTCGCTCGGAGCTTGTTCAAAGAGGTGCTCCGAACTCTCGGCGGTGGAGTCGCAGGCGGGAAGGGGCAGAAGGAGGTGCAGGTCATGCTGCATGTATTGGCGAGCAATGTGGGAGCTCAGGCGTTCTACGAGATGGAGGGCTTGAAGGAGGTGAGGAGGGTGAGGGGATACTATCGCCGATTGAGAGACGGGGGCAATGGCGAGGCGTTGGAGATGCGAGGCGTGGTGTCGGTGTGAATAATGGTGTCTCTTAGTATAGCGTTGAGGAGTGACGGAAGCTGTAAGGGCTTGGAGGGAGGGGGAGCTCGAGCAGCTCGGCGCAGGCTCGGCGGACGGACTTTCTTGTTGTGTAGGACATTTTATCGCATTGCATCAGCTCGTCCATGTATATCAGATCTCAAGATCAAATCTCTACCATTTTTTGATACACCATCTTGCAGCACGATCTCGACGACCTCTGCGCTGAGCCGTCTCACGCTCGTTGTCTTCTCGCCGCTCGCTTGACTTCTACTTCATTCCGTCTCGTACAGCAAACTGCGATGGAAGCAGGTCCCAGCACCTCGCGCGCCTCGCGCTCGCCTTCCAAACCACCAACAGCTCGTGTACCCTTCTCCCCTCCCAAACGAGCGACAGGCGGCAGTTTGAAAGGGAAAGAGAAGGCAGAGGAGGGCGCTATCACCTACCGACATGTGCTGGGAAATGGGAACGTCGGCGCTGCGCGAGTCTGGGCCTCTGTAGCCCTACAGGAAGCTACATAAAGCTGACGGACGCGTCCTCCAGCTCGCCCCTTCGCGTAGTCTCGCACATCGACATTGACGCGGCGTACGCTTCGATGGAGATGGTCAGGCTTGGTGAGTACATTGTTCTTGTGCTCTAAGGCTACCCGGCGCTCCTGCAGGCTTGGCCGAGCCTGCGCTGACCACCTCCTTCGAGCAGGCATGGACCCGGCGATTCCCATGGCTGTACAGCAGTGGAACGGACTCGTACGTCCTCCAGAGCTCTACTTGAACGTCTACTGACCTGGCTACTCGAATAGATCGCCGTCAACTACGCCGCCCGAGCCTACGGGATCACTCGCCATGAACCTCCCTCCGAAGCGCTCAAGAAGTGTCCTCAGATCGTCTTCGTCCACGTCGCTACCTACAGGAACGGAGATTCTGAGCCAGGGTACTGGGACGACGCCAAGCCCGAGACTCACAAGGTCTCTCTGGATCCGTACCGGCGCGAGAGCCTGAAGATTCTCAAGATCTTCAACGAGCATTGTCCTATCGTCGGTACGTCGCACATGCTCGAGCTTACCTGGCCAGCGCTAACGCCCCCCTCCTCCCACAGAGAAGGCCTCCATCGACGAGTCCTTCCTCGACCTCACCCTCCCCGTTCGCGCCAAGCTCCTCGCTCGCTACCCCTACCTCGCTACTCTTCCCGATGATGCAAGCCTGGATACGCCGCTGCCTACACCCAATGAGATGGGAGTCACGGTCGACTGGGAAAAGGTCGGCAACCTAATCCCGATTAATGGGCAGGAGAAGGAGGTGGTCAAGGAGATCTCGGTCGGGGCGGAGGAGGAAGGATCAGGCGAGGCAATGGAGGAGGGGACGAGCAAGAGCGCCGAGGCCGTGGAGGAAAAGGTGACCGAGAGGTTGGAGGAGCCAGAGCTCACCTGGTCGGATGTCGCCCTCGCTATCGGCGCCGAGATCGTCGCGACTTGTCGAGGCGCCGTCCATGCACAGCTCGGGTATACCTGCAGCGCCGGTATCGCTCCCAACAAGGTACGCTTGCACTCTTTGCCTCTTTCCAAGAGCGCAGTCGCTGACCTGACGCCGTCTACAGATGCTGGCCAAGCTCTGCTCCGCCTGGAAGAAGCCGAACGTTCAGGTTCGTCTCTGGCTCCAGTCTCTCCTTAACCATCTTGGCTCACGCTAAGTTCCACAGACCATCCTCCGACACGCCTGCACCCCCGCCTTCCTCTCGCCCATGTCCTTTCAGAAGATTCGCAACCTCGGCGGCAAGCTCGGGCTGCAAGTCAAGGAGGCATACGGAGCCGAGACGGTCGGCGAGTTGAAGGAAGTCGAATTGAGCGAGCTGCAGAGCAAGTTGGGAGATGACAGTGGGACGTGGGTGTGGGAGATTATCCGTGGTTTGGATTTCTCGGAAGGTTAGTGCCGTTCGAGGAGGAGGGCGAGAAGGCGAGAGCTCACGATTGTCATTCACAGTCGAGCCCAAGACGCAGGTCAAGAGTATGCTGAGCAGCAAGAATTTCCGACCGAGTATCAATCGTTACTCGGAGGTGGTGAGTCGCCTGGAGCCCATCTACCTGACAGCGCCGAGCTGACTTTTCCTGCTCGCAGTGCCACTGGGTCAACATCCTCGCTACCGAACTGCTTCTCCGCCTCACCGAAGCTCGCGAGCAATCGCCAGGCCTCTGGGTCAGTTCTCCCTCGCCCGCTTCTCCCGCCCTCCTAAAACTGACAGTGCGTCGTTCTCACGCACAGCCCAAGACCATCACCTTCACCCACCGCTCGCCCACCTACGTAATCCGCTCTCATCAAACTCCCTTCCCCTTCACCTCCAACCTCACCATCGCCTACATCTCCAAGTTCGGCGACAAGCTCCTTCGCATCGCAATTGGCGCGGGAGAGAAGCTGAGGGAGATCAAGGACGATTCCAAGATCGGACCCTACAGCAACATCCAGCTCAGTTTTTCGGGCCTGGAGAGGAGTGAAGGAGGGCAGAGGGGGATCGAGGGCTTCTTCTCGGTGGGAGCGGCGGGCAAGGCTAGCGAGGGCGCCGGAGTGGGAAGGATGAAGAGGGAGGCGACGACTGAGGGGCAGGACGAGAAGGGAAAGGGGAAGAGGAGGAAGGTGGAGGAAGACGACGACGACGACGCTGGATCGCCCGCTCCCGCCGACACCGACGGCAACGAAATCACCCTTGCCTCCACTCCTCCTGCACCCTCGCGCTCGCCCACTCCAACTCCTCCCGACCTACCAACATACACCTGCCCCTCCTGCCGCCGAGTCCTCAGCCTCTCTTCCTCCGCTGTCGACTCCCTCCGCCCGTCCTTTGACTTATCGGCCGCAGCGCTTCTGCTGCAGAAAGAGAAGGACGAGCATGCCGATTGGCACTTCGCTCGGGAGATGGTCGAGAAGGACAGGAAGAAGACGTGGGCTGGGTCTGTGAAGGGTAGCGGTGGATCCTCGTCGAAGGGGAAGAACGAGAAGCGGGGCAAGGCCAAGGGAGGGGAGAAGCCCGAGGGAAAGAAGCAGAAGGGGCAGCAGAGCCTCAAGTCGTTCTTTGGTTGAGGTCGAGAAGATGTTGTAGCTTGTAGCTTGTTGTGTTTGTTGAGGCTGAAGAGAAATATACGCGATATCCTTCGAAGATCCGAGTTCGCCGAGCTCGGTCGAGAAGTTGAGGAGGAGGGATAAGTCGCTATCGTGGCATCAAGCATGTAAACCTCGCAGCAAAAGCTCCCTCCTCAAGGCCTCACGTCTATGCACCTTTCCGACCGATTTTACCACCTCGCCGTTCGCCCCTTCTCGCCTTTGCAGAGCTCGAGCCGTGTTTCCCTCTTTCCCTCCGGCTTCTCGCTGCGTTTCTCGATCTCGACTCGTCGACTACAGCTCAGCATGGAAGCACAGCAGGATGCACAAGCTACCGGCTCGACTACAGCCCGTCCTCGACAACCTACAGACGCGCCCGGCGCCACGCTTCCAACAGAAACGCTCGCCCAAATCTTGGACGCGTCGCTCGATGGGCTCGAAGGCTGGCAGCTGCACCAGGCGAAGATGGCGTTCGCGTGCGTCTGTGAGGCATGGTACGGCATTGTCGGAGTTGGAACGGAGATCGCCGTCAAGGACACCAAGATGGCGGAGCGCCTCGCCAAAACGCTCAAAGGCCGGCAGGGCGCCGAACAGAGGTCGAGGATTCGCTCGCTCAGCGTGGGCATCGAGGCAGACGGGGCAGGAAGAAGCCAAAGGATCGCCAGCCTTCTATTAGCCTGTCGGGGCATCGACACGCTGGAGCTAGTCGCAGAGGACGGAGTCAACCTCGGCTCGAGATATTGCCAGCTAGGCAAGCCGCTCACGCAGGCCCTACAGAAGCTCTCGCTTAGGACCTTCCGTATGATCAGTACCACTAAGATATCACGCGGTCCTTTTCTGGGCACTGCGGGATTCTTTGAGTGAGTACAAGCGCGAGAGTCGTCGCCGAAAGTTGAGTACTGACGCGGTCTCCACGTTAGGCTTTGCTCTGGCTGGCCCCAGCTGCAAATGCTCACTCTCGACAACTTCTGCACGTCCAGCTTGATGAACCCACGCCTCCCGCCGTCCTTCTCCCTTCCCCTCACCCGACTTCATCTCCCCGTGCCCGAAGGTCTCGACAGGGAAGAGCTGGCGCCACTCCTTGCTGCCGCATCGGACACTTTGCGCCACCTCCACTTCTCCAAACCGACTTCGTCCACCCTCTCTCTTTCCCGCTCGCCAGCGCCCTTCACCCCGGTCGTCGCTGTCGCCCCTCAACTTCTCAGCCTCACCGCGATTAGCGAGGGGTGCTACGCGACCGGCGTGGTGCTTGACGAGCACTGGTGGCCCACACTCAGCGCTCTGCGTGACATACAAGACCTTCGCATCGGCTGCTTTGGGTACAAGCTCGACGAGATCCTTCCTCTCCTTCAACGACTGGAACACCTCCGAATTCTCTCCATCACCAATCTACGCGTTCGAACCGCGCGATTCCCCAATACACTCGACTTCTCCCAGCTCGCTCCTACCGCCGTCCTCGACTTCATCGCCGAGGCGCCTGCTCTCCGATCCCTCACCCTCCCCACCGAAGTTCATCCCATCTGGACCGCCGAGGAGCTAAAAGAGGTGGAAGTTGCTGCTGAGAAGAAGGATGTCAGATTTGAGCTGGAGTAACGGTGAGCAGCTTGCTCTCTCGGCGTTTCGGGAGGCTCGCTGACTGTGACTCGCTCCTCTCCTTCTGGCAGATGCGCAAGGTTAGGCGGGCGATGCTTTCTGGGGCAAACGGGACGAGAGACGTGCATTGCTTAGTTATTGAGCCCTATGCCGCTGTCTGCGGAGTGAGACGAAGGCGTTTACAACCGTTTCTATCGCCGAGCTCGGTCGAATGGCTGGGGGCGAGGTGGAGAGCATAAGTCGTTCTCGAAGGTGTAGTCCGTCTTGAAAGATCCTCATCTATAGCTCCCCAGCCTGCTCGATCCCTGCCCCTCGTCCTCGACCCCCTTCCTCCAATTCGAGCCGCCGACGTCTCCGCCTCTTTCTTGCTCTTCCCCTCTTGCTGGGTCCTTGCTCTCGACTCGTCGCTCGAAGCTCAGCATGGAAGCAAAGCAAGATCAGCAAGCTACGAACCTGACTACAGCCCGCCCTCAACAACCTACAGCTGCCCACGCCGCCTCGCTGCCAACGGAAACTCTCGCTCAGATCCTCGAATCGTCGCTCGAAGGCTTAGACGCCTGGGAAAGGCAGCAGACGCGGATGCGTTTCGCTGGAGCATGCGTCAGCTGGTACGCCGTCGCCAACGGAGGACGTGAGCTGGTCGTTCGACACACGAAGATGGCCGAGCGTTTGTCGAGCTCGCTACGACAGAGCATCTCCGAGCGCAAGGATCGAGTCCGTTCGGTGGTGATAGAGGTCGAAGAAGCCAGATCTGGGGGAGGGAAACGTCTGGCCAAGCTGCTCAACGCCTGTACCCAGCTTGAGGAGCTGAAGCTTGTGGGCATCGGCCGCCCGCTCGGCGCTGGCAACGAGGCGCTCGGAAATCCACTTGGGGACGCACTGTGCAAGCTGGGCAAGCTCAAGTGGTTTGAGATTGATCCTTCCGACCTCAACAAGACGCTTCACATCGACGGACCGGAGCTTGTGAGGTGAGAGGTGTCGCTCGGCGCGCCCGTTCTGCAGCTGCGTTGACGCTAGCTCCGTTGCAAGGTGGTATCGTCGTGCCATCTCCTCGATACTCTAATCTTGCGTAGAGTCACCACGCACGACGACCACGCTCTCGCCGACGCCACTTCCACCCTCAGCGCTACTAGGCTTCGGACCCTCCACCTCCCCCTAGTCCATTCCGACCCTCGCAACGTCCTGCACTCGCTGCTCGCCTCATCACAAATGACTCTGAAGCATCTCGCTATCGGACCCATTTGGGCAGAGACCGTCATGCTGGAGGACTTCAACGACAAGATGATGGCACCGATTGAGCGAGTCGCGCCTCAGCTCTTGTCATTCGCGGCCATCTTCGAGCACGACACTACTGGCGATTACAAGCTTTTCGACTGCTTAGGAAGGACCCTCGCGGCGCTACGAGACGTCCGGATCCTCGAGCTCGGCTCTGTCGGTTACGACTTGGCCAACCTGCTGCCGGTCCTTGAGCCTTTCCGCCATCTCCATACCTTCAGAATGGTCCTCTACGAACGTGTACCGACGCGCACGCCATTTGATAAGCTCATATCTCCTGCTGCCATGACTTTCATCACCAACGCGCCGGCTCCGAGTCTCCGAGGCTTGACTCTTCCTCGTCAGCTTCAAGCAGTTTGGGCAGCTGAAGAGGTCGACAGCGTGGAAGCCGCTGCTAATAACAAGGGGGTAAGCTTCCGAGTTCGAGTAAGAGGTGCGTTCTCGGCCTCTGGAGTCTACCTCGGCGAAGCTGCTGACCCTCCCTGGCGTCACAGAGGGGTGCGAGAGGGGAAGCAAGATGGAGGATAGTTCGACCAATAGGTGTAATACAGCATCTCCCAGACTGAGCGCAGTGGAATGATCGGGAGCGGCTGCAGCGAACGAGCGAGCTCGGCGTCAAGACCACCGACCACCCTTCTCGCCGTCTGTACGAATCCGGTGCAGACTACTGCCACTTCTCAGCCTCTACCCACACCCCTCTATACCCTCTCTGCAGCTCTGCACCCTGCCAGACTTCTCCGACCGCCGCCGCGAGGAGCAGGCAAGGTAGCTGTGGGCTCGGTCGACCGAGCCTTCCTTTCTCGAGCGGCTGAGGCATGGCGCCAAGCAGGAAAGTCCGGCGTATAACAGGCTGCAGAGTTTTCCTCGGGTACAAAATCAACTCGAAGCACGGCTGTAGGCCAGCAGCCCGAGGGGCAGGGCAGCTGGAGCTTTCCCAGCTCGGCCGGATTTTGCGATGAACGCTTGATGGGCTTCAGCGTTGTGAAATTGCCGCTAAGAAGCCACGAGAGCAAGGCGGTTGATATGAGCGAGCTAGTGGGGTGGAGGTGTGTTGTGAAGAGTTGTAGCGCGATAGAAGGGAGCGAGAAGTGAGCTGTAGGGCTGTACCGAGCAAGGATGCGAGAAAAACCCTTTGCGCCGAGGGAAGAAGAAGATATTCCCACCTCGTGCTGCAGTTACGCTGCTCCTCGTCGCCCCAAGAAAGGATCAGCGGGAGCAGGACTCTCTCTCCCTCCTTCTTCTTCCCGCTTCTCACCTCGTCTCTCGCTTCTCGACTCGTTTGGCTCGCTTCTACGACTCGCCTACAGCAGTCAGACACACTCGACTACAGCCAGCACAAGGCTCTCAGCCGACCTCTGACGAAACCGCGCGACCAACTCGGCCTCAAGCGCTCAAGCTCGCGGCCCAATGGCCTCGTCGCCTTCGCCAGCTTCTTCGACTCCTTCCTCTTCAGCACATTCTTCACCCTTACTAGCCCCCGAGCCAGACTTGTCGTCCAGCTCGACCGCGCCTTCCACGCCAGGACACGCTGACGCAGAAGGCCTCGAGGGCGCCAACCCCATGGATCACAAGCTGCCGCCGCCCATCACCGAGGTGGCAGAGCTACAGGACGTCAACGACGGCGTAGAGGCTATCTCGCTACAGCAGAGCGAGCCGCCCCGAGACACTACGCCCACCGCCTCGAGCCCTACGACGCCTCCGGCCGCTGCCTCGGCCTCGAGCGCTGGAGCTGCAGCTGCTTCGCCGCCGAGCCTGCAGACAATGCCTACAGCACCAGCAGCACCAGGTGCACCCCTCCCTACCTCCGCCGTCCCCACTCCCACCTCGCCAACGCCCAAACCGCCCCCTCCTACCCCGACCAACGCTCCTTCCACCTCCCCTTCGGCGCGCGGCTCGGCCCCTCCGCTGTACCCAAGATCAACGGCACCTCCTACGATCCCCGCGAGGAAACCTGCGCCTCCTTCCGGTGGACTGAGGGCAGGCGTTCGAGGAGCGCCGCTGGGCGCGGGAGGGATGAAGATCCCTCCTTCCTTGGCTGCCAAGATGGCTGCTGTGAGTTGCACTGTCCTACCTCTATCGACATTCGTCTCTTTCCTGCGCACTACACAGACCGAGCTGACTCTACCTCTCGCCATCATTCGCCCGATTCTCGCTCGATAACAACAGATGACCTCAGGTTCTCGCGCCGCCACCCCTCCCGCCACGGGTACATCTACACCAAGCTCCTCGACGGCTTCCCCATCTCTCACTTTCCGTCCCCCTACCGCCGGCGGTGCGGGACCTACCATCCCCGGCCGAACGACCTCGACTGGACCATCACCTGTCGGCGGTCGACCCATGCCCGGCGCAGGAGGAATGGCAGGAAGGCGTCGACCGGGGCCGGGGTTGAAATTGAGTGCGATGGGTGGGAGTGAGAGTGGACCGGGAGCGCTGGGATTGGCGGCGAGGAGGGGGAGTGCGGATGGGTTTGAAGGGGGAGGGATGAGGTTGCCTGGGTCTGAGGATGGACAGAGGGGCGTGGGGAGTCCGAGGGAAGAAGGTGGAACGCCGTTTAGCAATTTCAGGAAGATTGTGTAGGTTGAGTTTCTTCTCGTTTCGCTGTTTGAGCTCGCCGAGAAGGAGGTTCGGCGGAGCGCTCGCTAACTTTCGCGTCTCGTCCCCTTCCCTCCCTCACACCTCCAATACGCACCTACCACACCCGTTACTCCACTCTGGTCTACTCCACCCACAGCGACCCCTCCGGCCGCCTCAACTTCGCCTCGAAGGCCGTTCTCCACGCCGACGGAGTCGACTTCTCCTCGGGCGCGTCCTTCAAGATCAAGATGGACGACTTTGAGCTGTTCGAGGAGTTGGGCAAGGGCAATTACGGTACCGTGCAGAAGGTCTGGCACAAGCCGACAAAGGTCACGATGGCGCTCAAGGTGAGTTTTGGCTCTCGTCGAGCGAGTCTGCCCAGGATGGATGATAATTATGAAAGAGCGATAAAGGCGAAGGGCATACGCTAATTCCCTCATTCCCTCCTTCGCAGGAAATTCGCCTCGAATTGGACGACTCGAAGCTCAAAACCATCATCACCGAGCTCGATATTCTCCACCGCGCCACTTCGCCCTACATCATCGACTTCTACGGCGCCTTCTTCATCGAGTCGTGCGTGTACTACTGCATGGAGTACATGGATGCGCAGAGTCTGGACCACGTCGCCGGCTGCGATGTCCGGGAGGATGTGTTGGCGAGGGTGACGAATTGCGTGGTCAAGGGTCTGAGGTTCTTGAAGGATGAATTGAAGATTATGCATCGAGGTGAGTGGTTTTGCGACTGCTGTTCGGGAAGGTGGAGGAGACCGAGGCTGACTTTCGCTCTCGCTCGCTACCTCCACCCCCTTCGGTTTCCGTCCTTCCCGTCCTCTACACCACCTCCCACCCCTCCTCGCCCCCTTGCTCGACCATGACAACAGACGTCAAGCCTACCAACGTCCTCATCAACCGCAAGGGCTACGTCAAGCTCTGCGACTTCGGCGTTTCGGGTCAGCTCGACCGCAGTCTGGCCAAGACCAACATCGGCTGTCAGAGCTACATGGCGGTGAGTAGAGCTCCCTTCTCTCGCTCGCTGGAGCGCATCGCCGAGCCCTCGCTGATCCTCCCTCTCTCCCACAGCCCGAGCGCATCAAGGGCGAATCCCAAGGCCAACCGTCCTCCTACACGGCCTCCTCGGACGTCTGGTCCCTCGGCCTCTCCATCATCGAGTTCGCCATCGGGCACTATCCCTACCCTCCCGAGACCTACCAGAACGTCTTCGCTCAACTCACCGCAATCGTCCATGATGACCCGCCCGCCCTGCCTGACGGGTATGGAGATGTGGCGCAGGATTTCGTGACGAGGTGTTTGGAGAAGAGCGCGACGAGAAGGCCGAATTATAAGCAGTTGATGGTGAGTCGTTACCGTGAGAAGGGAAAGGGGGAGCGAAGAGGTGCAGTGCTAACTCGGCTTTTCGACTCGCAGGAGCACCCCTTCCTGCAGCAGGATGAGGGCAAGGATGTCGATATGGCTGGTTGGATCGCCGAGGCGCTCGCATACGTGAGTTTCCAGCTTCCGCTCGACGCTCGCTCGTTTCGGCTCTGACCTTTCTTCGCCTCTGCCTTCCCCGACACAGCGCGAGAAGCACCCCAAGACCTCAACACCCGCTCTCGCCTAATCACACTTCTCGCATTCGCCTTCGCCCGATACTTATTCGCCCCGAATAGACGCTCTGCCCTTCTTCCCTTCGTACTCTCCCTCTCACCGCAACCTGTACCACCTTCCTTCTGGACTCGACTCACTTCACCACCCACCACATATAAACGACATTCCTCCTTCTCCGACTCGACTGGACTCGCATACGAACCCCTCGGCTCTCCCTTCTTCCCTTTACCCTTCTTCGCGCGCGCTACTCCCGGGGAGAGCGTAATACTGGTTCCTTTTTCTCACCCTTCTTCTTTCATCCCCTCATACACACACTTCTGGTCTCTACTCGATATTTGGATCTAGCTCTCGTCTTCTCGGTTTACGATGCGGTGGTTTAGGGCGGAGGGAGTGAGGCGATGGACTGCTGGCCTGGCGAGTGATAGGAACGATGAAACACGAAACCAACTGGCCTCTTTTTTCACTTGCAGTTGCAGTGCTAGCGGAGTGAGAGCGAGAGCAGCGAGAGGGAATAGCGAAGGCCGAGCCGAGCTAGGATGAGCGGCTCGTTGGCCGCCTAGCCTCGCAAAGAAAGCATACTGTACACGACTGTTCAAGCGACATCACACGGTGATCCTCAAGGTCCCCAGATCTTGCCAGTCGCTCGTCCATACCTCTAACGGCAGGTGCAGCGCGAGTCAAACCTCGGCGCTCGCCGTCGGCTTGGCTTGCAGAGGGCTTGCAGGCCTGGTTCGTGGTGGAGCAAAGCAGCAACCGGAGAGAGGCAAATGTGCAGACACGCCAGAGAGCCTAGAAGTCCCCTTGAAGAGCTACAGAACCCTTCTCGGCGAAGAGGAGGCCAGGAAGAGAGCTCAACCAATTGCCGAGGTGCAAAAGATAAGGTTTTGAGCCCCAGCTGCGCTCTAACGTCACGGTCATCAGATGCTGATCAGCTGGCTTTGGCGCGTCGGAGAACATCGCTTGACTTCGCATTGCCTTGCTCCCTCCTTGCTTGCCCTCTCCCCACACACTTCGTTATCGCTCTCGACTCGCTTTCAGCAGCTTTAACCGACAGATCAACCTACAGAACCGCATACAGCTCAGCATGGCCCCTACCGCTCTCGACACGACCTCCGCTGCTTCCAACGGCAAGGTGCAGCTCTCTTCCGAGGATTGCATTCAGTTGGAGGAGCAGTACGGCGCTCACAAGTGAGTTTTCGATGCTGTTTGTAGCGCTAAAGCTCAGCTCGACAGCTGTAGCAAGCTACATGTCTCGCTTTCAAGCGAAGAGATACGCTCAAGCTGTCGCGGACGTTCTTCGGAGCTCAGGAGCGGCTTGAAAGAGCAGCAGCTCGGTTGGAGCAGGCGCTGACCTACTTCCCTACAGCTACCACCCCCTCCCCGTCGTCTTCGAGAAGGCCCTCGGCGCTCACGTTTGGGATCCTGAGGTGCGTCGGATAGGGCTCAGCTCGCTCGTCACGGGGTCGCTTCGGCGCTTGCGTTGAGGAGAGATAGGCGGATGGAGAGCTGACCCCGATCACTGATTGTACAGGGAAACCAATACATTGACTGCTTGAGCGCTTACTCGGCTGTGAACCAGGGTGAGTTGAAGGGGTAGAATGAGGTGGAAGCGAAAGTCGGCGGGGCGGAGATGCTGCAGGGCGATGGAGAGCCGCTGGACAGTACGCTGACCTTGTGATGGTCCTTCTATCTCCTCTTCTGCGCCGCCGCCATCCTACTACAGGCCACTGCCACCCCGCCATCATCGCCGCCTTGACCGAGCAGGCTCAGAAGCTCACCCTCTCCTCGCGCGCCTTCCACACCTCTTCGCTCGGACCCTTCTCCAAGATCCTGACCGAGCTCACCGGCTTCGAGATGGCTCTCCTCATGAACACTGGAGCCGAGGCCGTCGAGAGTGCGATCAAGTTGGCCAGGAAGTGGGCTTACAAGGTGGGTCAGATTCGTATAGATGACATCGAAAAGAGTAAGTGCTGATTATGTGTCTTCTCTGCACACAGGTCAAGGGCGTCGAGGATGGCAAGGCGATCGTTCTCTCGGCCGAGGATAACTTCCACGGCCGCACGTGAGTAGCTCCATCCTTCCTACAAAGACCTCTCACTGACCATGACATCTCTCAACAGCATCTCCATCATCTCCATGTCGACCGACCCCGAGTCGACTCGCGAGTTCGGCCCCTTCACCCCTCGCCTCGGCCCTCGCTGCCCCGGTATCGAGGGCGACGCTGGACGCATCCGCTACAACGATGTAGATGCCGTTGAGCGCGCTTTCGAGGCGCATGGCAAGGACATCGCTGCCTTCCTCGTTGAGCCCATTCAGGGAGAGGCAGGGTGAGTGCCGAGCTTTCCGAGCGATGGTGATGGTAGGACGATGGCTGACCGCCACTTCGATTTGCAGTATCGTCGTTCCCGATGAGGACTACCTCGAGCGCATCCAGGCGCTCTGCAAGAAGCACAACGTCCTCCTCATCTGCGACGAGGTTCAGACCGTTCGTCTGCCTCCCTTCCCGTCGCACAATCGGCATCGCTGACCTCGCTTGGATCATCCTCCAGGGTCTCGCCCGCACCGGAAAGCTTCTCTGCTTCCAGCACAACCCCCGCGTCAAGCCCGACATCGTCCTGCTCGGCAAGGCCCTCAGTGGTGGAGTCTACCCCGTCTCGGCGGTCCTCTCTTCCCGCGAGATCCTCCTTCAGATCCTTCCTGGAGAGCACGGATCGACCTACGGTGGAGTGAGTCTTACGAGCTTGAGCGAGTCGGCCCACAAGAGCGCGATGGCTGACTCCTTCTCCTTCGCTGCCCTCCTTCTCCTCCTGTTCCTCCTCACTCCTCTCATCGTCACTTCACTCACCATAGAACCCCCTTGCCTGCGCCGTTGCCACCGCCGCCCTCAAGGTCATCGTCGACGAGGACCTCTGCAACCGTGCCGAGCGTCTCGGCCAGCGCATGCGCAAGGGACTCGAGGGACTGCGCTCGGTCGGACCCGATGGCGGATGGATCAAGGAGGTTCGCGGCAAGGGTCTGTTGAACGCTATCGTCATTGATCAGACCAAGAGCACGAAGGGCAGGGGCGCTTGGGATCTTTGCTTGCTGTTCAAGAGCAAGGGATTGTTGGCTAAGCCTACCCATGTCAACATGTGAGTTAAAGATCGCTGGTCTGCACCGAAGCACTGAAGCTGACTCGTTCTCTACCCTCAACAGCATTCGTCTCGCCCCTCCCCTCGTCATCACCGAGGAGGACCTCGACAAGACCATCAACATCATCAAGGAGTCGCTCGAGGAGCTCGACACCATCGAGTCGATCCCCGGCGCCGAGTCTGCTCACCACTAGACTCCCAGTCCTTCTCACCTTTCCGTTCTACAAAAGCCCCCCCTCGTTCCCGTCTTCTCCCTCCCCTCCCTCTCTTCTCAATCTTGGGCCGCCAGCTCCCACTTGGAGACTGTGCATCATCGTACACTTGCAGAAACGCTGTACCCCGCAATACATCTTTAGTACCCCATTTCTCGAGCGTTTCAAGGAGTGGCGAAGGCGTCTCGGGGCTGAGAGTTCGGCGAAGCGGCGACGAACAGCCTCGCTAAGTCTCTCTGCACGACAGCAGACAGGTTGACACCGATCTCGGAGATGGATTGCTGATGCTGTGCATCGTCCTATACATTCTCACAGCTTCTCCGTCGCCCCCGCCAGATCTGTCGCAAACTGCCTCATAAAGCTCAGATCTTCGAGCGTGAACACCCTCGCCCGATCCTGCACGTACCCCACGAGCATGTACCCCATCACTTCTCCTCCTCGTCCACCAGCCGGCGATGCTCCGATCTTGAGCATCAATCCCGAAGCGAACTCATTCGGCGCTGGTCGCGAGGAGGAATAAGGGTTGGTGAAGAGGATTGCCGAGGCTTCGTGGGAGGGGTTGAAGAGGGAGAGGTGTGCTTCGAGGTCGAAGAGAGGAGCGGGAATGGGGAGGTTGTGGTGCGAAAGGAGATGGAGGGTCGTAGAATGGTCGTGAGGAGGAGGAAAGGAGGAAGGGAGGTTGATTGCGATGAGAGCGGTGAAGTCGAGGCTGAGGGATTCGCCAACGAGTCGAGTCGAGATGTCAAAGCATGACTTGAGCGATTCGGGTAGGCCTTGACATGGAGGAGCGGCGACTGTATAGGCGCTCCCGCTCGGCGAAGAGGGGACCGCGCCGAGCGATGGTCGTCGGCATTGGACGGGGGCGAGTTCCACCCTCGCGAGCTCCGTT
Source organism: Leucosporidium creatinivorum (assembly GCA_001600635.1). Taxonomy (NCBI): domain Eukaryota; kingdom Fungi; phylum Basidiomycota; class Microbotryomycetes; order Leucosporidiales; family Leucosporidiaceae; genus Leucosporidium; species Leucosporidium creatinivorum. The sequence goes on along the minus strand of BCKL01000002.1, from coordinate 131,107 downwards.
GGGGGTAGACAGTCAACGGAAGGCGCCATGGACGGGCGACGACCCTGTCGAGCGAGTGCTTCCATCTCACACCTCGCTTGCTCCTCGCTCGGATCTCGGCGCAGAGGGCAGCCTTCCCTGACCGTCTCCAAGCCACACGGTACTCTGTCCTCCGACACCCGGCGATGCTTGCGGAAGCTATGATGAAGCTGTCGAGACGACGCCAGCCAAGATTCGGGCGAGGGGGAGGTCGGCGTTGGAGGAAGGAGAGGAGAAGGCAGAGGAAGAGGGACAGTTCGGGGCGAGGGGGGCGGAGAGAGTGGGGAAGGTGGTAGGCAGCGTATCCCTTTGCGTGAGCCACTCATTGAGCGTCGAACCGAGGAGAAGAGCTCGCGAAAGGCTCCCCTTGGCGAAGCAGGAGGGGAGGTAGGGGGAGAGGGAGCAGGCGAAGGGGGCTCGTTCGGCCGAGTGGAAAGCTGCAGCATGTTGGGCGGGTGGAGTGCAGAGGGTGGTGGTGGAAGGGAAAGAAAGGTGCAAACGCGCGGGGGACAGCGAGGACATCATTATTGGCATCAAGCTGCGGTCGCGGGATCGTCCTCCCGCCGAGCGAGCTGGAGAGACTTGCCTTTTCAATCATCTCTCTTCGAGTAAGTCCTGTGAGAGGCGTGTGACTAGCGCATACTAAAGTTACATTATTGTGCATCTTACCTGCCATCTTTTCTGCCACCTACCTGTAGCGTTACAGGCAGCAGCTGCACCAGAAAGGTCGACTTCGAAGTCTCACTTACCGAGAGACTTGACGTCCCGGGTCGGTCAGGTTCCATCAGCCAATTACCTTTCAGTTCGCTAACGCAATACCCTTCGAGCTGTTGGCGTGGCGTTGTCTTCGGAAGGTGCGATAGAAGATCTCGGTGTCTCCTCTCTTTCTCAGAGCAATTTCCCGAGCCGCCTAAGGTCAATTAACACGTCAGTGACTTTAGATGAAGTTCGTTTTCGCTCGCTGCACGCTTCTGAGCGTTTGGTGAGCCTCGTGCGATCTCGAGCTGCGCCTTGTGTCGTCTTGACCGGAGCAGCCACGTCGCCGCCGAAGTCAGCGAGCTGCGAGACCTCGGCTTGGCCCAATCTCGGGAGTGCTTCGCGGGAGGCGGAGCTTTCTCGAAACTCCAGGTCAACTCGCAGAGATAGCGAAGCTCGGACTGAGTCAAATGCTGCACCCTTCGTAACGCCATCGCGCTGCAAGGTGAACCCCTCAGGCTCCGCCGAGCGGCAGGCAGGCATGGCGTTTCTGGAGGTCGCTGGGAGGCTCTCACTCGGCCAGTCACCTCGATATTCCCGTACATCTCCGGGAACGTCTCCCGACTGCGTTTTCATACGTTTGGAGGAGGCTGGAGACCTCGTCGGGACCGGCTTCGCCTGCTGGCTGAGGCTCTCCTCCAGCGAGATCGGCAGGCTGCGAAATCTCAACGGACTCGGGCGAGATCTCCCGTATATCAGAAGCAGAAGCTCATCAGCCCCCTCACTGCGAGATCCTTTGAAGCAGCCTGCAGTCAATCCTTCTCGGCGCCGAGCTCAAGGCTGGATGAACGTAAGATGTGAGTGGTCTGGCAAGCTATGCATCACTCAGCAGGACGCTCATCACCTCACAATCGACTGAGTGCAATGCCGCTACCACTAAAAGAGCCCAGCCACCTCAAGCGAGAGAGAGAGATCCCGCTTGATCCGGTGGCCTAATGCTCGGAGCTCAGCTACGCCAGCATTAGCATCAGTTCACCTTCCTCGAGGCGGCATCAAGACGGGAAGAGGCAAATAGTTTATAGCTCGCCCGCTTCCGGCGTTGTTGCGGGCTCTCTTCCTGCTCGCCTCCTTCTTGAGCTCGACCGATTCGGCGCCCATCTTTTGGCGAGCGCCAGAGCTCGCTTCGGGCCACAAAGACGGCACGCTGGGCTCCTAGAGATTAAGAGAGTGGAGTCCGTCGTCTTTGTGAAGCCGGCTCGCCACGCACGTCACTTGCTCGCGAGCTATGCGCCGATCTCAGCTGCTCGGCGAAGATGGCCGGCTGCTCTCGACCGCTGTCCGGCACCTTTCGTAGCAGCACCGCGAGCGTCGTTACAGATACAGCGCAGTACGGCAAGCTCGGATCATACGTCTCCAGCCTACGTCCCTGCGAACCCAGAAGAAGAGGAGAAAGTCAGCCCCATCGCCGAGCTGCCGGACTATCACCTGATGAGCCCTGAACATACCTCTCATTGGACCAGGTAGCGCACTCCCTTTCCCTCAGTAGTAGTACTGACTCCGGCGAGCTCTTCTTTCGTCCACACGTCCTTGAGCTGACGAGGGAGGCTGAGTGAACGAAAAGCAGCGGCGCCCTTGATGAAGCTGACCGCGGCGGTGGCAGTGATTTGAGCGAAAGGCGGTGCGTTGGAGGTGCAGTTTGAATGCGAGGCTGAGATGGAAAGGACGGCGAGGTGGCCCAATCGCTGCAGGAGGGGGAGAATGTCGCCGAGCTGATATCCGACGATGCCGACGCTGAGCTCTCGGACGTCGCGAAGAGCACACAGCGTCTCCCGCCAGTGCTCGGTAAGCACGTACCTTCCTAGATCGCTCTTGTCGCCGTCGCTGATGGCTGTGAAGGAGAGAAGCTGAGGCGCAATAGCAGCGACGGGCGCCAAGTCCTGCTCCGAGACGTCTCCTCCTGTGAAGGCGACCACGTCCATCATGTGCGGACCGAGTGATAGATGGCGAAGAGTGTTGGACGCCGACTCTTCAAAAGGAGGGGCAGCTCTACCTTAAACATTGCGTCTGAGAGTGGGAGTGCGAGTCGAGTGAGGGGAAGCGAGGGAAGGGTGAGGCGCATCTCGTCGTGGAATCCAGGAGTGGAGTGAACGGCCGGTAGGTTGATGACTTAAAGATCGGGCCAACGCGCGTAAAGACTGACAAAGAGAGGGTAAGGAGATGGTCAGCCCTTTAAAGGTTCGGCTCAAAATCGACTCACTCGAACAGCAGGTAGACGGAGACTCCTTCGACGACAGGACTTAAGATAGCGAAGCTCTTAAGCCTAAGGCCTTGCAGCTCTTCCAAGAGAGGCGAAAGCATCAAGGGGCCGTCGCCGTCGGTGCCGCTTCTGTCAAGCGAGGATTCTCGCTCCAGTTTAAACTCGAGCGCCTCCAGTCGAAAGCAGGCCGCTAGCAGGCGAGCGACTCGAGCCTTCCACCCTCCTCCCTCTGTTTCAATGCGCACGCTGAGCGATCGCACGCGGTCGCCCAAAGTGCCCATCGGCGAGGATGTGAGACTCGGAGAGCGTTTCCGTGGGAAGCGATGCGACGACCGAGTCTGTGGGCTGTTGGGGGCGGGCTGTAGTTGAACTCGTAGCTTGTAGATCCTGCTGTGCTTCCATGCTCAGCTGGAGTTGACGAGTTGGAAGCGAGAACGAAGTGAGAAGCGGGAGGGAAAGAGGGAGAGACGTCGACGGCTCGAGAAAGGGTCGAGAGGGTGAAGCGGTGATGAAGAGGTACAGGAACCGAGTAGAGTGGGCTGTAGAGCTGTAAGAAAAGATTTCGAAAGACGACCTGTACCCTCGAGAGCATGACTCGCTCTGTAGCTGGACCTCAGCTCCTCGACCGAGCTCGGCGCCGCCCTTCTGTCTCGCCCTCCGCCCAGAGAGTTGAAGCGGGTACATCGACGGTCGTATCGTATATCAAGGTACGTCTCACCACTGCAACTGCCCTCATATCGACACAGCAAAGCTCTTCAAGCACAAGCACAAGCACGACCTTCCTCCTCCTCCATCTGCCGCCCTCGACCTCCTCGCATCTTAGCATCGAGGCGTCTCGCACACTCTACAACTCTCTCCACCCCCACAACCGCCTACCTCCCCCTCCTGCCCGCCTTGTTCTTCTCCCAAGCGTCCTCCCTCGCCTGCTCCGTACGGCCGAGGAAGTCCTGCTTGTCGAGATAGCCGTCCTTGCGCGCGTGGGTGAGGGTGTCGGAGAGGTCTTCTTTGTCGACGAATCTGCATAGTCCGTCCTGGAGTCAGCGCGAGTCCGAGGAAGCGAGGAAGAGGAGGGAGGCAGGCGCACTTGTTCCAATCCAGCTTGCTCTTCTCCAGTGTGTTGAGCTTGGCTGGTTTCCCGAGACTGGCGGCCAGGGCTCCAAGTCCTCCGCCCTTCTTCTTCTTGGGTCCAGGAGCAGGTTTGGGTGCAGGCGCGGGAGAGGGAGCTACGGGAGCTGGAGGTTCGGCGATCGAGGTGGGAGCGGAGGTGGAAGCGATGGGAGGGATGTCGGCGGTGGTAGAGTCTTCGGTACCGAAGAGGGCATCGATGGCGGAGGTGGAAGCGGTAGGAGGAGGAGGAGCTGTAGCAGAGGGAGCCGAGACGGAGGCGGAGGAAGGGGTAGTGGGAAGACCGAGAGCCTTCTGCTTGGCGAGCCAGTCCTGCGCTTCCTTCGAATCTTCCAGCACTTCCTTCTCTTGCCTGTAGGTGAACACAGGATCAGCTTCTCCTACATCTGAACATCGACGCGTCTCCACGCGCACTTACGTGACGGTTTCGCCGACAAACTGGTAAGTGACGGTGATTTTAATCTTCTTGGGCTTGGGAGCAGTAGGAGCAGCAGCTTTGGAGGTGCTAGCATACGGATCCTCGTCTGCACCCGAGTTGAACGAAGCCCAAAGGTCGTCGACCGCCGCTTTCGTGAGCCTGCGAGCGCCATGGGATCAGCTTGAGCTGTAGCGCGATAGCAGCAGAGGGTACATACACTGGTTCCTCGACTACTGCCACCTTTGCACGCTTGCTTGGCCGCTCGTCGTCGCTGTCCGAGCCCGAATCGTCCGAGTCGTCGCCTCCCCCCGCCGGCAGCTCGAAATCAGAGTCCTCGTCGTCCGAAGGCAGCAGCGTGGGGTCGTCAGGCTCGAGCGCTGGAGGTGGAGCCATTTCTGTAGCAGTGTAGTGCGGAGAAGCGAGACGTCGGAAGCAGAAAGCCTCGGCCCTTTGCTCGCCCGCAGCTCGAAAATCGAACGGCGCCGCTCCTCTGCTCTGCAATCGTCTCGTCGTCGCTTCATACTCGCCTACAGCTTCGTCCAGGGCACACCAGGCAGCAGAGGCCTCCCCTCTGCACTACTAACCCCTTCTCCCTACTCGAATACAGGTCAGTTTCTCGCTTCTTTCGCTTCTCTGCCCAAAAGCGAGCAAACACAACGCGTCGAGGGCTGGGAAAGCTGCAGGTTGATAGCTGGAGGGGTAGCAGGGGTAGTAGGCTACACAGGGAACATTTTTGTGCAGCGCTTGCGCGACTGCAGCAGCCTCCAGTCTCTTGCGCCGGAGCGACCGTGATCGCTGACCCTTCTCGCTGTTCTTGTCGCTCTCCAATTACCTACAGAATCCAGCCCGACGTCTCGGCACACGACTCTTACGCCCACTCGTTTCCCACTCTCTCACCACCCACCGAACCGATGGCACCCCGAGCAAAGAAGGCTCGCTCTACGGCCGAGCCCGCCTCCCCCGCCGTCTCGAGCGACGACTTGCAGAAGAGGCTGGATATGGTCAAGATGATCACGATGCGCAACCTAGCAGCGATTGCCCCGCCTGCTGCAGCCGCCGCGTCGTCCTCCAAGGCCGTCGACACTCCAGCCGCCGAGTCGTCCGCCTCGGCTTCGACGCTTAAGCCTACCCCCGCCGCTTCCGTCAAGGAGGCTCTCACCGTCAAGAAGGCGCCCGCTACGCGCTCCAAGCCCGCCGCATCGGCAGCTCCCTCGACTCCCGTTGCCGCTCCCATCGCCTCCAAGAAGGGTAAGGGCAAGGCTACTGCACCTCCCGCTGTCGCCTCTTCCGCCGCTCCTGCTACCGAAGACATCCCCACACCCGTCGCGGCCGCCTCGACTCCCCTCAAGCGCCCTCTCCCCGACTCGGCCGAGGAGGAGGTCGACCAACTCATCTCTTCCCCTCCTGCTCCCGCTTCGCCCGCGGTGCCAAAGTCGGTCAAGAACAAGTTGAAGAAGGAGAAGAAGCAGGCCAAGGCGGCTGCTAAAAAGGAGGGCGGCGACAAGGGCAAAGATAAGGAGCAGGAGCAGGAGAAGGAGCAGGCCGAGGTAACCGCGCCGGCTGCGCCATCGAGTGCCATCAAGCAGGCGTCTGAGAAGGCCGTCAAGCTCCCCAAGAGGAAGGCGCTGAAGGTAAGCTTCCGGCCCGTGACTTGTACAGGATCTCAGCGATGCAGTACGCTGACTTGTCTCCTCTCACAGGCTGCTGCTGCCGCTTCGGCTTCTACTCCCGCCGAGTCCACTCCCGCCGCCTCTACCTCTACCACTACCGCCGATAAGGCCGCTGTACCTCCCACTCCCGCCCAAGTCAAGGTCAAGAAAGCCCTCAAGCGCGCCCGTTCGGACTCGACCTCCTCCTCGCGCCCTCACTCTCCCGCTCGCAAGCCCTCTACCACCACCGCAGCTCCCAAGAGCGCCTCCAAGTCCAACAAGCGCCGCAAGCTCTCCCCTGCGCCCGCCCCTGCACCCTCTTCCTCCCAACAGCCCATCGACCCCACCGCCCCTCCCACCCTCTCTTCCCTCTACCCCACCTTCCTCACCTCCCTCCAACGCGCCCATCCTACCGCATTCACCGCTCCCCACACGGGACCAATGTTCGACACGATCCGCAAGTTCCTCCTCGAGCTGCGTGGGTCGGGCGCAGAGGGCGATGCGGCGCTGTTTGAGTTCTTCAAGGCTTTGGTGAGGAGTGGGGCCGGGGAGGGAGTGGAGAGTGTGTGGAAGAGGGCTAAGGAGGAGGTTGGAGGCGAGGCTGGAGTAGACGAGGAGGAGGAGAAGAGTGAGAGGAAGAGGGGAAAGGAAGAGAGGAGGAGGAAGAGGACGGAGGAGAAGGCGGCTAGGAGGGCGGAGAGGAAGATGGCCGAGAAGGCGGAGAAGCGACAGAAGCAGCAGCAAGAGAAGGGGGCCGTTGTCGAGGAGGAGGAGAGCGCTCCCGCCGCCTCGGAGGAGGCGCCGAAGGATAAGGGCAAAGGCAAGGGCAAGGAGGTCGTCGCCCCTACTCCCGCTCCTGCGCCAGTCGATACCCCCGCCGAAGACGCCATGGAGGTCGATGAGCTCGCTTCACAGCCTCAAGAGACGGATGAGCAGCGTCAGGCTCGCGAGCATGCCGAGTCGGCCGAGCGACTCGCCAAGAAGAAGGCCAAGAAGGAGAAGCAGGAAGCGAGGAAAGCTGCCGAGAAGGAGCAGAAACGTTTGGAAGCCGAGGAGGCGCAGAAGTCTGTCGCCGTTTCGCCCGCGCCCGCCGTCGAGGAGGAGGAGCCCATCATCAAGGTCTCCGACTCGCAACTCGCAGCCGCTGCTGTTCCCCTCCCTCCCTCTCCTGTCCCCGATTCGCAGCCCAAGCCCAACGGCATCGTCCCCAGCGTCGACCCCAAGTCCTCCCCGTCCAAGGAGCGTCGCTTCCGCACCAACCGCCTCGGCAAGAAGGAGAAGGAGGAGCTCAGGTCCTCGAGGCAGTCGTCGGTCAACGGCGGCAACGAGTCGGATGCGGGTCTCTCCGCCGTCGCCCCTGCCGAGACTCAGTCGGAGAAGCCCACCATCACCGCCGATGAGGTTGAGGAGCCGGTCGCCGAGCCCGAGCAGGAGCAGGATAGCCAGCCCGAGCCCGCTACCCAGGACGAGGAGGCCGTCACTGCCGCCCTCGACGCCGTCGAAAAACCTCAAGACGACGCCATGGAGGTCGACGAGCCCATCGCCGCTCCTTCGCCTGCCCAGCCTCAGCCCGAGGTCGAGGCCGAGCCCGAATCCGAGAAGATGGACGAGGACCCTTCCGCCGCTACCGAAGCTCAGCCTCAACTCCCCAACGGCGACCTCAGCCCCGAACCCGAGCAGCACTCCTCCCTCGCCGCCGCTCCCACCTCCATCATCGCCATGCCCGCCATCTTCGCTCGCGCCGACAGCCTCAAGTCTCGCTACTCGGTCGCTTCATCCGAGGAGGACCCCGATGAGCTCGAGCTGTCCCTCAAGCAGCATTGCTCGCCCGCTAAGAACTCGACTCGCCTACCTTCCGTCCCCGCCGAGTCGAGCTCCCCTGCCCCTCCCGCCCCTCCTTCCGAAGACCTCTACGCCCCTCTCTCGCAACGACCCGAAGCTCTCAAGCCCAAGTCGCCCACCAAGCCCGAGGAGGTCCCTCTCCCTCCTTCCCGCTCCGCTTCGCCCGAAGACGAGGAGGAGGAGCGCGTCGCCCCTCCCCCTCTTCGCCGACAGGACACCATCGGCGGCGGCGATTCGGATTCGGATTCCTCCTCCTCGGACGACGACTCGAGCGACGAGCAGAGTTCGGATGAGGACTTCGCGCCCCAGAACGCCAGGCCGAGGGTCAAGAGGACGAGTTTGAGCGCCGTCGCTGCTGCTGCGTTTGGCAAGCCGGGGACGCCGAGGGCGAAGAGCAACCTCGGAAAGGTCACTTCCCCGAGAAGGAACCAGAGTCAGCTCTCCCAGTCGACTGTGAGGCCCGCCGACGAGGAGGACGAGTTCGACCAGCTATTGTCGCAGAGTCAGCCGAGGAAGAGGCTGAGCATCGCTCACGTCTTACCCCAGGATGACGATGAGGAGGGCAAGGTCGTCGGAGGTGGAGATGATGAGGACGGTGCTTCGAGCAACTTCTCGCCCGTCGCTTCCTCGGTCGAGGGCACGCCCCGAGTGGCCAAGAAGAAGGCGCCCAACGGCAAGAGCAGGGACAGCTCCGAAGAGCCCGACACCGTCGACGAGGACGAGGAGATGGCCACTAACGTCGTCTCCAACTCGCGCGTCAATGGCGACGATGCTCTCGGCTTCGTCTCGCCCAAACTCAATGGCACTCCTTCCACCACCGCCAACGGCCACGTCGACCTCCCTCCCTCCTCCGCCGCCATGGCGCCCACCTTCTCCTCACAATCCGCCTCCCAGCAGCCCCAACCTCACTACAACCGCCTTTCCGCCATCGGCTCCGCCGCCTCCTCTCAAGCCGGCGACAACTCGTTCGAGCCGGACGAGTTGACCCAGTCGCCCAACCTTGCTCAAGGCCAAGCTCAACCCACGAGCGAGGAGAGTCAATGGCAGGGACTGCCGCAAAAGGATAGCCCGTTGTTCTTGGTGGCGTCGCAGGTGGAGGAGAGTCAGGCGTTAGGACAGCCGGGGGAAAGTCAGTTGAGGGAGGTGCAGAATGAGTCTATGGATCCGTGGGATCAGACGCAAGGTGGGTCTTGCTCTCACCGGTGTGGCCGATCGAGCGCCGAGCTGACTTCCTCTTCCCCGCCTCACAGTCGCCTTCCCTGTCGACGGGAACGGACTCCCCAAGGGCCTCTCGGAGCACATGGATCAAGCAGATACACCCCAGAAGATTGTCGTCACCGCGCCGACCGACGACGAGAGCGGTCTCCAGGTTAGTTCTCGCTCTCTCGTCGCCTCGTCTGCTCTCTTTTCGCTGACCTCGCTTCCCTTTCCTCAACTACAGACCCTCCACGGCGGCTCCCCTTCTCCTGCCCCCAGCGGTCGCCTCACTCGCTCCTCTGCCGCCTCGCGCGCTACCACTCGCTCTCCTTCTCCCGGCCCCTCAGGACCCACCAAGCCCCGAGCAGCTGCCACCGCCGCCGCCAAGCGCACCACTCGCGGTGCTTCCGCTTCGGTCCAGTCCACCCCCAAAGCCGCGATCAACGGCGCGACTGCTCCCACCTCTTCCGCCTCCCAGCCCACTCCTACCGCTCGCAAGGCCACTCCCAAAGCTCCTTCGGCCTCCCAACCCCTCCCCTCGACTACCTCTCGACTCGGCGCCCGCTCGGCCTCGCAGATGAAGTCCCTCTCGCAGTTGGACGCCATCTCCTCGACGCCGAAAGCGAGGACTACGAGGAGTCGAACGGCTCCGGTCGCTCCGGCTACTGCACCTGCGGCGGCCAAGTGGACGAAGAGGAATGATGAGAGTAGTGACGAGGAGGAGGAGAGTAGTGATGAGGAGGTCGGAGCTACCACGACGACGAGGAGTGGGAGGAAGAGCGTGGGAACGGCCAAGGGGAGGAAGAGCTTGTGGTGATGATGTTTGATTGATGTGTGCGATAGTAGGTTTATCTCGGGAGTCGATACTCATGAGCCGATAATTGATGTATAGCAGCGTTTGAGCTTGCAACCGATTTGACGAGCTCGGTCGAGCTGCTGAGAGCGAAGGAGCGGCTGCAGCGTTCTCTCGAGGGTACGAAGAGGTTGAAACGACTTGTGCTTGTCGCTCTGCGTCTTTGCTTCTCGCTTTCTGCACCTCACCACTCGACGTCCGTGCTCAAGCTCAAGCCTTCTCGAGCTCGAGCCGTGTCTCCCTCTTTCCCTCCCGCTTTTCACTCCGTTCTCGCTCTCGACTCGTCGAATACAGCTCAGCATGGAAGCAAAGTGTGATCAGGAAGCTACGACCTCAACTACAGCCCGCCCTCAACAACCTACAGACTCGCACGCCGCCTCACTGCCAACGGAAACGCTCGCTCAGATCCTCGAATCGTCGCTCGAAGGATTGGACGCTTGGGAGAGGCATCAGGCGAGGCTGAGCTTAGCGCAAGTGTGTGCAGGATGGTATGGTGCCGTCGACCTCGGAAGGGAGCTCGCCGTCAAGGACACCAACATGGCGGAGCTGCGCCAGCTCGCTCGGCAAGAAGAGCGCCGAGCAGAGGGCTAGGGTTCGCTCGCTCAGTATCAAGATCGAAAGGCAAGGCGATGCACGGAGCCAGCGCGTTGCCAGCATCGTCGAAGCCTGCCCACAGCTTGGGACGCTGGAGCTCCTCGGCTTCTGCTACCTTGCGACACGCGAGGTGCCCCTGCGCGCTCCCCTCACGCAAGCTCTGAAGGACCTCACGAATATCAAGCACTTTGAGATGTCTTCGCGTGACCGCTTGAGCATCTACGGTGGCGATTTGATGGGGTGCGTAGGACTCTCGCCGAGCGGCGTCAAGATTGAGTGCTCAATCTCATCCCCTCTTGCCGCCCTCAGAATCCTCAAGAGGTGGCCCGAGCTCAGTTTTCTCAGCCTCCCCGATGTCAGGCTTGACCCTTGGCCACACCACTTTCTCTGCGAGACGGCAACCCCTCGACTCTCCGAGCTCCATCTTCCTCTTTGGCCCTCTGGCTCGGACGCCACATACATCGAGCCCTTGGAATCCAGCAAATCAACTCTTCGCCACCTGCACCTTGGAACATTCGACACAACGGGAGGAGGCCTAGCCTGGATTTCCAGCACGCTCGGCCGCTCGCTCGAAACGATTGCGCCTCAACTCGTCACGCTTGGAGCTGACTTCGACTGCTCTCTATGGGGAAACATGACCTATACTCCCTTGAGCGTCCTCACCTCCATGCTGATGGCTTTGAGGGACATTGAGGCGCTCTCGCTGGGCATACTTGGCTTCTCCCCCTCGGCGATCCTTCCTCTCCTCCAGCCTCTCGCCCACCTCCACACCCTCTCCATAGGCCGATCGAAACTCGAACACGCTCAAGGCCCTTTCCACCAGATGACCTCCACCGCGGCGGTCGACTTCATCAACGGCGCCGTCGCTCTCGAAACTCTCACCCTCCCTCGTCAGCTCGCTCAGGTCTGGAGGAGGGCCGAGCTCGCACGTGTTAGAGCTGCTGCTAAGGAGAAGGGCGTTCGCTTCAAGCTTGGGTGAGAGGTGAGTCGTGCGCCTAGTCGGCGGTGGCTGGCGATCGACTTCGGCGATGAGGCTGACATGCTCTTCGCCTTTCGCTATCATAGAGCGGCACGAAGGTGGTGGATACGATGAGCTCGCTACTTGAGGATACTGCTGGAACGAGGCTCGATATACCATGACAACGGGCGTAAGAGTAGCGAGGTAGGGCTCGGCTCAACTCGAGCTCGGCGAAGGTCTTAAGAAGTTCGGAGCTGCAGCGAGCCTGACATTCGGCTGAATGCTGCTGCAGATCAGAGTTCTCAGAATAGCCCTCGGCGAGCTCTGTAGCTTTGTGCCAGAATAGGAGGCCTTTCTCGCTGTACACTTCGCCCCGCCGCGTCATCCAACTGCTCTGCCTCCTTCGCCCTCGACGACACGACCAGGATGAGCTCTACACCTACAGCAGTACGGGCACGGAATGCGACACCCTCACAAGCAGCTGTAGCCCAAGCGCAGAAAGGCTACTCGCCTACAGCCGTGCAACGACGAGCTGCACCACCTCCCACCTCGCGCACGCCGCTGCTCCGCCCGTTGGCGTCGGTGCTCCTCTTCACCGTGGTCGTAGGATCGGCTGTATCGGTGTACGTTACTTCGGCCGATTTGACGACGTTCCGGTCGAGGATCCCCGCCAGTCAGCTCAGCCGCTGGGAGATGGGACAGAAGATTGTGGCCAGCGCGGAGAGGGCTTTCCCCGTTCCTACCCTGCCTTACTTTGCAGACAAGGTGAGTAACATGGTGTACAATGTTCTATTGCTGCTGTAGCGCGGTAGCTCATCTCGGAGCTGAATCGCTGACCCGCTCCGGCTTCTTCCCCTCCAGCGCAACATCCTCAATCAGCTGTTCGTCAAGCAAGCCTGGGCGTGGACTACAGGCGCCTTCTTCTTCCACTCAATCATCTCCTTCCTCTTCCACCCGAAACCGACCACCGCCCAACGCATCTCGCTCAACGGCCCCACGCCTTTATCCACCCTTCTCTCGACCATTCGCCGTTACCTCCTCGCCACGCTGTACTGGTACTACCTCACCCAATCCACCTGGTTCGGCGTATCCTACCCTTCCATCTCCAAGCAAATCCTCCTCATCACCGGCGCTTCCTGCGTCCCTTCGGCGTTGGGATCGAGCGATGCTTTCGTCGGATTGCAGGGAGATGCCGCTGGTGCAGCCTGCTCGGGAGCGAAGGGAGAGTACTGGAGGGGCGGACACGACGTTTCGGGCCATACGTTCATGATGGTCCACTCCTCGCTCTTCCTCTACCAACTCATCGCCCCTTCCCTTCCCCTCGTCTTCCCCTCCTGGTTCCGCTCGACTCCTCATCCCAACTCGACTACCGATGCGCCACCAACGACCTACGAGGTCAAGGATGTCGAAGCGCCGGGGCTCATCCAGGTCACCGTCTACGGCACGATGGCGTTGATGGCGATTTGGTGGTGGATGCTGTTGATGACGAGCTTGTTCTTCCACTCGCCGGCGGAGAAGCTCAGTGGGTTTATGTTTGCGTTGGGAGGGTGGTTCGTTAGTGGGCTGTAGAGGAGGTCGGAGATAGAGCTCGGCGTTGGTGAAGGAGGGGAGCAGAGCTGGGAGACTGCGCAGGAGTATCGCTGCCATTGTTGATATGTGTGGTTAGAAGGACTATTCTCAAGATTTGCTGCAACACACGCTACAAAAGCTCGCCAATCCTTTCGCAGCTGTTGGCGAGGGTTCGCCGAGCTCGGTCCGGAGGTTGAGGGCTAGGGAGCGGTCGCAGCGGTCTCTTGAGAATACAGAAAGGTGGACAGGAATCGGCTCGTTGCTCTGCGCCTCTCTGTCTTGCTTTCTGCACCTCTTCACATCATCGAACCGTCCACTCTCGGCCCTTTCTCCGAGCTCGAGCCGTGTTTCCCTCTTTCTCTCCCGCTCCTCACTTTGTTCTCGCTCTCGACTCATCGGCTACAGCTCAGCATGGCAAGAAAAGGCGGACAACAAGCTACCAGCTCGACTACAGCCCGCCCTCCACAACCCACAGCCGCGCCCGCTCCTTCGCTTCCAACGGAAACGCTCGCTCAGATCCTCGCCTCGTTGTTCGAAGGCTTAGATGCCTGGGAGAGGCAGAAGGCGAGAATACCCTTCGCTCGAGTCTCTGTAGCCTGGTACGGCGTCAGTGAGATAGGCAAGGATCTCGTTGTCAAGGACACCTACATGGGCAAACGTCTCGCTCGGACGTTGAGCGAGCGAGGTGTAGGCGCCGCACGGAGGGCAAGAGTTCGGTCGCTCAACGTGGGCATTGAGGCAGCTGGAGGAGGAAGGAGTCAACGGATCGCTAGCCTGCTGTCCGCGTGCCGTCAGCTCGAATCGTTGGAACTCGCGGCGGCGGGCCCACTTCACCTCGGCACAGATGGCTGCCAGCTGGGCAAGCCGCTCACGCAGGCGCTGCAGCACATTTCGCCTAGGGGGTTCGTCATCTCTAGCCTCGAGACTGAATCGCCTCTGTTGGACTACGGAGAGCTTCTCCAGTGAGCATGACCGCTTTCGCCGAGCGCCGAACTGGCCAGGCTGACACCCTCCCTCCGATAGACTCTGCGCCGTCTGGCCTCGCCTCCAAGACTTTTCAATCAACAACATCTTCACCATGGGTCCTAGGACGCCCATACCTACCCTTCCCACACTCCCCCTCACTCGCCTTCAGCTCCCAATTCCCGAAGGCGCGGGCAGGCCAGAGCTTGAGCCACTCCTCGTCGCTGGATCTCGCACTATCCAGCACCTCGAATTCTCCCAAGCGTTCCATCACAGCTGGGCTGAGCCTAGACGACAGCCGACAGAACCCTTCGCCCCCATCGTCGCCGTCGCTCCCCAGCTTCTCACCTTGGTCGCCATTGGGCAAGCAACCTGGTACGCCGAACTGGAGTTCGAGGATTACTGGTGGCCGACCTTCGGCGCTCTGCGTGATGTCCAAACCCTCCGAATCGGCTGCGTAGGCTACAACCTCGCCGAGATCCTCCCCCTCTTCCAGCAGCTGCAACATCTCGTCACCCTCGCCATCTCCGATCCAGGCCCTCGCTCCACATACCGCTTCGACGTCGAGAACCGCCCCAGCTTCAACAAGCTCACGTCCACTGCCGCCCTCGAGTTTATCGCCGAAGCGCCGGCTCTCCGATACTTCGCCCTCCCTCACCAACTCCGCCCTATCTGGACCGCCGAGGAGCTCGGCGAGGTGGAAGTTGCTGCCGAAAATAAAGGCTTGAGGTTTAAGCTGCAGTAATAGTGAGCTGCTCGCTCTCTCGGCGTTTCGGGAGGCTCGCTGACTGTGACTCGCTCCTCTCCTTCTGGCAGATGCGCAAGGTTAGGCGGGCGATGCTTTCTGGGGCAAAAGGGACGAGAGACGTGCATTGCTTAGTTATTGAGCCCTATGCCGCTGTCTGCGGAGGGAGACGAAGGCGTTTACAACCGTTTCTATCGCTGAGCTCGGTCGAATGGTTGGGGACGAAAGAGAGAGCATAAGTCGCTCTCGAGTGTGCAGACCGTCTGTAGAGATCTTGATTTACGCGCCCAGCCTGCTCGATTCCTGCACCTCGTCCTCGACCCCCTTCCTCCAGTTCGAGCCGTCGACGTCTCCGCCGCTCTTTCTCCCCTTCTCGCTTCAATTTCTCTCTCGTCTCGTCGGCTGCAGCTCAGCATGGAAGCACAGCAGGATCAAGAAGCTACGACTTCGACTACAGCCCGCCCTCAACAGCCTACAGACTCGCTCGTCGCGTCGCTTCCTCAGGAAACGCTCGCCCAAATCCTCAGATCGTTGCTCGAAGGACTGGACAGCTGGGAGAGGCAGCAGGCGAGGATAAGCTTCGCCAAAGTCTGTATAGGATGGTACGGCGCGGTCGACCTCAGGAGGGAGCTCGCGGTGAAAGACTTGCGCTCAACGCGTCGCCTGCTCAAGCATCTCGTCGGAGGACCACCACAGCGAGGGTGGGGCGCTCGTTCGCTCAGCATACGAAGGCAAAAGCATGACGCTCCCCCCGTGTGGACAGCGGAGGCCCAGATCCTCGGCGCCTGCCCTCGGCTCAAGAGCCTGCAGCTGGTGGGAGGCGGCAGCGACCGGTGGCTGTCGCAAGCAGGGATCTTGGCGTTCCGCTCGGCGCTTCTGAAGGCCGATAGGCTGGAGAGTTTGGATATCGACAGCTGCGCCACCTTGTTGCGCACCAGCAGTGATGTCTCGAGGTGAGCCGAACGACCTCTCTGCTCAAGTCCGGCCCGCGCTAACACAGATGACACTTCCAGCCTTTTGACAGGCTTGCCAAAACTGCAAAGCTTCGCGCTGACGGCCACACGGCAGATCTGGCGCCGCTCGACCTTCTCAGCTCCATCTCCGATCGCCCTCACTCGGCTCCGTCTTCCCCTGGAACGCGATGGCGATAATGTGCTTCTCGGCGCTCTTCTGGCCTCGACAACCTCGACTCTCCTCCATCTCGACCTCGGCAAGCTCTCTTGCAGCAGCACTACACTCGGCACCCTCCCCTCCGCCATCTCCTCGTCGCTTACCGCCGTGGCGCCTCGTCTCTTGTCTTTGTCCATCATCCTCGAACGCGATCGGTATCTCGATAAGCCGTTCATCAACAAGGACTACCTCTGCAATACACTAGAGGCTCTGAAGGATGTCCGGTCGCTCTCCCTTGGGATCCTCGGCTTCTCGTTCGCCGAGATCCTCCCCCTCCTCCGCCCCCTCGCCCATCTCCATCGCCTCTCCATCGGCCAGTCATTAGTCGAACCCAAGGATGCGCCCTTCCATGAGCTCACGGCGGGATTGGCGGTCGACTTCATCAACGGCGCCGTTGCCCTCAAACGGCTCACGCTTCCTCGTCAGCTCGGACAGGTTTGGAGCAAGGAGGAGCTCGAGCGAGTTAGGTCCGCTGCGGAACAAAGAGGGTTGTGGTTTCTGTTGGGCTGAAGGGTGAGTATCTCCTTCGTTGAGGAGCGGGTCGACGAGCGAAGGCTGACTTCTCACGTCTCTCCCAGCCTTGCAGGACCGCACGGCGGAGAGCGTTGAAGTGCTACTGTGACTTCGCTCGGTTTGCGGCTTTGACGATGCGAGGGGCAGGGAGACGGCGTTGTGTCAAGACGAGCTCGAGCGACGAGCGGCGGCGAGCAGTACCCGCCCTCGGCGCGCTCAACTTCAAGTGTCGATCCGGTGGCCGCGATGGCCCCTCAACTTCTTTCGCTCACTCCCATCACTGCTACCAAACACTCCACCGAGCTAGCGGATCACTGGTGGCCGACTCTCTGCGCGCTTCGAGACGTTCAATCCCTCCGACTCGGTCTTGTCGGCTACGACAGCAGCGCCATTCTCCCATGTGATAATACTGGCGCGCGACTGAGATGAGCGGGACTCGATCTATCTTGCAATGAAGTGTACTAACCTGGCGCGCGACTGAGATGAGCGGGACTCGATGAAGAAGAGAGTCCCTGCGCGGCGCCGAAGTCTTTCTACGGCCAAAGTGATCTAGAACAAATCCATCCGAACCTCCTAACACTCCTCACATCCAACACCAATCCTTTCTTCTCACCCCCTCGCTTCCAACATCCCTACATCATCAACTCGGTCCACTCGCGCTCGCCCCTGCGCGCCTCTTCCACCCAACATCCCACTCCTCGAGTCGCTTCAGCACCTCGTCACCCTCTCAATCTCTGGAGTCGACTTTTTCGACCGCTCCTCGTCTTCTCACGAGATCACCGCCAACGCAGCGATCGACTTCATCACCGAGGCGCCCGCTCTTCGCTCGCTCGTCCTGCCGCGCCAATTACATTCGATTTGGACGCCGGGAGAGCTAGGTGGAGTAGAGCTTGCTGCTGAAGAGACCGGCGTGATGTTTGCGGTGAGAGGTGAGTCGCTGGCCTCTCGCCCGAGTCTCGGCGAAGCTTACCTGCGCTCGCTCAGATAAATGCCGAAGGGGGAGGGAACGACATACAAGCTCGCTCAATGATGAGATGATACGAATGCTTGCCTTACGTTGACTGGACTGCAACAAGACCATCGAAACCGCTCTACGATTCGAATGTGGGGCTCCTTCGCTGCTCGGTCGAGCGACTCGCGAGTTCGCCAACGTCTCTCGCCTGCACCCTCAACCTTCCTGTATCCTGCTAGTGCTGTAGGGATACTAGGGCTGGAAAACTACCCTCCCAGCTTCCCGCGGTGGCCCAAGCTCCGTGTCTCCGACTACAAAATCCAGACGGACGTTGCTCTTCGCCCGCTCGCCGTCTTTCTTCGTCAGCGCTCAGCAAGGATTTCCTTTCCTCTCCAACCTTTGGCCTCCAACTCAGCACCAATCTGTAGTCCAACATGACACACCTCACCCTCGACCTTCCTGCACCTTCTTCCTTCCTCTCCTCCTCTACAGGCCCGATGCTCCAAGATGCGTTGCTCTCGCCTTTCGCCCTGCCGCCGCCCCTTCCACGAGGACCTCACCTACTCCCACTCAGCTCCAACGACCTACAGCACCAAGCTCTTTCATCACCTGCTACCCTCGACTTTCCCCCAAGCCAGCAGGGGCAAAATCCAGCTCAGCACTCGGCGGGCGTGACGAGACCGGACGACGCAGCTGAAGAGGATGAAAAAGTCCAAAACCGGCGGCTGGAGGGAGAGCGGAGGTTCAGGGAAGCGCAAGAAATTGCGGCGCAGAGGAGGAGGGCCAACTCGGCGGGCAAGGAGAACCGAGGAGCGAGTGTCAGCCCGGTCAAGCCATCGCCGAACCGAAGCGCGAGGAGTAGTCCGAGCAAGTCGGGGAGGACTTCGCCCGTAGGGTGGGAGGGAGGAAGGAGCAGGTCAGCGGCGTGGGAGGCGCAGGAGAGGCTGGCGGATGAGCAGAGGTGGGCGGGAAGGAGCGGAGGGGGATGGTACGCTCTATTGGAGGAGAACGCCGAGTGCTATGGGGAGGAGCATATCGTCTGGGTGCGCGCGGGGGAGGATGAAATGAGTATCAGGAGCATGGGTGAGTCCTCCTTCCCCCGTATGGACGATCTCTGTGAGCCGCTGGCTGACCTTTGCGCGCCGAGCAGAACGACTCAAAGCCGAGGCTCAGCAAGGCAACTCGGCGGCCGTGTACCTCATCTGGAAAGCCCTCACTCGAGAAGCCTATTATCAAAAGGCTGGTATCACGGACGCTCGTGTAGCTCGTCAACTTGCTGCAGAGTGAGTTATCGGGTCGCCCTCTCCTCAAGTCGAACCTTGGCTGACCTTGCATTTTCGTTCGCAGACACGGCAACGACCCTCGCGTCGTAGATCGTGCTATTGAGCTCGAGGACGACCTCTCTACCAAGCAACATGTCGCCGACTTGCTCCTCTCCCTCAGCGGGTGAAGTGAGAGCTCGGCGCTCCCATCTCCTCCTTCACACCCCTCGCATCTGTAGCCGTATAGTCATTTTGCATTACTCTCATTCGCTCGCAGTCGATTCGTCAAGGGAGTGTCAAACGCGAAGTCTGGCTATTGGGAAAGACTACAAGCACATCGTTTCGTGGGGGATCTATCGAACAAAGCATCAAGCTCAAGCACGTCGTCTCGTCTCCTCAATCGCTATCCAGCTCGTCCTCATCATCCTCCAACTCATCCTCATCGCTCTCCACGGTGTACGTCTTATCCTTCATCGCCGCCGCCCTCCCCTTGCCCTTGTTCTTCGCCTCGACCTTAGCCAGCTCCCTCGCCGCCTTGACATACTCGACGTACACCCTCATCTGGTTGAGCAGGTCACTTGACTCCTCCTTGGCGTCCACCGCATCCTCCGGCAGCTCGGGCTTGCCCTCCTTCTGACGCTCGTAGGCCACCTTCTTGCGCTCGTAGGTGACCCACTTGGCGGCGTACTCGATCCACTCAATCATCAGGTCGCCCTCCCTCTCCGGGTCGACGAGGAACCACGCATCGCCATTCTTGGCGCGGGCTTGCTCCCTCTCCTCGACCGAGCCGATGGCAGCGGGGACGACGGTGGGCTTCTCCTCCTCCTCCTCCATCGCGGCGCCGTTGCTCTTGCCGTTAGCGACCTTCTTGGTGGCGCTCTTGGCGGTCTCGCCGACGGGAGAGAGGTCGAAAGGCGTTCCGTGGACGAGGATGGCCCAGCTCAGAGGGTAGTCGTCGTTGACGCCGAGGGTGGAGGAGGAGGGGAAGGACGAGTGGTTGCAGGGCGAGAGGAGGTAGTAGGTGTTGCCTTTGGCGTCCTTGCCGGACGCGGAGAAGCGGATGCGGTTGGTGCTTTGAGCGAGGTAGATGTAGCGCTCTGTAGGAGGGGGAGGGGTCAGTAGGCGAAGCGAGGGAGCGAGCGAAGGACTTACGAATCTCGAAAGTCTCCTTCTGCGACTCCTTCTCAGCCTCAGCGACCTCATCATCAATCTCCTGCACCTCGGATCTCCAAACCTCGGCGAGCTTGACGAGAGTCGTTCCCTTGCTCGGGGCGGTAGGCTTTGGCGGCTTCTTGGCGAGGATGGTCTGCTTGGTCTCGTTCCAGTCGTGGCGCTGCTTGAACTTCTTCTTGTTGAGCATGACCATCGTTTGCTTCTCGGCTTCGACTCCCTGTGCGCGACAACGAGAGATGGGTCAGCTATCGCGACGAGGAGAAGCCCAAGCGCAAGAGGACTCACCTCGACCAAGGCCTGCCTGACGCACTCAGCGTTGTACGTCAGCTCAATGAGCGAGCACAAGAGCGCGAGCTTCTCATCCGGGCTCGGCTCGCCCTTCCTGCCCCTCAACTCGCTCTCGGGACCCTCGACCTCCTCGCGCTCCGCCTCCCACTCCGCGACCCTATCTCCCCAACTGCCCCACACCTCCTCAGCCTCGACAATCTCCCTCAAAGTCACCCAAGGCTTGACCACCTCCTCGCGACTGCTGCTCGACAGGGCCCTCTTCATCTGATTGTCCACCAAATCGACCATGGAACGACGACTGGCGCGCTCGGCGAAAATGTCGACCTCGTGCTCCTTCTCGATGAGCTCGAGGAGCCCGCGAAGGAGGAGGCGTTGGGCGTATTCGGCGTCGCGGCGGGACCACATCCAGAGGAGGTCGTCCGAGAGGTAGGTGAGGACTGTGGTGACCTTCTGGCTCGAGCCTTGGAGGGAGGGCATGAGGGGCAGGAAGCGGAGGACGAAGGCGCGGAGGTGAAGGCGGGCGAGGATGGAGGAAGTCGAAGGGGTGGAGCCGAGCGAGGCGAGGGGGAAGGTCTTGGGAGGGGTGACGGCCTTGGGGGGACGAGGAGGAGGGGAAGCACGCTTGATGTTGATGGTGGCGGGCTGCTTGACGCGAGGGGCGTTGCGCTTGGCAAGTCCTCCGCCGCGGCGCTCACCATCCGAGTCGAGCGAGGAGAGGGACGAGTCGCTGTCGTCGCCGTGGAAGACGGCATTCTTGACGCGCTTCTTCTTGCCCTTGGCTCCTTCAGCGCGAGAGTACTGGATGCTCTTGCCTTGGCCGGGAGGAGCGCGCTTGGGAGGAGGAGCCTCGCCAGCTGCGATCGCCGACTTCCTGGAAACGGCCGAGCAGCGGAGGGTCAGCGGTCGGCTCATACGACTGTAGATGTAGATCAATACTCACCTGCGACAGACCGAGCAAGAGCCTGTAGTCGAATGCGGAGTATCAAGTCAGTTCCTTGCTCGCCCCCAACACGCGTCTCGACCCTCTCTGGGCAGCCCTCTCCGAAGCGGCCGACTTACAGATGTTGCGGCAGCTGGGGCACTTCCACTCGTCCTGTTCCCCTTGAGCGATAGTCTTGCGAGCGTCCTCGTCGTAGTGCTTCTTGAGGCACTTCTCGCAGTACATGAGGATGCACGCCTTGTGCGGCGCTCCCGGCTTGGTCGAGACGGGCTTGCTGCCGGTGCAGCGCAGGAGGATCTCCTTGGCCGCATCGTGTCCCGTGTGATCTGTAGTAGAGGATACGGGTCAGCCCGGTGTACCTTCCAGCAGCCCTCGTACGAGAACCAGCCACTAAAGGCCCGCTCTTCCGCCCTCTCGACGCGTTCATCACGGTCGCGCTTGACTGCTCGGGGCGGAGAGGCTGTAGGGGAGTAAAATGCTCACCTTGATGACAGTACAATTGTCCCGCCTTGCTCGAGTTGGAAGCGGCTACAGCCTTGGCCTTGGCCCTCGAGATTGCCGTCGCCTCATCGTCGTCGTCGCCGCTCGAGTCCGAGCCAGCAGCGTCGACAGCGGGTCGCTTCTTGGTAGCTTCCCTAGGCTTCCTAGTAGAGCCATTCTGTTGAGGACTAGAAGCCCCGTCTGCCATCTCGACGTCGGAAGCGGGAGCGGCCGAAGAGAGCGGTGAACTGCCTGCTTCTGTTGAGATGAGAGTGGTCAGCTCGGCGCCGAGGCCAGTAAGGGCAGGGCGGGCTATGTACTCACTGGCCATGATGTTCTGTAGCACTACAAACGAGTCGGAGAGAGCGAGCGAGCTGCGAGCCTCTGCAGCAGTGAGGAGAAGGAACGAGAGCCGTTGGTCGCGCTTCCAGGCTTGAACGCGACGCTCTCGCTTCGGCGCTGACCGTCTTCGGCTTTGCTGCTTCTAGGATCTGCTCTCATGTAGCTTTCTAGATCTTCAAGAAGAGCTCGGCGCTCGGCGTAGAGCAGAACAGGGTGACTCTCTTCCTCGTCACCTGCGCCTGCCCGACTGCGGCAGCCTCTCCTCTCACGGTTCTGCTCGGTAGCTATTCAAACTTGACTCCTACGGTGATCGCTACAGCGTCCGAGTAAAGCTTGCTTTTCTACTCTCTTGCTTCCACCACAATCGCCTCGACACCGATGGCTGAACCAGCTCCGGAGGTGCTCGACGGCCAAGTCGTGTACGAGCATTGGTCACCGCCTCGACCTGCTCAACCGGTACCGCAACAAGCTCAGCAACAACAGTGGACGACTTCGCTGCCGTTCCACGACTACTCGATGCAGTGGGAGGGCCAGGACAGCTCGACCGAGCAGGCGTGGATCGCCGACGAGCAGGGTATGGAGAATTTCTCGCCATGGACTCAGCAACAGCAGTGGACATCCTCCTACTCGACCCAGAGCCATGGTCAACACCTCGCGTCGTCGGCTGCAGGAACAAACGCGTTTGCTCCGGCGCCCGTCGAGTCCCTCGGCCTGCCTCTCCCTTACGCCGAGCACCACCAACACACTCAAGAATCCACTCCTTCCTATCACCCTACATCTCACCACTCCTCCCACGTTCTCGCCGACGATCCTCGCTTCCTTTCACAGCACCTCGACACGGACCCGTTCTCGCAGACGGCCTTGGCCGAGGAGGGGCAGCGAATGGAAGGGATGGACTCCGAAGGATGGACTGGTGATGAGCAGTATGTTACTGCTTGGGACTACTATCCCATGGACACGGCACCAGCAGATGCAGGCCACACGAGCGTGGCTTCATCGCCGAACGATCAGTTCGTTTTCGGCGTTCGTCGAGCTCAGCAGTCCTACGACCACTCGCCGCATCATCAAGGCTTCCCCGTCGATGATCATTCTGTACCCTACCACCACCAATATGAGCAATACGCTTACACCCCAGCAGCTCCGATCCTCTCACCCACTTCGACCTCCTCGCTCAGCCTCCATACGCCCTCCTCGTCCCTCTCCTCCTTCGCCTACTCTTCGAACCCTACCTCCCCCGCCTACTCACAGTTCCCAAAATCCCGCTCCCGCCAACACTCACTCGACTCAGCCCCTCCTTCAGCTTCGGGTCGACCTCAGCCCCTTCGCCGACTTTCGCAATCCGGCGCGAGCAGTCGGCCGTTCGCACCTTATCCTCATCCCTACGCGCCTCCTCCACCGGGAAGACCAACTCTCACCTCCTCCCGCTCGGCTTCCTCCCTCCCCAACTCCCGTCGTGGCTCCGCAGCCAGCCTCGGTCCTCGCCCCTCCTCCTCCCACCAGCAGCAACAGCGAGCGACGTCCCCTTCCCTCGTCCGCCATCCCCGCCGTCGGGCTTCTCAGCCTTCTCTCTCTATCGCCACTTACCCCGCTGCACCAGCAATGCGTCGTCCCTCCGCCTCGCTCTCCTCCTCGCCCATCACCTCTCGCTTCGCTCCCTCGCCTTCGCCGTTCCCTCCCTCGGCGAACGCGGCGAGGACGACCTTCCCTCCCGAGACGATCAGGGAGAAACCGCCTCCTCCTTGCTCGATGTTTGATGCGCCGTTGGTGAGGAGGTTTGGAGGAGGAGCGAGAGGGGGAGGGAATCAGAGGCCTGAGGAGGTCTTGTCGAGGGAGACGGTTGGGTTGGGGATGGAGATGGGTGGGTTGAGTGAGGATGTGAGTGGAGAGTCGCAGGAGAAGCAGAGTGAGGAGGAGAGGATGGAGTGGTCGTACGCTCCGCCGATGGACGAGGAGCTGCTGTGAGTTGCTCTCGTTCGCTCGCTCGCTGGCAGGCCGAGTTGATGAGCTGATCAACGTGTACGATTATAGTGAGGATACTCTAGCCTTCCTCGCCGCGCCCAACAAGCTCGCTATGGGCGAACGCTCCGTCCTCATTTTTTCGCCGAAGCTCATCCACCCCTCAAGCTCGGGCGAGCCTACGTACGTGTTCTCCCTTCTTCTCTTTCCTCTCTTCGCTCACCTCGATTTCTGTCTTCGAACAGCACACTCTTCCCCCAACCCACCTGCCTCCTTCTCGGCCTCCCCTGGCCCACTCCCGCCTCCTCCCAAAACCCCGCCGCTCGGGAGTCGCCTCTCCTCACTCCTCCTCATCTCTATCTCTCCACCACCCTCCGCGGGATTCTTCTCAAACCGCGCACTCCCTCCAAGTGGATGGCAGAAGATGGCGAGCTTCTCCATGAAGCGGACGTAGGGGAAGACTGCGCGAAGGGGATGCCGATCCTTGCTGGGAGGGTCATGGGGAGGAAGGTCGAGGCGGCGTGGGAAGGCGGAGAGGAGAAGAAGAGGGTGAATGTTGCGGTGGTGCTTGATGGGGTAGCGGGGTTGGAGGAGAGGTTGTTGGGCGTGTTTCCTGGGTCGGAAATGAAGTTCCAAGGCGCCGAGGAGGGCGGTACGTCGTCTCTCTCTCGCTTTTTTCGTTCGCCAGCTCGCTGACAGCTCTGTTTTAACAGGAGAGATCATCCATCACGGCTCCCTCATTGCCATCTCGAACCGCATGAAATCCTCCACCGGCTTCCCCCGTTTCCTCGCCGTCTCTGGCTCAGCTTCGACCTGCCCTGCGATCGACTGGCGCGCCAAGACGGGCGGGACACCTCGTCCTTACAAACTCGCTCGATCCGAGTTTACCACCAGATCGAACGCTTGGGACTCGTTCGTCGTGTATGCGGTTGATCCGGAGAGAAAGGAGAGGGAGGAGAGTGGAGGAGTGGAGAGGGAGAAGATGAGGGCTGTTAGAGCGGGATATCCAGCGCCGCCGCCTGGTGCGCTGCCGTTTGATCCGATGGCGCCGAGTGCGATGCACTATAATCAGCCTGTAAGCTCGAGTCGACTTTGAAGCGTCGGTTGACGAACGCCGAGCTGATCTCCCGCCCCCTCGCAGATCGTCTTGCAGTGCATGAGCACTACTGTCGTCTCAGTTCGTGGTCTTTACATCTCCTCTCTCCCTTCGAGCTCTCCAGCTAACCTCTCCCTCTCTCGACAGCCCGTCCTCATCATCCGCCGACACCACTCCCAATCCCTCGTCATTGGCGGCGGCTCTCTCGCCTCACACGACCTCCCCTCGCACTCCTCAACTTCCAGCCTCCCTCATCGCCCAAGCGAGACCCTCGGCGTGCCCGTCTCCTCCCACCTGCCTCTCGCTTTCGAATTCCTCGCCGACCCAAACGGCGGCGGCCTTGGAGGGGCCGACACCTTCCTCGAAGGTATGGAGGGTATCGTCGCCCATCGTCAAGCTATAGGAGGGAGGATCTATGTCGACCCCGAGGAAGCGGAGCCAGTCACGGCGCCGACGACTTTGGCGCAGGTTCGGCGCTCGAGGGCGTTGGGACCTTCGGCGAGTCAGCCGCTGGCTGGAGGTGGAGGACCGACGAGTATGTACTCGAGAGGATCGATTGGGGCGCAGCCGGGTGCGAGGGCGGCTCTCGATTCGGCAGCGAGAGTGGGAGGTCCGGCGGGTGGAGGAGGGGAGGGAGCGAGGAGGAGGGTGCAGTCGATGAGCAGCTGCGTGCCAGTGATGGGGGAGAAGAGCGACGATTCTCCCTCGGGCGAGAAAGAGCGGGATACTTGGATGATCGACTGTGGAGGTGAGTCGCTCGCCGAGCAACGACGCCCGAGCTGACTAAACGCCTCGACTCGCAGATAGCTGCATCTGGAGCATCGTCCCCGTCGACGTCGCCCGCCATACCTTCTTCATCCCCCAGTCCATCCTCCAGCCCCGTCCCGTCGATATCGTGTTCTCGAAGTCAGTCTCGCCTCCCCTCTTCGCGCCGCCCATCTCGGCGTTGAGCTGACCGCTTTCTCTCTACAGCGCCAAGCATTCCACGAGATCTTCGGCGATACTCCCTGCTACATCTCTCGGCCCTGCCATCCCCACCATCTTCGAGTACGACGTCCCCACCGCCTCCAGCCCTTGGATCAGTTCGTTTTTCGCCGTCTTTCGCTCAACGTCTTCTTCCGCTGACCGACCCCTCGTCCTGACAGCTCTCTACGGCAAGAACTTCTCCTCCAACCTCTCCATCTGGTTCTCGACCTACCGCTCCCCCTCGTACATCCTCCGCTCCTCCTCGGTCATTCTCATCCCTCCTCCGCCGAGAGATGTGCCCTCTACGCCCCTGCCCAGGGGAGTTGCTGAGGGCAAGAGGATTGCGATCGGAAGAGAGGATGGTGTGCTGTGGATGACGAACGTGTTGTATAGGGAGGAGGGGATGTGAGCGAGTGAGGAGGGGCAGCGAGGTGGAGACTCGAACGGACACTTTTGCATCGGCTTATGAAGGATTTCGGGCAGTATTGGCTGTAGATAGAATCAGTAACTCTTTGCATGTGCATGTAACGAGCTCCCGGGTGGACTCTAGCTTGATCTTGGGCGAAAGCAGCGAGCCACACTATCGCCGAGCTCTCGCGACTGGCGCTCTCGTTTCGCTGTCGGAACGCTTTACGCTTTGAAGCAGATAGCTGAGCGATAAACAGTGGTGATATCTACCCTTTCCTCACTTTCCTCGCTTCCCCTAAAGCCTCGAAGCTGGCCAACTGTGAGGGCGAGGTCGGCTTCGTTGTCCGAGAAGGGCAGTCAAGTACGGGGAAACTCACCTCTCACTCGTATGAGAAGCTCAAGCCCCTCCTCACGGCAGCTTTATTGACGCTAGCCCGCTCCTCCATGGTCCACATCGAGCGCATTTGATGAGGCAGAGCGAGCAATTGGAGCGCCGGCGCTTCGGCGATGAAGCCTTGTACGGCGGTGGCGGTGAGGCGGCTATATATGGCGCGAGTGGAGGCATACATCGAGCTATTGTCGGAGATGGAGAGGGTTTCAAGGTGCTGGAGTCGTTGGAGAAGAGGGAGGACGTCGTCGAGTCGGTAGCCGAAGGTCCCGATGCGAAGCTCGCGGACGTCTCGCAGAGCACACAGTGTCGGCCACCAGTGCTCGTCAAGGATATCGCTGTAGAGTTTGTTCTCGCTGATGGCCACCAACGTGAGGAGCTGAGGAGCGATGGCGATGCTGGAGGCGAAGGGCGCGAAGGGGTGTTTGAAGCAGTTGGAGTGGTCGAGCGTTCCGGTGAGGTGGAGGTGTCGGATCGCAGTACATGAAGCGCCCAGCAGTGGTGCCAGCTCTGGTCGACCTTTGCCGATGGAGACGGGAAGTTGAATTCGAGTGAGTGGGAGGGGTGGAAGGGTTGGTAGGGGGGGTGGCGCGGGAGAAGGTCTGAGTGCGGACGTTCTCGAGGGTGAGGGATTGAAGGCGAGTCCAAATGGCGCACAGTCTGGGGGCAAAGCGACTCAGACTGCGAAGCTTGAAGCTCGGCGCAAGCGGTACCGACTCACTCGAGAAGCTCCCTAGTGTCCCGCCAAGGCGTGTCCGCTCCTTCTCTAGTGCTGGAGATGGTGAACTCCCTAGGCGAGAGTTCTCGAAGCGCCTGGCTGAGCGGGTTGCCTAGCTGGGGCCCTTCCTTGCCGACAAAGCCGAGGTAGAGGTTGCCAGCCGCGACAAGCTCAATCAAATCCAGATTGGGGCAGGCGGACAAGAGAGCAGCCGCTCTTGTGCTCCTGGCTGGTCTCATCTTTGGTCCTTTCGCCTCCTCGATGCCCATGCTCAGCGAGCGAACTCGCGCTCGTCGTTCGGCGCTTTGATTGTTGAGCGACTTGGCGACGGCTTCTCCCATCTTGGTGTCCTTGACCGACAGTTCCCGACCCAGCTCGGCGACTGTGTACCATTGTACGCAGGTCTTGGGGAGCTCCAACCTCGCCTTCTGACGGTCCCAGGCTCCCAATCCCTGCAGCGCAAGATTGAAGACTTGAGCGAGCGTTTCTGTTGGAAGGGCGGCGGCGGGCGCATTGGGAGCTTGATGGAGGCGGGGTGCAGTCGGGGTCGTAGATACTGATCCCATTAGCTCGGCCATGCTGAGCGAAAAGCTATGAGTCGAGAACGCGACGAGGAGGAGGAGCGAAAGCGCGCCGGCGACGTGCAGTGACAAAGACCTCCTTTTTATGCATTGAGCTACAGAGCTCAAAGATTCTGGCCTACCGCGCTTTTGTACAAAAGTCGGGCCGTGATGAGCACTCTCCCGCCGCCTTTACCGAGCATAAGCGACTTCGACCTCAGCCGCACTACTTCTTGCAGCAGCTTCACGAGCATAGTTACAGCAGATTTACACGCCCGCGGGCTCTTCCAACCTACAAGGCTCCAGCGTACAATCCTGCAAGTCGAGAGGGACGAAGGAAGTCATGATCAGCTTCATCGCCGAATTCGATTCCGAGCCACGGCCGAGCGAGCTATCAGCTCACCTCCATCATATGAGCTCGAAGCGCACACGTTGCTCATCAGCAGCAGCTGTCACGCTTGCCAGCTGCTCCTTGTTCCAGACCTTGCGAAGTTGATGAGGCAGGGTGAGAGACTGGAGAGCGGGAGCCTCGGCGATGAAGTAGAGGGTCGCGGTGGAGGTGAGGAGTTGGAGCGGAGGGAAGATCTCGTACCAGATCTGCTTCGGGTCGGAGATGGCGAGGATGGCGAGGTGTTGGAGTTGCTGGAGAAGGGGAAGGAGGGCTTCGAGTCGGTAGCCTGTAACTCCGATACGGAGTGTCTGGACTTCTCGGAGAGCGCAGAGCGTTGACCACCAGTAATCACCCAGCTCGGTGTGGTGGTAGGTGTTCTGCTGCCGCTGGGCGACGGCAACGAGGGAGAGAAGCTGAGGAGCTACGGCGGTGATTGGCGCGAGAGGGTGCTCCGAGGTGGCTTCGATGGCTGTTGGATACGGGTAGATGGGTGCTTTGGTGAGGACGAGGTGTCGGAGTGTGTTGCGGGCGCAGGGGAGAATTTTTGGCACGTCCGAGAGGGCCAGTTCAAGTCGGGTGAGCGCTGGGAGGAGTGCCAGCGGAAGCGGCTCGTCGACTCCGCGGCCCGAAACCAAGGAGACGTTATCGAGGGTGATTGACCGGAGTTGAGTACAGCTGGCGAAGAATCTGGGGAGTCGCCGACAGTAGATCAGCTCGGCTCGGCGCAGGCTTCGGAGCGAATCAAACGTACGGCAGGAAATCGTGCGTGGGGATCAAAGCGATCTCTACAGTGCTGTATTGGAATCTCTTGAGGCTCGGCAGCTTCAGCAGCGCCTGTCAAAGGGGTTTGCCGAAGTCGGTCATGCTGCTGGCGCCGAGGTAGATCTGTCCTCTAGCTTGCATCTCCAGCGACTCCAGGTGTGGGCACGCCGAGAGCAAACGACTCGCTCGTTTGCTGCGGCCCGCTCCGTCCGACTCGATGTACATGCTGAGCGAGCGCACGCTATTCCTCCTCGAGCGCTCCCCCGCTCTGAGCTGCTTGGCCAGGCGCTCCGCCATCTTGGTGTCCTTGACGGCCACCTCCCTTCCCAGGTTGACCGCTCCGTACCAGGCGACACAGACCCGAGCAAAGGTGGTCCTCGTCTGCTGCCTCTCCCAAGCGTCGAGTCCTTCGAGCGACGATTCGAGGATTTGAGCGAGCGTTTCCGTTGGAAGCGAGGCGACGAGGGAGTCTGTAGGTTGTTGAGGGCGAGCTGTAGAAGAGCTGGTAGCTTGTTGATCCTGCTGTGCTTCCATGCTGAGCTGTAGTCGATGAGTCGACAGCGAGAACGAAGTGAAAAAGCGGAGGGAAAGAGCGAAACACGGCTCGAGCTCGGAGAAAGGGTCGAGAGCGGACGTCGAGCGGGAGTGGTGAGGTGCAAAAGTCGAGATGCCTGAGGGATAGGCGTATAGAACGAACTCTCTCGAGCTCATGAGTACCTTCGGTGGACTGATGCAGGCTCTGCTTCTCGCTCAACCTCTCGACCGAGCTTGGGCCGCTCTCGGCGCTCACGAAGCTGGTCAAGCAATCTCAAGCATCGATTCCACGCTGTACGCCAACGCAATTATGCCAGTACCCTTTGCCGTAGTCGAGCGAGAGTTCATCGCGGGCCTTAAAGTCTTTGGAGGCGTCTGCGAGGGAGGTGTCGGCGGTAGGTCAGCGGTTGCTCTCTTCGAGTGAGAGGAATGCAGGCTCACAGAGAGCCATTTGGTGAACACCGTCGATATAGGTCACTGTTCAATAAGAGCGTTAGCGAGGCGTCTACCGGAGAAGAGCCCAGAGGAGACAAGTACGAACGCCGAGCGTCGCAGTTGTGGTTGCCGAGGTCGTTTATGTATCGAATGGCGTTTCCATATTGCTGTGAATCGATGGCGTGTTCCGAGTCGAGATCGTACCAGTAGCTCTGTCGGCCACAGCACGTCAGTGGGCTGCGACATGAGCGAGCAATGCGCGACCGTCACTCACGGTCTTTACGGCGATGGTAGTCTCGCTGATGGCGATGGCAGCAAATGTACCAGAAGGTCAGCACGATTTCTCTCGACTCGAGAAGAGCCAGAGCAGGGCGAACGTACGAAGCGAGACGTCCAAAGGGATCGCCGAGGTCGAACGCCTCGCCGCCGTACAGGCCGATCAAGTCGCCCGTCCTGGCAGATTCGAGCATGGTGAGACTGCGGAGAGGGAACGTTAGCTATTGTCAAACTGAGATGGGAGGAGGGACGAGAAAAGGCTCACCCGTATCCAGCTTCGGGGTTGATCGACTCGACGACGATGGTGCGCTTGAGATCGCGGCGGCGGATTTGGCTGCTGCGACAATCGGCTATAGGCAAATGAGATGGAGGCTGTTAGTTCCAGGTCGAGCGAGAGAGCAACAGCACTCACGAGTCGAGCAGGCGCACAGAAGAGGGTCGCATTCGCGTGCGGCGAGCCAGCAAGGGCATGACTCCGACCTGCAGGCATTGTCGGACGAGCTGCAGTTGCATCCCCGGAAGCGGCGCGGACCTATTCAAGTCGGAGAAAGGTCAGCTCGGCGATTGTGGGAGCTGTTCGGCGAACTCACAATCAGCGGCGCAGCCACAGTAGTGATCGCACCACGAGCCGTATCTCAAGCAAAGACACGCCGCTCCTTCCTGCATTTGAGCAGTCGAACAATGCCCTCCGCAAGTGCAGGGGTCGTAGCCTTGCGAGAGAGAGACCGGGAAGGCGAGCGAGTCGGGTAAGTTGCGAGATTGGATGGTAGGTGAGGAGCTGGCGAGAGGTTGAAGAGGCGTAGGAGAGTGACCGCGAGCTTGGAAGTAGGCGCTGACCTACGAAGAAGGCGAGGGATCATCAGCGCCGTTTCCTCGAAGATCGCGGACGGGCGCTCGGACTCACCTCGGCGCAATGCTTGCGGACCATCAACGCCATCTGGCAGGCGATGAGCTCCGGCATGGCTTGCATCAGAGCGTCGCATTCTGACTTCTCCTCGTTGGTCCAGGGTGCAGTCTGCGAACGCAGTGAGCGAAGGTCAGCCAGAGCCGAGGAGGCGAGGACGACTGACGACTCACTGACGGCGCCTGCTTCTGGTAGCCGCATCCGGGCAGGCAGACAGTCTCGGTGAAAGACGGTGAGACGTTCTTTTGATGCTGCTTGTGCTTGTTGGCGTACGAGGTCGACGTCGGGACGTTGTCGGCCGAGGTGTCGGCTGCGCAGACGAGGGTTAGCACAAGAGCTTGCGAAGATGAGACGATATCGAGTGGACGACTATAAACTTACGCAGATGCACGCTGCAAGAGCGAGCACCGCACATCGCGCACATCGGTGGGCGGCAAGGACTGCGAAGCGAGATTCGTCAGCTCGAGTCCGGAGGCGCCGGGATGTACCGTGTGCAACGCAAGTGGAATCTAAACGCACTCGGAAACGACCTCCTCGAAGCTGAAAGCACGGTGGCTGTGAGAGCGAAGGGGTCAGCCGACGCTCGAGCCGAGTCGTTACGCCGAGCGGCCAACTCACGCTCTCTGCACCTCGTAAGCAGTCCTCCCCACTCTCTTCGCAAAGACATCGAACGCGGTCCTCAGCTCGCGTCCGACCTCGACGTCGTTTTCGGCCAAGAAGCGCTCGAAGTCGATGGCATCGACGTGACCGGCAAGCTCGGGCGATTTGAGCCTAGCGGAGTCGACAGCGAGGTGTGATACGAGCGTGAAGAGGCCGGAGAAGTCGCGGATGGTATCTGCATCAGATCAAAGATGGTGAGTAGAGGCTCGACCAGCCGAACAGGGAGGGCGACAAGCACTCACGAAGCTGCTCCCGCGGCGAGAAGCTGTCCGAGTCGAAAATGGTCGCCACTTCCGCTTGCTGCAAAATCTTGACCCTCCCATCTACACCGACCTTCCTGAGACCGACTCCACGCTCCTCAGGCTCCCTCGCTTCTGGCGCTCTCTTCGGCTCCTCGACGTAGAGCAACTCTTCGAACATGGTCGTGGCGACATTCTCTTCTTTGACTTCCGACTCCAGCGAGCGATCTTCGAGAGTTTTGGCCGAGGGGTGGGCGACGCTGGGAGGGAGCTCGAGGTCGGCGGAAGGGTGGGGTGTGCCGAGCGTTGTGAAAGCCACGTGACTGGAGCGAGGAAAGGGYATAGTGTCGAGATAAGCACGAGTAGAGTTGATAGCGGGTTCGAGAGCGATAGGGCGCCGAGGGAGAGGATGGAAGCGGGAAGAGCTGCCTCGTTGGCGGAACGCCGAACGCTTAGTGTGGTTCTGGAGAGCTTYGAGGGTGCTGCCGTCCAGTTCGGAGAGGGCCTGTGGTAATAGAGTGAATCTAGAGGTTAGCTTGGAGGATCGTAGACGAGAAGACGGTTCAGAACYGGCTCAAGCGCTCACCTCGGTCGAGCTCAGCATCTCCAGCTTGACCTTCCTATCCTCCRCTTCCAAGGCCCTCTCCAAAATCTTCTCCATCTTCTGTCCAGTCAGYTTCCCTTGCCCAGCCTTCTGACCGCCTGACTCGCGCGCCATAACGCCAATCGTCGTCGCAGACCTCGGCACTTTCCACCTCCAAGTCAGCTCGGCGTACGCCTCCGGCTCGTYGAGAGGGCGGAGATGTCTCGTCTCTCCTAGCACGAGCTGCAGATTCTCGACGAGTTGGATCTTCTCGTTGAAGATGAGGGCTTTTGAGCTGGGATCGATGATGCTGAGAGTCAGAGTCGCGTCGAGTAACGGCGTATTGTCGCTGGCATCGCAGGACGGTGCTGCGAGGTCGAACGAGAGAGAGAAAGGTGTACAAGGAACGAGGCTAGAGTAAGAAGTGGCTGGCGAGCGYTGGGTCGACTTGAGTCGAGGGCGCCAAAGGCTGTGCGASAGCTTYGTGTCCGAGTCGCGTTTGGCGTCGTTGAGGTCAAGGTACTGAAGCGAATCGGTGCAGGCGATAGTAAGCTTTGTCTCGACGAGCAAGATGGTTTCGTTGGTCGAAGGGGAGCTGGCTGGGAGGGAGGAACTGGGTAGGCGGAGCTCGGTGATTTCGACGGAGAGGGTGAGCTGATCCGGTCGAATGCTGCRAGCCGTAAGCGGGTTAGKTGTATGTATCGAAGCAGTYGTAAGAGAAGAGCGTACATCTCGATAGCCCTGAGCCTGTTTCCAAGCTCCTCCACTGCCGCCGAGCTGTCTCGAMTCGCCGACCTGTCCGACCACCCCGAGCCAGGCAAGTCAGGCCTCAAGCTCGCGTCCTTGCGGGAGGGACGACTGCCATGTACCTCTCTCGCAAGAGCACGCTGGCTGAGTCCCGCCTGTATATGAGTGCTCGGCGCGCTCTTCCGCGCCGCTCTGGCTGCAAGGGAGGGGACGTATTGGCTCGGCGCGCTCTTCCTGGCTGAATGAGCTGGTCGCATAGGCTTGATCTCAGATTTGGCTTCGTCGTCCGAGTCGCTCAAAGTGATGCAGTTGCCGGACGAGGGCCCAGCTTCCGCCTTGACGTCGACCATCTGCTCGAGGATAGCAGGGTCAGCTGTGGTAGACTGCAGAGCAGCAGGTAGTAGGCTCACTTCGATGTCCGAGTCTGACATGCTAGCAGAGCGAGTGTCGTCCAGCGAGCAGCGATTTGGAGGAGGACAAGAAACGAGCGGAGTCGTCGCGCCCTTTCGTCTCCTTCGTTTCACCAAGAAGATGGCGAGTCGTCGGTTAGCAGTGAATACGAGCTCGAGCTGATATCCTGCTACACCTCTACAGGCCTCTGCACCTATCGCACCGCTCGAAACGCCGCCCGAGGTTGACGCGACGCTCACTCGCCTCACAGCTCACAAGAGTAAGCTCGACGATTCGGCTTACAGCGCCGATTCCCCGCTAAAAATATTCGCCTACAGACGTCATAGGTGTACTCATCCTCTCCCGTCCCAGCGGCATCATCCTCCGTTCGGCGGGCGCTCTGTTCCCCGTCGTCGCGCCTTCAACTCCTGCGCTACCTTCTGCACCGACCTAGAAAAACGTCAAGCCAGCAGCGGGATCCGGCAGTAGAGCTGCGAGCTCGACAAATGAGCTGGCGGGCCTGATTCGACACTTCGCCGAGCTCGTCGAGCGCCGAGTCGCTTCGCGCTCGCTCTTCAGACGTAGCTGGACTCTGATAGCAATGCCCGTGCATCAATGTATGTTCGCTTCAGCCTCCCACACCATCTCTTCTAGTTGAGCGCCGTTCTACGCTGAGACAGAGGGAGACGAGATCAGCGTCGATAGCCGAAATAGTTCTCAAGAGCCTTCAGACTCACCTATCACTTCAACCTGAACCTCACACCCTTCTTCTCAGCAGCGACTTCCACCTTGGCGAGCTCCTCGTCGGTTCAGATCGGTCGTAGTTGATAAGGGAGGGCGAGGGACCGGAGAACGGGAGCTTCGGCGATGAAGTCGAGGGCGGCAGTGGACGTGAGCTTGTTGAAGCTGGGGCGGTTCTGGACGTCGAAGCGGTATGTGGAGCGAGGGCCTGGATCGGAGATGGCGAGGGTGACGAGATGTTGCAGCTGCTGGAAGAGGGAGAGGATCTCGGCGAGGTTGTAGCCTACGCAGCCGATTCGGAGGGTTTGGACATCACGCAGAGCGCTGAAGGTCGGCCACCAGTAATCCTCGAACTCCAGTTCGGCGTGCCAGGTTGCCTGCCCGATGGCGAACAAGGTGAGGAGTCGAGGAGCGACGGCAATGATGGGAGCGAAGGGTTCTGCTGGCTGGCGTTGGGGACTGTGGAAGCTGGAAGGGGTTCCGGGAGAAAATTCGAGGTGCCGGATGGTGTGCGATCCAGCGATGAGGAGGGGCTCGAGCTCTAGCCTGCCCGAGCCTATAGGGATTGGGAGTGAAACGCGAGTGAGGGGGAGAGTTGGAAGGGTCGGCAGGGGTGTCCCGTCACGGTCCCAGGTCTCGACGTTGCTGAGCGAGAAGCCTTGTAGGCGAGGCCAGACAGCGCAGAGTCTGAGCAGAGCAGGTCGTCAGTTTCGGCAGCTCGGCGCTCGGCGGAAATGGTGGATGCTCACTGTAGGACCTCTACGTAGTCCAAGGTGGGCGCTTCAGCCGCGAGGCTAGTAATGGCGACGCTCTTGAGTGAAAGCTGCTGTAGCGCCTGCATGAGCGGTTTCCCTAGCTGGCAATGTCTAGAGCCGAGGTTGACTCCGTCTTCTGCGACTAGCTCCAGCGTGTCGATGCCCCGACAGGCTAATAGAAGGCTAGCGATCCGTTGACTCCTTCCTCCTCCAGCTGTCTCAATGCCCACAGTGAGCGACCGGACTCTTGCCCTCCGTGCGGCGCCTACACCTCGCTCGCTCCACGTCCGAGCGAGACGTTTGCCCATGTAGGTGTCCTTGACAGCGAGATCCTTGCCTATCTCACTGACGCCGTACCAGGCTACAGAGACTCGAGCGAAGGGTATTCTCGCCTTCTGCCTCTCCCAGGCGTCTAAGCCTTCGAACAACGAGGCGAGGATCTGAGCGAGCGTTTCCGTTGGAAGCGAAGGAGCGGGCGCGGCTGTGGGTTGTGGAGGGCGGGCTGTAGTCGAGCTGGTAGCTTGTTGTCCGCCTTTTCTTGCCATGCTGAGCTGTAGCCGATGAGTCGAGAGCGAGAACAAAGTGAGAAGCGGGAGAGAAAGAGGGAAACACGGCTCGAGCTCGGAGAAAGGGTCGAGAGCGGACGGGGGTCGATGGTGCTGAGGTGCAGCACACGAGAAAGCAAAGTCGCACAGCAATTGAGTAGAGTCTTGACTACCTGTCTCTACCCTCAAGAGCAACCTGCAGCTGCTCTCTCGCCGTCAACTGCTCGACCGAGCTCGGCGAACTCTCGCTCTCGTTCTCCCTCCGCACCTCAGCACTGATAAACGCCTAACAACTACAAGCCATCACCACCACATATCTAAGCTAACACAACAGTTCGACCAGTCCCTTCACCCCTCACCCCTCCACTCAGGCTTTAGCACGGCGAACCAAACCTTACTCGAAAAGCTCATCCACTGTCATCCTCCCCGGCATCCTCACCGCTGGGTTGGAGACGGTCCTCTCCTTTATCGTCGGTGTTTGAGGTTGGTGCACTTCGCTTGCTGGACCTGCTTTCCTCGAGCCGTGGCCGATGGAGGAGGAGAAGCCCGAGGTGGAGCGGTTGTAGGCGGGTGCGGAGGATTGGAGGGTCGGGTGGGAAGTGCTGGAGAGGAAGATCCGACCGAGGTCCTCCTCTTCCTCATCGGCGTGCTCGTGGATGACGAACCTCGGCAGCTGGTTTGCTGAGAAGCTCCTACTCGGCGCTGTGGCTGGAAGGGTAGGAGCTGGGCGAGCTGAGACGGACAGAGTGAAGGCGTCGTCGGGGGCTGAGCAGGAGAGGAGGATGAGGGAGGGGCCGATGGATGGTGGCCCATGAGCGTGGTAGTGGGAGGGGAGAGATGGACCGGTAGGCAGAGAGTTCGACGTTTGAAGGTTCGGCGAAGGCGAGGGGTGTCGAGTGGCGCTATAGATTGTCAGAGCATCAGCGCAGCTTCGAGAATCCTCCAGAATTATCAAACAACTCACTCTGTACCCCAATCAGCTCCTCTTCCCTCATCTCGGCGCCCACTAACCCGACTCATACCACCCCACTCCCCTCTCTTCCTCTCTCCAGGCCCTCACGCTCTTCAACCCCTGGACCAACCGATCTGCCACTATCTCCAACGTCTCTCCCTCTCCTCTCCCAACCTCAACTACAGCTCTCTCCACCGTCCTCACCCTGCCCGCCGCCGACCTTTCCGCCGAACTCGAGCTCCGAAACGGCAGCAGTAGCTTGGCGCTACTTCGGCCGAGCTGTACGGTAACATCTGTAGCGAGTACTGTCCCCCCTCCCTCGCCAGCAGCATCTCCCTCCGAATAAATGACCCTATCCTCCCTCCCCCACTGGACGACCAAATCCTCCACCCTCGCCTTGGGCTGAAGGAAGTCGAAGAGGTCCTGCTCGGCCGAGCTATCTTCCTCGGAGGCTTGCTGTAGCAGTGTAGACTCGCCCTTCCTCAGCTGAGAAAGAGCGAGCGTCGATGCCCACAAGTCGAGCACCACCGTCTCCCTGCTTCTGCTCTGTAGTACATTCCCTCCTCCCGTCCCAGCAGCGGCGGAGTGAGAAGGTTGCCAGGGACCGCCGGCTGCTGTAGTGTTGCCCCTCTGCTTGATTCTAGCGCGGAAGGAAGCGAGCACCTGTTGACGGGAGAGGGCGGTGCTGAGGAGGTGTAATGTCCTACAGCTTGGGCGAAGGGAGAAAATGAGGGAGGAAAGAGGGAGGGATGATAAGATACAGAGGAGTAGATGCTGGGGTAAGGAGAGCAGCCCCGAGAGCTCAGAGGTGGGGTGAGGCGAGCTGAGAGAGCTGTAGGCTGGTGGTGGGGGCAGCATGTGCTTCTGTAGGGCAGTACAGCCGAGTGTTGGAGAATGTGACGAGTAGCGATAAAGGAGAGCAAGAAACGAGCAAGCCGACTTTCGGACTTGGCCTTTCTGAGATCGGGCGCCGAGCAGCTTCATCTCTCTGTACAGCTCTCGAACTCGACGGATCAAGCGCAAGCGACTAAGGTACATACACAAGCACTACAAGCGTATCTTGAACACCCGTCACCTCACACATCACAAGCAAGCGCGTCCCCTCGCCCTTCGCTCGGCGCCGAGCTCCTCCTCTCTCTCCGCATCTCAACCATCCAATCACACCTTCTCGCTCTCCCCCCACAACATCGGCGGCAGCTCCACCACCCCCATCGGCTGTAACTCCATATGTCTACTCCAGTACTCTTGTTCGGCGAGGAAGTGGGCCTGTTGCGAGGGGTCGAGAAAAGTGAAGGGTGGGGAGCTGTCGGGCAGGGAGTGGGAGTGGGAGGTCGGGGGAGGTTGGGAAGTAGGGAGAGGTTGCGAGGGAGCGAGGGTTGAGGAACCACGAGGCTGGGCGATGGTCTTCGAGGGAGAGGCAGAGGCGGTCTGGAGCCTTTTCTTCGGCTGCCCCTCCTTCTCCCTCTCCCTCTCGCCATTCAGCGTCCTCAACTGCTCCCTCTGCTTCTCCCCATCCCACCTCCTCTTCCTTCCACTCGAGCTCGCTCCCTCCTCCATCACCACCTCGGCCTGCTCGGGCTGCGACTGCTCAGCCTGAGTGGCCGAACGCGAGGGCTGGGAGTTCGGGATGTGCGTAAGAGCTTGCGAGGGGCGTCGCGAGTGGGGAGGAGAGGAGGTAGTGAGGAAGTTGACGGGCGGAGCGGAGGCTTGGGTGCGAGGACGAGGGGCGAGGTGATCGCTGGACTGCGAAGAGGAGGAAGGGGGAAGGTCGCCGTCGTGCTCGGACTCTTGATCGTCGTCGTCGTCGTCGTCGTCGATGGATCTGTGCAAGCGGAGAAAAGGAGTCAGCTCTAGCACAAAGGAGAGCAAGCAAAGTGAGAGCAAGCGCACCGAGCCCTCTTCCTCCCTCCTCCAGCAGCAACGCCGAAGACATCCATCACGCTCCCCTCCTCCTCCTCATCGCTCTCCAAATCCTCATCCTGCATCTCGACATTCTCTATCTCCTCCTCCTTGACCTCAACGCCCCCACTGCTCGGCGCCTCCTCCGCCAGCTCCCACGCCTTCCTCCCCTGCGAGCCCGAGCTCTCCTGCCTCGAAGGCGGCAGCTCCGCATCCTCATCCTCGCCATCCACCTCTCCCTCATCCTCCGCAATCCTCTGCCCCGCCATCGGCTGCCCCTTCACCTGACTCCTAACGCTCAACACGGCGCTGACCTCCACCGATATCGACTCCTGAGGGAATTGGGAGTAGTGAATCGAGGAGGCGGGGTGTTGGCCTGCTTGTAGTGTCGGGAGGGGCGGGCCGGTCGAGGAGGGGAAGGGGAAGGGTTGGGAGAGGGAGTCGTCGGGCTCGAGGTCGGCATCGGCGGGGAGGGTGAGAGGGTAGGCAGGAGGGCGGGGAGGGGAGGAAGGCCATTCGATCATCTCTCCCGGAGAGGAAGATCTCGACTGCTGCTGGGCCGTCACCCTTGCAGCAGGAGGAGCATCGAGCGCTGCCGCCGCCTCGGCCGCCTCCAATCTCCTCAGATCCGACGAGCTCAGATCTACCTTGGTGAACTGAGGGGAAGGCGAGCTGGGTCGGTCGGCGTCGGCTGGAGCTTGCGTGAGGGTTCCAAGATCATTTGTGGAGAGAAGAGCGGCGGCGGTGGTGATGGTAGGGGGAGGAGCGAGTCGAGGGAGTTTGCGAGGAGGGCCTTCATCTTCCGGACGGGGAGGTGGAGGTTGAGGTTTCGGCGCCGCAGCAGCAGCAGGAGGGGGAGAGGGAGGTAGAGGGACTTGCTCCTCGAGACGTGGAGGACGGAACTGAGCTGAAAGATCCGAGGGGAGCTTCTGGGGCGGGCCGAGCTGCTCTGGTCGCGGTTCCGGTGGTTGAGGCTGAGCTTGAGGCTGAGGAGAGGGAGCGAGAGCGACTGAGGCGAGACGAGGAAGCTTCTTCGGCGGACCGAGGTCCTCGGGTCGAGTGGAGGAGATGCGAAGAGGAGGGGGAGAGAGCTCGGCGATGATGGGTGGAGGAGGGAGCTTCGAGGTGGAGGCTTGTGGCTGGAGGTCGGAAGGTTCAGCTTTGACGACGTGATCGATACCCCAGGCGGAGCTGAGGCGCTCTTGGACGTCTGTGGAGGAGTAAGAATGTGAGTGAGCGCCTTCGAGAGAGCGAAGGGGGAGGAGCTGACGGGGGGCGCAGCCTTTAAGAGCGGCGGAGAGGCTGCGAGGCTGTTGAGAGATCCTTGAATCAGTGCGAGTCCTAGTGAAGGGAGGGAGGTCCACTCACAGCCTCAAAGCCATCATAGCTGAACGTCCTTTTCTTCTCCTCTAGCTTCCTCGGCGCCGCGAGCTTCTTCGGCGGCCCCTCCATCTCCGGTCGGTCGACTCCCTTCCCTTTATCCACCGCCTTAAACATCCTCTTCACCGGTTCCACCATCCCCATCTGCTGCTCCACAGACCCCATCTCCCTCCTCTGTTTCTCCACCCCCAATTCACTCGCAAAAGCCACCTCCCCCCTCGCCTTTCTCTCCAACTCCTCAATCCACCCTCTGACCTCCTTGCCTCCACCCTCCCTCAGCGTCTTAACACCCCTAATCACATCCTTTCCCCCTCCTCCGAATTCACGCAGCTTGAGCACCTTGATCCCGAATGTCGGCTCGGACTTGCGAGAGGCGGGTTGGCCTGCGCGGGGAGCGTCGATGGGGGGAGCGAGGACAATGAAGTGGAATTCTTCGATGGAGAGGAGTTCGTGGCGACGGGCGTGAAGCGGAGCGGCTTCGTGGTGTGTTCTGATGTGAGGAGACGACGGTCAGCCCGCGCCGAGAAGAGAGGAAGGAGACGACGGACTGGTTGAACTCTTTGACTACAGAGCCGGGGATCATGACGTTGATGCGGTGGGACATGTCGGCCATTTCGTACCACATCTTTTGCCTGTCGCCCTTGACTTCGAACGCGCCGATGGTCTGTCGAGCGCGCAGCGAGCCGGAGAGTCAGCTGGCGCCGCCGAGGAGCTGTAGGACAGCAGAGAACATACCTTGAGCATCATCAGCCTCGGCCCCGAGTAGACTTGCTCTCCCAACATGTCGTGATGGTACTTCTTGTGGTTCAAAGCCTTGGCTTCGAGCCAGGCCGTCAGCCCGCTGTTCTTGGACATGCTGGCGACTGTTGAGGTACAGCGCGCGCTACTAGAGCTGTCCTGTAGTCGATTCGAAGCTATGAGCAGTCGCGCTAGTGTTGTAATGAGATGTCGAGCGATTTGGGAAGAGGCAACCTCTCGACGCGTCGAATCTCCCTCTTGAGCTCTTACGCTGTCCTGCTCGTTTCTCGTTTCTAAGTCGCCAATTCAGATTCTGTAGGGGATGCAATTCCCTCGCTCAAAGCGATTCATAGAACCTAGTACGCTACACCTTTCTCACAGCTCTAGCTTCTCAGACGCGCTGACCCTCCCTCATCAAACAACAACTCAGCCAATGCCGACATCCCGCCTGTAGGAGCTTACGATGTCCCGCTCGGCTTACCTGATCCCATCTATAAGAGAGGAGCTATGCTGGAGAAGGCGGGCAGGTTTGTAGAGAAGGAAGGAGGGCCAGGTGAGTGCATGTTGAACGAGCCCCGAAAGCGCCGAACAGAGAGAGCTGATCCTCTACATTCTAACCGCGCAGACACGTTCGGTCTGTATGAACCCGAGTCCAAGGAGAATAAACGCCCTCGCGCTTCTAATGGACTCGTGTCTATCGGTGCAGCCGAACGAGCAAGGCAGCAGGTCAGCTCTCTCGCTCCGCTTTCTGTGCGAGCCGAGCTGACGATTAGCGTGTGACAGATGGACGACCTCAAACATCGATTACAACTCCAACATGAGAAGGAGACGGCCAAGCTCCTGAGCAAGATT
Organism: Leucosporidium creatinivorum; assembly: GCA_001600635.1. Lineage (NCBI taxonomy): Eukaryota > Fungi > Basidiomycota > Microbotryomycetes > Leucosporidiales > Leucosporidiaceae > Leucosporidium > Leucosporidium creatinivorum. The sequence continues at coordinate 89,228 of BCKL01000002.1, read as the reverse complement.
ACTCGTCTGGAAGCTGCTCGCGACGAGTCGGTTCGCGAGAAAGGGGAGACGGCGAAGGAGCTGTTGTCGCTCAAAGCTGAAGTTCGCGAGTCGCTCTCCTTGCTCTAGTCTCTCTGCCACCCTCGCTAACCCGCTCTGACCCCACAGGAAACCTCACCTCCCACCAAACGGCCCTCACCACCAAGCTCACCAAATCCGAAACCTCCCTTTCCAAACGCGTCGCCACGGTCCCTCTGCTCCAATCCAAACTCGAGGAGCTCACCAAATCACACGACGCCTCTCGCAAACGCCGAGATGTGGAGATCGCGGAATTGAAGGAGAGGGTGGAGAGGAGGGAGGAGAGGATCGCCGAGCTTGAGAATGAGGGGCGGAGGGCGAGGAAGGAGGCTAGGGAGGAGGGGAGGGCGAGGAAAGAGGTGGTAGAGGTAGCGGAGAAGATGGTTAGGGAGCTGAGGGGCCAGGTCAAGGAAGTCAGGACAGTCGACCTCGCCGCCGCTGAGCTTCGGATCGCTCGCCTCGAACGGCAATTGGAGGACCGGACGGCGCAGGTACAGGCGTTGGGAGAGTACTCCGCTCAGGTTGGAGAAGAGGCGGATGCGCTGAGGGAGGAGCTCGGTCGGACGGAGGAGGAGAGGGAGTGGGCGTTAGGAGAGTGGAGGAAGGAGAGGGAGGACCGGAGGGGCGAGAAGGAGTGGAGGCAGCGGGCGAGGAGCGATCAAAGGGAGATGGTCGGGCTGAGGGAGGAGGTGGCGTTCTTGGAGGGGTGGGTGAGCGTTGGGAGGGAGGTGGAGAGGGATTCGAAGTGGGTTGAGGGGGAGAGGAGGGAGGAAACGAGGCGGGAGTTGGAGAGGTTGGAGAAGGAGTTGGAAGTCGCGGAGGGAGAGTTGGACCTCGCTGTTAACGAGGAGATCCCAGGGTTGGAGGAGCAGGTCGCATCGCTCACGGAGGAGCGCGACGAGGTGCGGGAGAGGGCGTCGGAGTTGCATGAGGCGCTGGCGGTCGCGGAGGGAGATGTCAACGAGCTGCAGGAGAGGGCGGTGAGCGAGTTGGAGAGGTTCGAGGGAGAGATGGAGGAGCAGAGGAGGAAGGTCGGGGAGAAGGAGAAGGGAGTGGAGAAGGAGAGGAGCGAGAAGAAGAGGGTTGCTGGGTTGTTGGGGCAGTCGAGGGCTGCTCAGGATGGTCTGCGCGAAGAATTGGATCTGTGAGTCGTCTCTCTCATCCCTCTCTCCCTCCTCGCTGACCCATCCCCTCCCTCAGCGCCCTCGCCCGCATCGCCGACCTGGAGCAAGTCGGCTCCCAGCACGAAGACCTCTGCCGCACCCTCGACCAACTTGCCCGTCAAAACGCCGCCACCGAGCTTGACAACCGCCAACTCGCAGAGCAGAACACAGAGCTCATCTCGCATGGCAACCCTCATCAGAAGATCCGCCATGTCGCCCAGATTCGCGAGGAGTTAGCCGAGTCGCGCAGGGTGAGTTGTTCGTGCTTCTTGTGTTATCGGGATGTACGCTTATGAGTGTGAACGACAACAGAAACACCTCACCACCACCTCAACCCTCGCCTCGGCCGAATCCGAGCTCACCGCCCTCCGCGCCGAACTCTCCGCATACCGCTCCGTCTCTCCCCTCCCGACCACCACGCTCATGGGCCCACCATCTACCATCCCATCCCGCTCCCGCGTCTCCAGACCAGTCTTGGACGACGTCTTCACACCCTCGGTCTCAGCTCGACCAGCCCCGCCAGCGACAGCGCCGAGTCGCAGCGTCTCCGCGAGCCAAGGCCAGGTGCCGAGGTTTGTCATCCACGAGCACGCCGACGAGGACGAACAGGACCCCGACCGCATCTTCCCCTCCACCAGCACCTCCCACCCTACTCTCCAATCCTCAGCGCCCGCGTTCAATCGCTCCACCTCGGGCTTCTCCTCGTCCATCGGCCTCGGCTCGAGGAAAGCAGGTCGGGCGAGTGGTGTTCACCAACCTCCGCTGCCGATGATGAAGAAGCGCAGTGTGTCGAGCCCGGCGGTGAGGATGTCGGGGAGGATGACGGTCGATGAGCTGTTCGAGTGAGCCGAGCCGGAGGCGAGGAGGGAGATGAGGAGTGGGAGGGTGAGGGTAGTGGTCGAATTGTTGTCTTAGCTTAGATTTGTGGAGTTGATGGGATGTAACTGTTGAGCGTTTAGCAGTGCTGAGGTGGGGATGGAGAACGAGAGCGAGAGTTCGCCGAGCTCGGTCGGCGAGCTGAGGGCGGAGCAGAGGGAGCAGCACTTTCGTGAGGATACAGGAAAGCTCGCTCAGCATTATGCATCAGCTGAAAGGCCCCGGATCTTCGATTTCTGCACCTCACCAATGATCGTCCGCTCTCGACCCTTTCTCGAGCTCGAGCTGTGTTTCTCACTTTCCCTCCCACTTCTCACTTTGTTCTCGCTCTCGACTCGTCGACTACAGCTCAGCATGGCAGCACAGCAGGATCAACAAGCTACCAGCTCGACTACAGCCCGCCCTCAACAACCTACAGACGCTCCCGGCGCCTCCCTTCCAACGGAAACGCTCGCTCAGATCCTCAAGTCGTCGTTCGAGGGGTTGAACCCCTGGGAGAGACAGCAGGCGAGGATCAGCTTCGCCAAAACGTGTGTAGGCTGGTACGGAGCTGTCGATATGTACAGAGAGCTCGCCGTCAAGGACAGCAACATGGCTGAGCGCTGCGCCAGCACGCTCGCCAAGACGAGCGCCGAGCAGAGGGCCAGCATTCGCTCGCTCAGTGTACAGATCGAAAAGAAAGGTGCTGGACGGAGTCAGCGCGTTGCCAGCGTCGTCAAAGCCTGCCCAAAGCTGGAGACGTTGGAGCTGCTCGGCTTCTGCTACCTTGGGACACGCGAGGTGTCGCTGGGCGCTCCCCTGACTCAAGCTTTGAAAGACCTCACCAAGATCGAGCACTTCAAGATGTCTCCGCGTGACCACTTGGGCATCTCCGGCGGCGATTTGATGCGGTGCGTAGGACTCTCGCCGAGCGGCGTCAAGATTGAGTGCTTAAACTGATCCCCTCCTGCCCGCAGAATCCTCATGAGGTGGCCCGGGCTCACTGCTCTCAGCCTCCCCGATGTCAAGCTTAACCCTTGGCCACACCACCTCCCCTGGGAGACGGCAACCCCTCGACTTTCGGAGCTCCATCTTCCTCTTTGGCCCTCTGGCTCGGTCGCCACTTACATCGAGCTCTTGGAATCCAGCGAATCGACTCTTCGCCACCTGCACCTAGGAGCATTTGCTACGACGGGAGGAAACCTAACCTGGATTCTCACCGCGCTCAGCCGCTCCCTCGAAACGATTGCACCTCGACTCATCACCCTCAAGGCGGACTTCGATTGCTCGCTCTGGGGAAACGGGACCTACACCTCTTCAGACGCCCTGACCTCCATGCTTACGGCTTTGAGGGACATTGAGGCGCTCTCGCTCGGTGTCCTCGGCTTCGACTTTGCGACCACTCTCCCTCTCCTTCAGCCGCTCGCTCACCTCCACACCCTCTCGCTAGGCCACTCCAAGCTCGGAGCTACCGAAGCTCCCTTTCATCGGCTTACTTCGCAGTCGGCTATCGACTTCCTCGGCGGCGCCGTCGCCCTCGAAGCTCTCACCCTGCCTCGTCAGCTCGGTGAGGTCTGGACGGAACATGAGCTGGTGCGCGTCAAAGCTGTTGCTGAACAGAAGAATGTGCGCTTCGCTCTTGAACGCGAGGTAAATTTTCGTACGATCGTGGGCTGACAACTCGGCGATGTCGCTGACCTCTTCTCCTTCGCGCTTCGCAGGACCGTGCCGCGGAGTCCATACTGAGCCTGCTGGCTTAAAGAGCTGCTGTAATATCGCTGGACTCGCCGCTTGCCGACGTGAGAGCAGTGAGTCTGCAGTCGACTTGAGTCGAGCTCGGCGAGGAAGCGAAGGATGAGCAAGGGCGAATGAAGCGCTGATGGCGGCTCTTTTGTCGAAGGCGGCTTGAGCTATAGCACGAAAGCTCTACAAGGGACGTCGGGTTCTCAAAGACCCACATCGCTCGCTTCTGGGCTGGCTCTCAGCTTGGCACGGCGCCGAGCTCGGTCAAGCAGCTGAGGGTGAAGGGAGCACTGTAGTCCTTCTGCAAAGACTCAGAACATCTGAGAAGTCTTCCGACCCCCGCTTTTTATCACTAACGATTCACTTACTGCATCTCACCCCGTCTGCTCCTTGTTCAACGTCGAGATTCGCGTTGCCTTCTCTCTCTTCCGCTTCTCGTTGCTTTCCCGCGCTCGCCCCGTCGACTACACCTCGGCATGGCCGAACAGCAGGAGCAGGGACTTACGGACTCAGCTACGGCCCGCCGCCTCCAGCAACCTACAGACTCGCTAGTCGCTTCTTTCCCTACGGAAACGCTCGCCCAAATTCTTGTCGCGTCGCTCGAGGACTCGAATAGTTGGGAGAGGCAGCAGGCGAGGCTGAGCTTTGCGGGAGTCTGTGCAGCGTGGTACGGAGCCGTCGACTTCAGCAAAGAATTCGCAGTCAAGGACACCAAGATGGCGGAGCGCCTCGCCCGGACGCTCAGAGGACGACAAGGCGCCGAGCGGAGGTCGAAGATTCGCTCGCTTAGCGTAGGCATCGAAATGGCAGGGGGGGGGGCAGAAGCAAACGGGCAGCTGCTCTCGTATCGCTATGCCCTGGACTCAAGACGTTCGAGCTGGTCCCAGAGGGCAACGGAGGACTTCACTTCGGCAACAGGCGCAGCCAGCTGGGCAAGCCTCTCACCCAGGCGCTACAGAAGCTGTCACTTGAAGGATTCGCCATCATCAACTCCGCTGGGAGCTCCCATACCCCTTGGCTCAACATGGTCGAGTCCCTCGAGTGAGTTGGAGGCTCGCTCTCCCTCAGCCGAGCGCCGAAGACTGACCTCTGCCCTCCAGACTCTGCGCCTGCTGGCCGGACTTGCAAGCTCTCACGCTCGACGATATGCGCACTCAAAACTTCGACAATGCCCCGAACCCAGCGCTACCCTCGTGTCCACTCGTCCGACTTCAGCTCCCGACCCCGAGACCTGTCGAACGACCGGAGCTGGCACCGCTCACTCGTGCTGCCTCAAGCACACTTCGCCACCTCCACCTCGGGCAGACGATCTACGACGTGGCGTGGGACACGGCAAACCCGTCAGCGCCCTTCGCACCCATCGTTGCGGTCGCCCCTCAACTCCTAAGCCTAGTCGCCATCAGCGAGAAGGGCTTCTTCGCCGACATGGAGCACTGGTGGCCAACGCTCAGTGCTCTGCGCGATGTCCGAGACCTTCGAATCGGCTGCGTCGGGTATGAACCCGAGCAGATCCTCCCGCTTCTCCAATCCCTTCGACACCTCGAAACCCTCTCCATCTCCGACCCGACTCCTCGCTCTGCGGGCGAACCGCCAAGAGCGCTCTCTTTCGACAAGCTCACCTCCACCGCCGCCCTCGACCTCATCGCCGAAGCGCCCACTCTCCGATCCTTCGCCCTTCCTCATCAGCTTCGCCCCATCTGGACTGCCGAGGAGCTCGCCGAGGTTAAAGCCGCTGGTGAGGAGAAGGGTGTCAGGTTCAAGCTGGAGTGAAAGGTGAGCTACTGGCTTCTTCCGAGGCGTAGAGGCGCTCGCTGACCATCGCTGTCAAGCCCACTTCACGCAGTCAAAAGCTCCATAGAATGGCGACCTCGATAGAAGCGTCTGTATTGCTTACTGAATATTCCTGCTCGAGGGCTTACGAGCGAGGCGAAGGCATCTAGTCGCTACTCGGCGAGCTCGGTCGAGAAAGCGCCGCCTACCGCGCCACGCTCACTGCTGTTTCAGCTCCAGAGTAGCCGGCGAATTACTCTGCACTGCATCTTCATCAATCAACGTTGCTCTCCGACCTCTTAACCCCTCACTCCACCTCCAACACCACCCTCGGCCTCAACACCCTCGACTGGGGATCGTACTCGGCACTCGAATCGAGGCGCAGGGACTCGAACATGGATATGGAGACGTCGGGAATCGGCTTCTGCGCCTTTAAGATGTTCTGTGGAAGCTCGAGAATCAGCCACCGTCCGAATCGCAAGGAAGAACCGCCATCGCCGAGACGTACCCTCCACTTCCCCGCCCTCTCCGCATCATCCACCTCCCTCCACTGCCTTGCAAGGGCCCATTCACCTTCATAGACTCCCGCAATAAGCCTCATCAGCTCCTCGCGAGTGAACCCATTCTGCTGGTCCGAAGCGAGGAGATCGAAGCGACGGCCGCCAGCGAGCCAGGGAGTGTGGGTGAGCTCCAGGGTGATGCGAGGACTGGTGATGACGATGTAGTGGGGAAAATTGAGCTTTGTTACGGCGCGAGGTGAGAGCGAGAAGAAGAGGTCAGCTCGAGGGGCACAATGAAGAGCTCGACGGTAGAATCTTACAGGACTGAGAGCTTCTACGGCGTCTTCGATAGCAGCCAGAGGTCCTCCTCCTAGTTCCACCACTTGAGCAGTCGGTCAGAAGAGGTATAGCTCCAGCGAGTCGGTGACGGGCTCCTCAACGGCAGTGAGCGAGGAGTTGGCCCGTGCAGCGAATGCATGTTGCCGGTGTACGAGAGCACGGCGGGTGAGAGTCGAGAATCGTGAGAGCATCCTTGGAGATGGAAAGTGGTGGAAGAAGAGGCAAGAGACAGAGCGACGAGACGTTGAGGTTGAAAGACGAACGCCGAGAAGCGGACGGACGAGGGATTTGGAGCGTGTTGCTCGCGCCAGATGCTCTCCTGACTCGTTTTGCTGTTGAACAGGAGCTCGCTTGTAGCAGAGACTGCCTGCACACCGCTGTGCCACCAGCCAGCCTTTCGGTCGTGATCGCCGAAGCATGCTCGGGAGAAGGGTCGAGCGAAAGCTTCCATCACAGCGACCTCAGATACTTCAACAGCGCTCTCTTTCCAGTTCCTTCCACCGCCACAACCTGAAGGTTGTAGAACTCCAACCAGCGCTGGACCTGCCACGCCCGCAAAGCAAGCACATCGGCGACGTTTCGGAGCGGTCGAAGCCTCTGCGACGGAGGCAGAAGTGCAGGTGAGCACAAATTAAGCCTAAAGTAACGCTCTGGAGCCTCACCGGAGGACTAGATTGTCCTGTGAACGGCGAAGGAACGACCACGAGCTCACTCAACCCTGCTCGGCGCAGGCGGATGTTCTTCCTCTGCGAGCAGTGCCAAGGGATCAGCGGAGCAGCATGATTGACAAACCTGTTACTCACCCTTCCTTGAGCGTTGAGCTGCGAGTAGATCATCCTGTCTCTAGAGCTGACGCCTCCGGGGCTGGTGAGCGTGCATATAGGCGAGCGTGTCGCTGATACCATCCAACGCTGCGTGAATTTCAGGCAGCTGGCCGACCATCTGCTTCATCATGTCGAGCAGTACATCACACTTCTGCGATGGAGTGAGGCCAGCGGAGCTCATGGTGATGTGTTGTGAGGCGGGAAAGCAAGCCTGCTCTGAGAGCTCGGCGCGTGAAGATGCGCGAGTTGGCTCCGAGCGGCATTTCGTGACGCCGATAGAAGACTACTACTGAGCGCATTGAGGGTTCGGATGAGGTGCGCACAGCTCTGCTGATCTCGCCTAGACGCCGAGTCCGACAGCGAAGCTAGGCGATAGCTCTCGGCTTGCTCCTCCCTCTTGAGCGTCCACCAGTACGTCCGATCACGATAGCAAGCGTCTTGAATACACACTGAACCAAGATTCGTCCCTTCCTTCACTCAGGCCTCTTCCAAGCGACCTTCTTCCTCCCCTTCTGCCGACTCTGCACCGCAGGATCAATCAAACTCGACGCCGAGGAAGCTGCTCGATCGAGGTCTGCTCCTGCTGCTCCTGATCTTTCATCTCCGGACGCGGGAGTGAGGTAGGGAAGGACAGGTGAGTAGGGGTTGAGGAGACGGGTTGGTGGAGGAGCGGGGTAGAGCTGGTTGCGAGGCTGAGGGTGGGAGGCGTTGCTGGTGTAGAGGCTGCTTGAGATGTCTTCGAGCGTGGGGTGCCGAGGGAAATGATAGTTCTGGTGCTGCTGGGTCGGAAGAGGAGGCGCGAGAGGAGGTGGGGTAGGCAGGAGTGGCATTGGAGGGTAGGTCTGCGAGCGGGATGGCGGGGCTCGGTGCTGCTGAGGGTGGACATGTGGCTGAGCTTGAGGCTGAGAGGGCGGGAAAGCGGTAGCGCCATCCGATGAGAAGGAGGAGGCGGGCGAAGGAGCGAGACTGGCAGCGACGGTGGCGGAGGGCGAACGAAGGAGGGAGCGAAAGGATGGTTTCGGCGCGAGGGGCGCAGGCTGCTGCTTCTGAGGGTATGCCTCCGACTGGGCCGGAGGAGCAAAGTGTACCCTCTCTTGCTGCGCCTCCTCCAGTCCCTGCAAGTCAAGCATGACCACCGCACTCTCCCCTCCAGCACCCCCTCGGCGATGTCCTCCTCGTCTCGCAGCCGGCGTAGCATTCTTGAGGATCGTCTTGAGTCCCTTCTTCTTGTCCGTTTCGATCGACCAGCGAGAGTGGAGAGTGGAGAGTCCTTCTTGCTCTTGTAAAGGAGGAGACGCGGAGGGGAGGGTCGCCGTTTTGGAGCGAGGAGAGCACTTGGGCGAGGGACGGGTGGTGTAGGTGTCGATGGTGGGGAAGGAGGGAAGTGGAATAGGTGCAGAAGATATCGGTGGGAGAGTGACGAGTAGGAGCACCAGCTATAGGAGAGAGCACATTGTCAGCTTCGGCCAGTTGGAGAGCTCGGCGAGAAAGCGCTCACGAGGTAGGCGTTGCCGAGCGGTAGAGACTGGGAAGCGAAGTAGTCGAGGTCAGTCTATAAGTCTCATAACTTCGATGACCCTCTGTTCACTCACCAACACCCAAGTCCAATCATCCTGGACCGTCCAGAACGGCGACTCGGCGCCTTGCAGAACGAGCAGCGTCGCCATCGACATGTAGACGAGCTTGCTAGCCGCAGCACGGAAGAGGACCACGGTGAAAACGAGTAGGACGATCTGCGAACTCAAGATCTCAGCTCGATGCACGCTGAGCAGAGGAGAAGCCAGCTCGGCGATAGCTCACCGCTGCGGCAGCGACTCCAGCGAGTCCCTCCAGCTCAACAATCATCTCCTCTCCTTGGCCTTGCATGATCATCTATCGGATAACAAGATCAGCTTCCCCTGCTCCCCTCTACGTCTCCTCGTGCAGCTCACTTGCCACCCCGCCCAGATCGGGAGACCGCCGGCGAAAGCAACGAGCGCGGCCATACTACTTGCAAAGACTGCTTGCCACTTGAAGCGAAGGACCGCCATGCTCGAGATGTGCTGGACGAGGAAGAGGAGGACGGCGGTGCGTGTGACGCCGGCGAGACAGCGGGTTGCGAAGAGGAGGGAGGGGGAGCGGGTGGAGGTGCGGTCGCTGTGGGTCGCTCAGGGTTGTTAGCCGTTGATATGGTGTTTGAAACGATACTAGATACCTCAGGAAGGCGTTGAGAGCTGTGTTGCCCAGTCGAACCGCCGTAAGAAGCAGGATCTGGGGCAGCAGCGTGGAAGCCGAGTCAGCTCCGATCGCCTACAGCCCCCTTGAGCCCGGCAACGAGCAGGAGAGCAGACAAAGACTCACTACTTGTCTGTCCCTCCTCTTTACCGCTTCCCTGCCCCACCGCGAGACCGTAATCTGCGCCACGAGGACCAGCGAGCTCCCGAGCAGCAGCGTCGAAACGAGGTTGGCGAGCGAAAACCAGTCGGGTTTGGCTGCAGGAGGGCTGTCGGGGGAGCTCATAGTAGTGTGTGGCTCTGAGCGCAGACGACGAGAAGCGTCAAAGACGAGCTACAGAACGAAGGCCGCTCGGGCGAGGCTAATTCAGTGCGCTGCAGCCCGGCGTAGGAGGTTGTAGGCGAGTTACGAGTGAAGGAAATAGCGAGTAAAGAGTGTGTGTAGCTGTATAGTCGGAGCGAGTGAGTGCAAGAGCAGGCCGGCTGCTGTGAGTGGATCGAGGGAGGAGAAGCGAGAGGTCGAGACCGCCGAGTGAGCGCTCCGCTTGACGACTAGTAGGTCTCGCGTTTCAGATGAGGTACAGCAATCTATCGGAGATATTACTAGTCATTCTGAGGTCAATTGCAGCGCTTCCACGCCTTCGCCGAGCTGGACCTACCATCGCCGAGCTAGGAGGGGGTCGGAGTTCGGCGGACTTGTCGAAGAGGAGCAGAGCCGCTGTGACAGACCTCAGTAGCTCTGAGGAGAGACGATACGCTGTCAGACGTCCTGCAGCAGAGGAGCTCTTCAAACCCATCTCGTTCGCCGTCTCTGTCAGCCCTTTCTCCCTCTTGCCACCACACTCTCCTGCAGCGATGAGCCGACCGGGCGATGTACCTTTTCAGCGACGACCTACCAACAGTAAACTGTACGGCAAGAAGGCCGCCAGGCGCTCCTCGACGCTCCCATCACCTTCAGCTCGCCCAGCGCTCTCCGCCAGCTCAGACTCGGACTCGGACGATGCCGTCGCTGCTTCGCTCTTGAGCAAATCGACTACAGCGCCTGCAGCCGACAAGGGTAAGGGAAAGGCCAAGGAGTCGCCTACAGCGGCCCCGCCAACTCGACGCGCTCAAACAAGCTCTGGCATCTCGAATCCTAGAGCCTCGAGCGGTTCTGTAGTCAAGTCGATGGCGGCGCGGAGGGCATCAGGGGCAACAGAGGCGTCCAGCTCAAAGGCTGCAGCAGCAGGAACGAAAGCTGGAGCGGCAACGGACTGGGACGAGGAGACGGCGATGGCGGCCAAGCGGAGCAGCGCAGGATCGTCCAGGCCAACAAGGAGGACATCAGCACCCAATCCTACAGTCGAAGCTGCTGTATCCTCCCCCTCGCCGCCGAAACGGGCTCGAACGTCCCTCGCTTCGACTTCGACCCGGACGACCCCTCCTCCTTCTCGTACTCGCGCTTCTCCCGTCAAGCCGAAGCAGCCTTCACCTCTCAAACCACGCGATCACCCTATGGACGTCGACCCACCTCCAGCGGTCGCCGCTCCGTCCCCAGCAGCAGCACCGCCGGCGAGCAAGACCGCCGCTTCGACCGAGCTCGAGGTTCCCGATTCGCCTCCACGGCGGAAGCGAGCTCGCACACGGCCCTCTGTACCCGAAACTGTTCCTTCAGCTAGTCAGGCTCGCCCGGCCCCTCCTCCAGTCGTGCCCTCAGCTCCCCTCGCCGGCGCCGCCAGCTCGCCGACCTCCAAAACCACCACCGCCGTCAAGCTGCACCCTGCTACGCCTTCATCGCCGGGTCAGCAACGACCTCGAACGCCCGAGCCATCCGTCTCAGGCCCCGGCAGTCGTCCTGCCTCGCCTTCACCGCTCAAGAGCCCAGCCAAGGACCTCAGCAAGGTCTTCGAGCTGTTCAAGGCGGGAGAGGCTAGTGGGAGCAGCCTTCAGCCTACGGTGCCGACGAAGCCGGGAGTCAAGAGGACGAAGAGTGCGGTAGCAGCTATGACTGGTCGTTCGACCGACCGAGCAAAGAGTCCAGGTGAGCTCGATCGAGTCTCTGCCTCGGGCTTGTGCTCACCCCTTCTTCGTTCCACAGGCTCCTTCTCCCGCGCCAGCTCGACCAACTCCTCCCCCGAACGCCCTCACTCGCAACCGAACCTCTCGCCCATCTCCCAATCCTCCCGTCCCGCCTCCCCCGCACGCCCACTCGGCGCCTCCTCCTCCTTCCCCCAAATCGGCTCTCCCTCTCGTCCTCCGACACCCATCAAACCTAGCAGCCGTCCCCTCAGCCGTAACAATACTATGGCCTCGATGAACGCCTCGGCGGGCGCAGTCGACGCTTCGGCGCTTGGCCCGAGAGGTGTAGGAGGAGCGAGGAAGACGTATGGAGGAGCAAGGAGCTTCAAGCGGGATGTAGAGGAGGAGAGGATCTACGCTGGCCCCCCCGCCGGCGTTGGCGGGGTTCCAGCAACTCCAGCGCCCGCCCCAACCACCTCTCGCAGCTCCCCCGCCTCCGCCTCTGCTCATCCTCACAGCAGCGCGCGCAAACTCCTCCTTCCGACCCTCCCTCGACCACCACAAGAGCGTCGATCATACGCGGCTATGCGCACGGCGTTGGGCGTTGATGAGGAGGAGATGGAGGAGGAGAGTCAGGGACCGAGCGTGCTGAAGAGTATTACACAGCTCAGGGCTAAGGGGGAGAATTCGAGGTTTGTGGACGAGTTTAATTATTTGGTTGAGGGGTTGCAGAGTGGAGAGAGCTTGGGAGGGAGGAGGGCGACGTGAGTTCTTGCTCACGGCTATCCCAGGCGATGCAGAGGGAAGCTGATCATTGGCGTTCGGGTTCCAGCGCCATCGAGGTCCTTCGCAAGATGCTCAGCAAGGATTTTGTACGAAGGCTCAAGGCTTCAGGGTTCGACGAGCGGGCGTACACCGAGTTTCGCAAGGCTGAGGCTGGAGAGGGAGACCGAGTGCGTTCCTGCGTCTACACGCAACGTGTGACCACCCACGATTGCTGAACTTTTCTTCTGCAACAGGTCCTCGACCCCGCCCTCGCCTTCCTCGTCGCCGTCCTCGCTCGCGATCAGCGCATCGCCGAGGCCCTCTGTCGCATCACCACCTCGACCTTCGGCTCTACTGTCTCAGGAGCCCGCGTCGACGATGAGGCGATCTACGACGAGCCTACGTGCGATGTGCTGAATGTTCTGGGTGCGATGCTGAGTAGGAGCTGGGCGGGAGAGGAGATCGGGGCGAAGGAGGTCAAGGGGTTGAGCAAGGGGGATGTGAGGACGGTGAGTGGTGCCTCCTCAGACTATAGCGCTCTAGCTGACACCCTCGATTCTCGACAGCTCCTCACTCTGCGCGAGGTCATCGATCAAGCCGAGCTTCTCGAGGGCAGCTCGCTGCCGGTGAGTCCTTTAGCACCAACCTCGCTCGCCGCTGCAGGTCTGCTGACGCCTTTTATTCCATTCTATAGACTAACCTCCGCTCTCTGAGCCTCCTCGCCATCTCCATCATCTCCTCCCTCTCCCCGCGCGCCATCTTCCGGCCTCAGCACCTACTCTGCACGTCAGGCGCTCTCGACGCCGTCGTAGCTGCTCTGGTAGCCGAGACTAAAGGGATAGACGCTCGGGTGACACGCTACGAAAGCGGCTTGGTGCGTTGCGCTCGACTCGCCCTCTCGACTCCATGGCTGACTTTCCTCTCTTCGCAGGCTCTCCTCCCTCCAGACGGCTCCATCAACCTCCGCTTCATCGACCTCTGCCTCCACGTCTTTGAAGCCAGCACCTCAGCCACACCCTACGCCAACTCGATCCTCACTTCCCACTCCGCCGCCCTCGCGCCCTCCCTCATCCACCTCATCCACGCCTCTCACATCCTCGCCCTCGAGCCCGACTCCCAATCCCTCATCCCCGAGGAGCAAAGGAAAGCCACCGCCTCAGCAGCGATGGATTGCCTACTCAGCGGACTGAGGATGCTCATCGACATGACCACCAACGATCCCGAGTGGTGCCCTCTTGTCGCTGAGGTGCCCGGCGTCACTTCTGTGCTTATCAAGCTCATCGTCGCTGCGAGGTCGGGGGATGAGGCCGTTGGAGCGAGGTTCAGGGAGGTCAGTAGCCCTGCGCCGGAGGAGGCGGAGAGTGAGATGGAGGAGGAGGATGGGGAGGGCGAGATGAAGGGGGTGGAGGCGCAGGGGAAGAAGCAGGCGAGGCAGGACGCGAGGTTCGACTTGCTCTGTCTGGCGCTCGGCGTTTTGACCAACCTCGTCGAGTCGGTGGAGGAGACTAAGAACTTGCTGAGGGAGACGCGTGAGTTTCGGCGATCATCTCTTCGCTCTCTCATTGACCAGAAGCTGACTTCTCTCTCTCCCTCGGCTTAACAGTCAGCGACCCCAACTGCAAAGAGCATCGCAAGTGCGTACGAACGTGCCACTGCGCCGGTCGAACGAGTGCCATCCTTCGCTTGACGGCCCTCTACCTCGACCCACTCGAGGACAGTCCCAACGAGGTTCGCTTCCTCTCCCCTCATATCTCTCAAGCCTTTCGCTAACCTCGACGGATCGCTGACAGGTCAACCGCGCCTTCGTCAACGGCTACTCGGGCATCCTCCTCGGCCTTCTCATGCTCGACAACCCTCCGAACCAAGACATCGTCACCTCAGCCCTCTCCGCCGACCCCGAAGCCAAGCAGCGTCTCGTGGAAGCGATGCAGGATTTCGCGACGCTGCATCAGGAGAAGGAGAAGGTTGAGAAGGCCGAGAGGGAGGAGCGGCTCGGCGCGGAGGAGGAGGGAGGGGTTAGTCAGGGGACGGTGATGGATGAGGATGGGGAGGAGTTGGAGAGGGAGAAGGGTGAGGGAGATGTGGCGGAGAGGATTAGGAGCATGTTGGCTCGCTTGAAGCGAGGTTGAGCAGCTCGGTGATGTCAGAGTAACTTGGAGCCCCTTTCTGTTCGTTCCGTATCGCTGCAGCTCGGCGCTGAGAGGTGGGAAGCGCCGGTCAAGATCTGGTGGACCTGCTTGACCTACAGCCGAGCTTTTGGGATGACACCGCCGATTGGATATCCAGCTCGGGCAGAGCTCAACGGCTCGGCCCACCTGATCTCGCCTCTCTCCTTCCTGCCACCACCTCGTCTTCCTCTCGCGACCACCTCAAGATGAGCTCGCCGCCTTCGCATCCTCTGCACTACGTAGCTGCAGGCACCTTCCTCGCCGCCGTCTTCCTGGGAATCTGCCTCGCCCTCTTCTCGATCTTGATCTGGCAGCCGGCGTCGTCGAGGAGCTCGGGAAGCGGTGTAGGGCGCTGGGAGTGCGGACTGGTGAGTTAAAGCTGGCTGAAGGGACTCTGGAGTGTGATGGCGAGGGGCAGAGCTGACCCCCGAGTGGAGCTGTACAGGCCACAGCTCTCCTGGTCGTCCAGAGCGTAGCGACGACCTTGCTCTTCTTCGTCTGGTGAGCTGGTCGCCTGAGCTACCCTGGTTGATTACGTCGAAGTTGATGCTGCTTTCTCGCCTCCAACAGCGAGCACCTGGTCGAAGCCGAGACGTCCTCTCTCCTCCTCTTCATCGTCCTCTCCTGCGCCCTCGCAACTCGCCTACTCGTCAAACTCTACATCATCTACTACATCCACCAGCAAAGGCTCATCCGAGGCTCGAAAGCGACAACAGCGTTCACAGTTGGAGCTGCTTCGATGGCTATCGTCGGCGATGCGGTCAGCGTCAACTCGACCTACAAGGTGGGCTGCAGAGCAGGTCTATCCGGTCGCTAGCTGACCTCGGGTCATACAGCGCATCATTCTCCACATTGGTAGCGAGGCGGACGTTCAAGTCGAGGGTTTCGCTGGCGCAGCTTGCACCTTGGTGAGTTCGGCGCAGCGCTCGGACAGCCTCAACTCGAACGCTGACGACTCTCTTCGCTACAGCTCGTCCTCATCGCATCTCTCGTCATCTTCTACCGCGCTTCGTCCAGCAAGCCTGTCCTCTCCGCTATGGGCCTCGTCGTTTCGGTGCAGAGCTTGGTTGTCGCTACCTCGTTCGTCGAGCATAGCTGGGTTTGGCTCTACGTGGGTCATTCTGAGTACCCGAGAGCGATTACGAGCTGATGTGGTTTCCTCTCGACACGCAGAGGATCCCCATCACGAACCTTTTCATCGTAGGTGACGCTTTCTGCTTGCGCCGAGCCTCGAGCTGACCATCGCCGAGCTCTCCTCTCAGGTCATATACCTCCTCATCCTTCTCGCACCTCAAAGGCGCACTTCCATCAGCACCACCAACACTCGCAGCAGCATGCTCAAGCTTTCGACTCTCGGCAAGAAGTCGCCGTCGACGGGCGAGCAAATCCAGGTGCAAGGCCTCGACGACCCTTCCTCACGCTGGTCGACCGATACCGACGATCGTAGGAGGTTCCACAGCATGTTCAAGGGTGGGAAGGGTACCCCTCTGGGGTCTATGGATGGACACGAGAGCCTCAGCTTTGGCTCGTCGGAGGAGGGAGGAGGGGGAGGATGGTTCATGGGCAGGACGGGACCTCTTCGACGCCCTCCTTTCGGCTCGATCGGTAGCGACTCGACCCTCTCTATCAAGCAACCTCCCGCCGAAGGAAGTCCCACCTCGCCAGACTGGACGACCGCCGCTCTCTCGCCTCAGACCCAGCCGTTCCAGTTCGGCGTCGACTTCGGCCGCTACCCTCCTCCTCCTCCTACCGGACGTCTCTCCCCTTCCCAGCCCTACTCTCCCCAACCTCACCCTTCCTCTCCCAGAGACCACCTCCTTCCCACAACCCCTCCTCGAACCGCTCGTCGTCGCTCCCTTTCCTACCCTCCCCTCCCACCTTTCCCCGTCCCGCCTCCTCGAGCTCAGTCGCGCAGGTCCGCTACGGCTCCTTCCATCTTCCCTACTCAGTCCAAGGCTGCTCAGCTGGGTATGGGCGCGCCGCACCCTTTTGGAAGGGAGGCTGGCAAGGCAGTTGGTCACGAGGGAGGTGGAGCGCCGAAGGAGTTTGGGATTGAGGAGATTGGAGTGGCTAGGGGATGATTCGGGTGCTTGGACATTGCTTGATGGTGTGTACATAGTCGACCGCTCCTGTACGAGTTGTAGCCCTGTATTCGTGTACATCGCTTTGCTGCACAGGCTCGGAGATGGCTGCTCGGCGAAGAGGCGTGCCCTCAGGAGGCTTCGCTGTAAGAGGTTCGCGAAAGTCGTAGGAGCTCCTTTAAGAGCTTCACATAACTCTGCACAGCATCTCACTGGCTCGCTTCACTGCTCGGTCGTTAAGGCCCAGCCCCCGCCCGTCTCGCCGTTCACGCGCAAGTTTCGCTCTTGACCTCCGTTCGCATCGTTCAGCCTTCCTTCTCGTCGCTGCAGGCTTGTAGCAGAGCACATTCACAGCACCTACAGTACATCGCGCACTCGCCCTAGCTCCCCTACAAGAGCACACCGCTTCAGCAACTCCCGCCTTTGAGCGGTTCGTTCGCCCGCCTCGCCTCGCCGTACGAGATGCTCGACCAGCTGTACGGCAAGCCCAGCACCAGTTGGAGGAGGTCGCAGGTGAGCTTCAAGCAGTACTCTTGCTTCCCGTGCGACTGCTGATGTAGTACATGATTTCAGGTGTTCCTCATCCTGCTGTTTTGGATCAGCCGGGTCGCCAGAGGAAATCGAGATGGCCCGCCTTTGCCCTTCTTTCGCAGGCTCAACCGAGCTCTATCGCGCTTCACACCATGGCAGATTGTCGTCTCGACCCTCACCGCAATCTACGCCATCAAGAACAGCGACGCCCTGCTCGGGCTCCACGCTCCGGAACCGCTCGCTCGTCTGTACTCGAGGAACTACTATCGGTGAGTCACGCATGCTGGGAGCCTAAAGATGTGTCTAGTAGCTGACCACTGCTCTCGCAGAGCTACATGGATCGCTACGGCCTTGGACGCCGGCTTCGCGACGGCCATGACGATCCGGTGGAAATGGCTTCGCGACATCTCCTCGCTCGCCTTCTCGGGCTACTACCTCTTCTTCGCGCACGAGGCTGATGAGAAGGTGAGTTCTCCCTGCCCCTCTGAGCCTCATCGCGGCGCTGACCCTCCTCGGCTTTGGCGCTTCCGCTCCGTCAGCTTCGCAAGTATCGAGCGATGTGCACCGTCGAGATGCTCCGGGCGACTTGGGAGAAGACGAGCAACCCCTACATCCGCTTCCTCACCAGCAAGGACCGCCCAGAAGTCAGCATCAAGCGTCGCATCCTCCTCCCTCGGCCGAACGGCTCGTCTTACACGTGCGATTTTACTCCCCTCGCTCATCTCCTTCAAAAATGCTGATCTCTTTAAAGCTACCATACCACAGTAAACCGATAGTCGCCTGGATCTACTTTGTCGGCACCGAGCTCGAGCTTTCGCAGCAAACGGACCTCATCTTCGACCTCCCCGGCGGTGGCTTCATATGTATGGGACCTGAGCATCACGAGGAGCGGACCTTGCGCTGGACGATCCGCACCGGTCGGCCAGTCATCGCATTCGACTACGGAAAGGTGAGTCGATCGCCCAACTCCGAACGTAGATGATCTCCCTTGCCTGACCTTCATTCTTCGCTTCTGCAGGCTCCCGAGTACCCCTACCCCTTCGCCATCGACGAGGTCTACGACGCCTACAAGCTTCTGCACGAGACCAAGGGCAAGTGCATCGGCATGAGCGGCAAGACTTTGAACGTCGTGATCACGGGCGACTCGGCGTTAGTCCCCGTTTCACGCTGAACCGACTCCTTGCCTCGAAGCTGACCTCTCACCACCTACAGCGGAGCCAACATCGCAGCAGCCATGATGATCAAGATCCTCGAGACCCGTCCTCGTCTTCCCGCCCCCGTCTCCCTCGTCTTCGCATACGCCGCCCTCTCCTTCCACTTCACCTCCTGGATGCCCTCCTCCGACCTCCGCGTCCTCCGTCAAGAGTCCTCCTCCAACATCGCTGGCCTCCTCCGTGGCAAGGAGCATCTCGAGCATCGCTCCCCTCTCTCCGTCATCGACGACGTTGAGCGACCGAGACTGCGCCGAAGGAGGACGACCAGTTGGGGCAAGTCGTTCTCGAGCAAGCTGTCGAACTCGCCGGCGAGGCTGTTTACTACGGGTATGGGATTTGGCGATGGAACGGAGGAGGATGGAGATGATGAGGAGGAAGGTGTGGAGCGCGAGCCGAGGAGGGAGGAGGACAAGAGCGTGAGCGAGAGGGTCGTCTTCTGGGATGAGGAGCATGTGGCCAAGCAGGCGGAGTTGCAGGAGAAAGCGGATCAGGTCGGCAAGAAGGTGCTGGAAAGTGTGTCGAAGGGACCGCTGGAGACGAGGTTGGCCATGACGAGCCGAACGGCATTCTTCAATGGTGAGCTTGTGGCGGAGCTCGCTAAGTCAGAGCTGAGCTGACGACTTGCTTTCTCAGATCGAATCATCTCGCCGCCAATGGTGAGCCTTCGTGTCGCTTCAACCTCGCGTCGACTCCCGCTCACCCTCTCATTTTTGGCAGTGCCGCGCGATGGCTCTCCTCTACATCGGCCCTCGCAACGCCCCCGACATGCACTCGGACTACCATATCTCGCCCGTCTTCACCCCAGCGGCCCTGCTCGCTCAGTTCCCTCCAGTCTACCTCTCCTGCGGCGAGCGCGATCCTTTCGTCGACGATGTGAGTAGCTGCTCTCCCTGACTTGCGATCGCCTACTCACCGACTCGAATCTACAGACCGTCATCTTCGCTGGCAAGCTACGCGAAGCGAAGGAGGCGCGCAAACTCGAGCTCCTCGGTCGCGAGACCAAGTTCGGCGAGGGCCTTCGCATGTCGGGGCCTGCCGCTGGACGCGATCCGATCCTCGACGAGTTCGAGGAGGACTGGGTTGAGACCAAGATCCTCGGTGGATGGAGTCATGGTTATCTTCAAGTGAGTTGTGGCTTTGCTTCTCCTCAACCCCGCCGAATCTTACCGCTTCTCCCTTCGCAGATGATCGCTCTCCTCCCCGAGGCCGTCCACGCGATCGACATGATGGCCGACTGGATCGCTCAGTCGTTCGACAAGCACGAGGAGAGGGCGCAACGCAAGACTGGGACACCCACCGCTACCGCCTTGCCCAGCCGCTTCGGCACCCCTCCACTTCGCTCCACCAAGTCCACTCCTGCGCCTCCAGTTCCTCCTTCCAAGGCTGGCTTCACCTCCGAAAGCGACCGAGACGACGACAACAACGTCCTCTCCTTCACGCCCAAGAAGCGACGCCCCTCAGCCACTTGCTCTCGGGGTGAGTCGCCCGCCTCAGGCAGCTACCTCACCGACTCGACCTCTCCTCCTTCCATCGAGTTCCCTCGTCGCCCTACCAGTATGTCCTCTTCCGACGAGGCGTCCACCAACTCGACCACCACCCAATCCCGCTCGAACCCTCGCACGCCCGATAACCGCCTCTCGCCTCCCCCCGTCCCAAACCCCACCAAGGGCTCCCCTTCCGACTTCCCCTTCCTCTCTACACCTTCTCCCGCCACTTTTCCCGCCCACATCATCTCTCCACACGAACGTGCTCTCCGCGATGAGCTCCCCTCCGCCGTTCCCAGTCGCCCCTCCAGCGCCAAACGCTTCTTGGGCGATAGCGTAGCTACTCTGGGGGTCAACAGCACTACTGGGAACGTCGAAGTGACGAGCGATGAGGATGTAGCGGTGGTGGAGGGAGGATTGACGCCCTCGGCGGCGGCATTACTCGACCCCTCTTCGGCGGCGAAAATGACGGGCAGGTCGGGCTCGGCTGGATCGCTACCTGCGCCGCTACCAGCCAACTTTGTTGATGCCAAGGATTTGCTGAGGAGGAGGAGGGAGGAGGCTATCTTTGGTATCAGCACGAGCAGCAGCGCCGTGCCGTCGGATGATGAGGATTCGGCGGGGGAGAAGGGCAAGAAGTGATGGACATGAGGGACGTTCGGTCTAATCGGAGGGAGTGTATATACTTTTCGCATTGGCGCAGTGCACTACTTTACCATTTTCGCTCGTTTTGGCGCTCGGCGAGTGCCACTGCGAAAGCGAGAGACCGAGCGAGACACTAGTCGCAGATTCGCTTTGAGCTGCTCTTCGAGAACCCAGAACGCGAACGCTGCATTACCATACTCTATGAAAGACACCGGTCCCTCACAGAATCCACCTTTGACCTACAACGACTCGGTGCGCGCCCCTCGGCTGAGGAAGGAAGGGGGATTTGGCCAGACTGTGGGCGGTGGCGGGGGTAATCTCGGCCTGTAGAGGGACCCCCCGGTCAGTGGCATTTCTCGCATCTCTTCAAGAGGCTCGGTCGCTGCCTCTGGGGCAGAAGGGCTCAACAGCAAACGCCCACTCGGAGATCGGCTTCGGAGGAATCACAGAAAGCAGAGGGCAGTATCTGGATCACTCACCGCGAGAATCCGGTCTAATTTTGTGAAGAACGCCTGCCAGCGCGCGATACCAGTTCGACGAACGACCTGAGGGTCGATTGCATGGCGACCGAGTTGTCGTCGAGCGTAGAGACGGCCGGGAGCCATCACCCACTGATTCATAGCTTGGATCAAACGAGGTTCGTTGGCTCTGTTGCCGACTCTACGCCGAGCCTCATCTACCGCCGCCCGACCCGCCGCGCTGAGGTGCTGACTGAACTGGTCGCGAATGGCTTGGACCGAGAGCTCGAGAGTCGGGTCCTGTGCGGCAGCTTCGAGGAGCAGGAAGCAATCGAAGAGATCTTTCGATGCATCAGCCCCGCGCTGACCCCAGGAAACGAGCTTGAGGAGGAAGAGGACCCAGGGTTCTGTGAAACGCCGAAAGCGAGCGCCGAGTTAGCTTGTCTGACTCGATACACCCGCTTCCCCCCAGCGTTCAGCACCTGAGGTAAGTACTCCATGACATCTACTTACGCCAGACGTCAATGTGACCCAGCACGTTGTGGTGAACATCGGCGACGGGGACTTGTCGGCGGATGAGGTTGTTGCTCAGGGCGTAGAGCGACTGGACGTGCTGGAAATTGAGGAGGGTGGCCAGTCGCGTACTTGGGTGTGCATCACACGAGATGCTATGCCTGATGACAGTCAAGTTCAGTGTCTGGGAGCAGCAGAAGCGACCACAGCTCATCTCGGCGCTGGGCTCGGCGCTCACCCTTGACCCTGCTGCGGGACCCAGTGAACTTTCACATCGGATGGAGAAGGAGCAGCAGCATGAAAACGACCTTGTGCATGCGGGATCTGGGTGAGGAGAAGCTGTCAGGGAGTTGCTCGCCGGGAACCTTCCCCCCCTCAAGTACAAGCAATTCGAACTCACCGTCTGTCCGATGTGGCCTGGGATTCGCTGGTGGCGTACTGGCGAGGGAAGCAGACCCATGTTCTGTACATTCTGCCAGATCCGCATCTGATCCGCGTTGGTCGCCAGATGCCAATCAAAGTCGAGGTCCTGCTCATCGCCGAGAAACAGTCAGCGGCGCTGTAATTGTGAAGAGGCCCGCGTGTAGCTTACTTTGGTCACTCGTGCGATGTTGTAAAGATTGAAGTTGATCGGGGCTCCACCGACTGGCAGTCGAGTGCCGTGGAAGACCGTGTGATGCTTTTCGACGTCGAGAGCGATCCCGAGCAGGGCTGCGATGGCGACTCCTCCAACAATGGCGTAAGGAATGTTCTGAGCTTTGAGAGCTTGGTCAAGAGCGACAGCAGCAGTGATTGCATTGGAGAGAGTCCAGTCGTCGGCCTCGTCGGCGGTAGCGTGATGGGCGGGGAGTGCAGCGGTGGTGTGAACGCGAGGAGGCATGGTGATGGGGAAGGGGAATGAAAGGGAAACGAAGTGGATGAATACGGAAGAGAGAGAAGCGAAAGACAGAGTCGACCCGAGCTTTTGTAGAGCCGATTCGGAGCTTTCGGCCAAGCGCAAGGAGGACGGCGAAGGAGTCACTGCGCCGAGCGTGGCTATAGAGTCGACTGGGAAGCTTCAGTATTTCCAAGAGGATATGAGTCGGATATAGAAGCCTCGAGAAGTGCTTCGACAGTCTCGGTGGGGCCTCAGCAGCTCGAGTCTCGACTGGCTGACCTCCTTCATCGCCGAAACTCGAGCCGAAGGGAGCTTCGGTGGACGTAAGGCGAGTCTTCAGGACTGCGAAGCATTCAGAGTATGGTGCGGTAGTACTTCCCGAGCCTCGGGTGTAGCTCCTGCCCAGATCAAAATCCCGCCAACCTTCCGAGTCCGAGCCATCGCCGAGCATCAGAAGTCGTCGCTCAGACGGCTCGCCCAACCTTGAGCTTGATATATCCAGCAACCAGCTTCAGGTAACGCTACACTCTATACACTCTACTTGGTCGCACCACGTCCGCGAGCCCGGTACTTGTAGTTTCGGCGTCCGGTGAACTTCCAACTCGCTCCAACGACTACATCATTCTTGTCGTTTGTCACTCGGCCGAAGAGCTTGGCAAACTGTTGAAGAGGGAGACTCAGCTTCGTGTCGAAAGACAGCTTCACGTCTCAAGATGCTAGACAGCGCGCCAGGCGCATCGCCGAGAGAAGTCGACTCACGCTGCCGTAGACGACGTCGATTGAAGTGGGGGTGCTGCGGCGAAGTTACAAGTACATTGAGAGATGGGCAGGGAGAGCACAGCGCGAGAGGTGATAAGGGGGAAGAGCAGAGGGAGGTAAAGGTCAGCTCGACGTTCGGTGTTCCTCGACTTCCAGCTGAAAGAACGTACCGAACCCAGAGATCATCAAACGCATCCGTCACATACAAGACATGCTGTCCCGCCGGCGTAGTAACAACAGCCTCCAAGCCGCAGTAGGCCTCGCGAGCGAGATCATCGTTCCCGCCGAAGTTCGCTCGCATCTGCGCCAGGGAGATGGCCACGCCCGGGACGGTGTCGTCGTAGGGGTAGAGACACCAGCTGTTGCCTGTGGGCGTGCAAGATGAGGTGATAGAATGATGTAGGAGAAGAGAAGAAGGATCAGCCGAGCTTCTTTTCCGCTTTCTGAGGCCCACGTACCGTTAGTGCTATCCGCCGTGGAGTTGGTGTGGAACCAGGAAGCGATTGCATTGGTGTTGACGCCGAGAGTGGGCGCCTTGAAGCCCGTAATGTTGTTCTTGGCGATCTCGGCGTTGACGAGCCAGTCGGTGGCAGTTGGCTGTGAAGGCGAGGGAGGGTCAGATCTGGCTCAGACGACTTGAGCACGAGCAGTAGCATACGCGAGGTGTGGTACTGGCTGTGGTCGTCGTCGTTTTGACGGTCGTGGTGGGAAGAACCGTCGCCGAAGCTGGCCCAGGTCTGGGTGTGTTGAGGTTCTTCACGCACTTGCCAGCGCTTTTGGTGTAGCCAGTGTTGCACACTAAGTATTCAAGATGTAGCGTAAGTCAGCTCAGCTCTGCCTGAAGCTCATAGCTCGAGCGAGTGCTCGGAAAACGAGAGAAAGCAAAACGCCGAACTTACGCCAGGTGCAGGTCTTGGTACTGGGATTGCAGTACGGATGAGCTGCAGAAGGAACGCCACTGAGACCGTTGCATGCGGCTGTGGTGGTGCAAGTGATGGCGCGCTTCTCGAGCGAGCCTGTCGAGGAGAAAGAGGGGGAGGTCAGCCTCGGCGACGGCACCAGTGGGCTCCGAGGGCAGACAGAGCGAGGGCGAGTCGTCAGTGGTAGAGCAGTACGCACCAGGGAAGACGTTCGAGTCGGCAGAGAGCTTCACGATGCGAGCGAGTCCTGTAGCGACTGGGCCAGTCGGCGCTGCGAGAGCTGCTGGAAGGGCGAAGAGGACCGCGATAAGACTGGTGGAGGTAGCGAGATACATAGTGGCGAAGCGAAAGGGAAGAGCTTGTCGGTAGGCGAAGCGGGTGGGTGTGAAAAGGCGACCGGCGCGAGTAAAGTGCGATCCTGCGCCGCGAGAAGAGAAAGGAAAGGCTGGCGACAGGCGCTGAGCTGGAAGTGGTGGGAAGGAGAGAGAGAGAGAAACGAGCACAAGAGTCAAGAAGACGTCGTCCAAGCAGACCCCGATGAGCGAGGGAGTCGAAGAAGGGAGGAAGCGAAGCAATCTCGGCGAGAGGAACGACGCCTTTCCCGAATCGTCGAGTTCCTAGCTTTCAAATCGTTCTGGAAGCCGGCCTGTAATTGAACAATAGAAACGTGAGCTTACTGCTGAATAGCAACGTCACTACAATCGAGCTGCATACGAACAAGCAGGGCCGGAGCCATTTGGAAGCTGCTTCTTCACCTCTTCCTCGGCTGTCGACGGTGAAGGTGACGCCGGGTGCAGCTTACAATACGAGTCGAGATGTCGTCGGGTTTGCTCGCTGCCTGGAGTTGGAGCAGCGTGGCCAATTGACCGGCGACTTCGGACCCTTCGCTCTCGGCGCAGACGCCACTGACTGGGCTGTAACGACACGGAGGCGGCTGGATTAAGCTCTACACCTCGGCCAATGCTGTCAGAGCTTGTCCCATCCCAGCTCTACCTAGCTCTCTACCTCCGTCCTCCCCCATCGCTCACCGAAATTGACCTTCGGCGGCGTTCGGCGGCAGCTCGGCGCAGATGAGAAGCTCTTGACGGACGAGGCGGGGTCATCGGTGTCGGCAGTGAGTCGAGCTAGATTACAGAACGAAAGAGGGCAACATGTACGACACGGCCGAGCGAGGAAAGGGCGAAAGGGAAAGTAAGGCGGAGGGGAGCTCGAGAGCCGAAGTCGAGTGTAAGTGGGCATGGGACAGCGATGGGTGGGTAGGGGTAAGTGCAGGGTGTTATAAGCTCGTCGAGGGTCGATGTGGCGGCCAATGTAGTGTTGTAAGCAGGGAGTTCGACCGACTCGGGTTGGACCTGTGAGACGAACGCCGAGTCAGCTCAGGAGTTCTCACAGAGCAGGGAGCAAGCCCAAACCCTACTCACCACTAGACTACACTCTTCTGCGCCATCTGCGGTCCCTCCTCCCTCGCTCCCTCATCGCCGACGACAGCCTTGCGATGACGCAGTTGGGCCGTCCTTTGCTCGAAGGACGCTCGCTCTGCCCTGCGCTGGCGGAGGACGAAGAACGCTCCCTGTAATGCGCAAAGAGCTTGTTAGCCCGCCGCTGCTATCGTGCAGCTCAATCGGCGGTGGAGCCCCCGCTCTGCGAGAGAGAGGGCTGGTCGGAGTGGGGAAGGGCTCACCAGGATAGCCAGCAGCGCACTGAGTCCCAATCCCAGCCCGAGTCCTAGAGCAAGCTTCATATCGACTCCATTGCCATCGCTGTTGGTGGCCTCTGGGGTGATGAGAAAGCGAGTGGCCGAAGCGACGGGAGGGGCGTAGCTCGAGTCGAGCGAAGCGGTCGTAGTGGGGATGATTCTGGTAAGGCTAGGGGCGCTTTGCGAAACCGAGGGGAAGTTGGTGTAGGACGTTACGCTGGACATGGCTTTCGGCGAGAGATGCGGGAGGAGGGAGAAAGAGATGATGCGCGAAGAGGCAGCTTCTTTAGGCGCGGTGTGGAGTCGGGCTCCTAGGCTGTAGGACTCTAATAAAAGAGTACGAGAAGTATCGTTCGTTGGAGAGCTGCATTGCGAGTGAGGTGTAGCAACAAGCCCCTCGGCGCCGAACTCATCTCAGGCCATCTTCGCCGAATCTGTAGGCTTCCAAGGTAAGGTATCCCACGGGAGACTCAACACTACACAGGAATGTACAACCGCAGCAGCAAGCTCAACTACAGCGAAGCCGACTCAGTTTAAGCCTTCAACTCGACTCGGCGCCGAAGTCTGGAATGCTCACCTACGCCGAAACTGGCCGTCATGGTCTCAAGCGAGGGCGTGACTCCGACCAGGCCGACGTCGTAAGGTCGATAGCTAATTGTGTACAGAGTGGAGGAGGTGGGGGGAAGGTTTGGGGTGGATAGAAGCTGGGAGTCGGAGTGCAAGCCATCGCCGAAGTCGTGGTTTTTCGCGGGTGCTTGACCTCCAGCAACGCCCTGAACAGCTGATGAGGGTAGATGAAGTTCTTGCTGATCAGATGGACCGAGTGCTGTATCGCAGAGCTGGGCTCACTGAGCCTCTCGAGCTCAAGTTCCGAGCGCCGAGCAGCGGCGGACGACTTCTTGCTCGCAGGAGCCCACCAGAGCGGAGCTGTCGGCGACTCGGAGCTCCAAAGACGTGCAAACAATGAGAAAGCGCCTCGATTCCGCCCGTCGTCTACCCAGCGTCCCCCGTAAAACTCTCCTTCGAAGCCGGCGCCGAAGGCTTGTCGTCTCTCTCCGATTCTGTAGGCTTTCGATCGGTCGTGCTGGGAGGGAGGAAAGGTTGCTAGCCGGCATGTCAAGAATCAGCGGCCGCGCAGTGGACAGGCGAGGAGCGGAGGAGTGGCAGTCGCTCGGCCGAGTCGGTGAAGCCGGAGGACAGCCCGTCGTCCTGCAGTGAGATCTGAAGACGAGAAGCTGCTGACTGAAAAAGCAGACGACGCTCAGCTGTGCAGCACTAATCGCTCCCGAGCTCGCCGTGCTGCAGTGCAGCATCTCGACGCTCATTCGAACCCTCTTCGCCGCTCGACGAGCTCTTTCTTCGCTCGCTGAAAATCTCTCCATCGCCGCCGTCGCCGCGGCCATTAACGAAGTCCCGAGTAAAAACCAGCGTGAGTCGTTTCAATACAAGAAAGAAGAAAAGGGGCGCTCAATCAATGAGGCGGCCAGTAGAACTAAGAAGAAGAAGGTGCCGTCGAGGCCGAGATTCGCTCGACACGTCGAGCTCGAGGATTGGGGAGGGGTTTGCGAAGAACGACGAGAGGGGGGTGCTATGCTACGATGATGGGGGAGGGGAAACGACGAGAGACGATGGTACGGAGGCCGATAGAAGGAGCGCTGAGAAGAAGCTTCTTAGACGGGGTTGCCGTTGTTGAAGACGTAGCTGCGAGAAGAGGAGGAAGAAGGAGGTGAGCGACTGCGCGGAGGGAAGAGGAAGAGGAGACGAGGGATACTCACTCGGGGTTCCTCTCGCCAGTGAGCTTCCACGAGACGCCCTGGACGACGTCGTTCTTGTTGTCGGTGGTCGATCCGTAGAGGAGGTGGAACTGTAGTTATCGACGAGTCAGCGTCATGTAACGAGATAGAGAAGACGGCGTAGCGACTCACCGAGCCGTAAGTAACGTCGATCGAGCTGGGCGTAAGGACCCACGAATCGTCAAAGGCGTCGAGGATCATCATCTTAACGGTCTTGCCGTCGGGGGTGGTGACATCGGCGTAGAGACCGCAGAAGGCCTTGGCAGCGGCGATGGCGTCTAGAGCGAGCGAGAACGAAGCCGAGTCAGTTTGGGCCGTCGAATTGGCGCCGAAGTCGGGATTGCTCACCTCCTCCGAAACTGGCAGTCATGGTTTTGAGCGAGGGCGCGAATCCGACCAAAGAGTCGTCGTAGGGTCGGAAACTGATTTTGTACAGAGTGGAGCGAGTCAGTGGGGAGATTTGAGGGAGAGGAGAGCACCGAAGGGCGCCGGAAACCGGCGCTCAGCGGCCAATCGCTTGAAGAAGACACTCACCACCAGGAGTTACCGTTGGTCGAGTCGGTAGCAGAGTTGGTGTGGAACCAGCTAATGTCGTGGAAAGGGAGCAAAGAGAGGGCGAGGGCGAGGGCGAGGGCAAAAGGGAACGGCGGCGAGAAGGGGAAGGGTCGAGAGCGAAGTCAGCGTTCGCTCTACGATCTCCACACCACACGAGCTGTCCAACAACTCACGAAGCGATACCGTTAGTCTGCTCTCCCAAGAAGGTCGAGATTCCCATAGCAGCGAGCTTGGCATTGGCGTTTCCTCCGACATCGGCGACCTTGGTAGTCTCGGCGGGGGCGGACGAGGTAGTCTGAGCAGCGGCAGCGGCGGCCTTGGAGGAAGAAGCCCATGCAGCATCGGCCGAAGCCTTGGAGGAGGAGGCCCAGGCGGCGTCGGCGGAGGCCTTGGAGGAGGAAGCCCAAGCGGCGTCGGCCGAAGCCTTGGAGGCGGCTGTTAAGGTGCAGAGGGTCAGCTCGAGTCCGAGAGGTGCGAAGAGTAAGACCTCTGTAGCTCACCAGCCTTGGCAGCGGAATCGTCGGTCGAAGTAGCAGGCGCAGCGGTGGTAGTCTGCGCGACGTTGGCGCGGACGGGAGCGGCCGAGGTGCTCGAAGCCCACTCCTCATCCTCAGCATCGCAGTCCTCCTCATCATCGACGGCCGAAGATGTAGGAGCGGCGGTGGTAGTCGGTGCGGGAGCTTGCGAGGTGGTCGTCGTCTTGACGGCGTGGACAACGGCGTTGTTGGCGACGGCCTTGGCGGTGGTCGAGGAGGACGAGGACGAGGTGGTAGCTGTATGGACGAACACGAACGATGGGTCAGCGAGCATGTTCGACGGACGAACCGGGCGGCGACCGAGAAAATCGTCTCCCGGCGAGCGAGAATCTCGGCGATAGCATCCCACCACGGTGAAGGGTATCGAAACTCACTCCTAGCAACGCAGTAATCGAACCCCGCCCACAAGTTGAAGCAATCCTCATTGATCTGAGGGTTCATGGCATAAAAGCTCTCGAGGGGCAGTCCTCCATTGACGGTAGCGATGGCCGAATAGCACGAATCGCCGGCGTTGACATGGTACCATTGGGTGCATCCCTCAGCGGCCGACAAGGAACCCTCGGAGAGAGTGGAAGGCTCGTCGGAGGAACCGCGGCGGGCCATACGAGGCCGCGAGGAGCCGGGCAGGTTGGAGCGATTCCAGTGGTGCGAAGGGGCGCGGCGGATGGCTTGGTGTCCGTGAGGCGAGTTGAACGAGTGGGCCGTGACGGTGGACAGAGTGGTGGCCAGGAGCGCCAGAGGGAGGGTCGAGGTGGTGAGCATCTGCGGAAGGGAGCGTGCGCGTCAGTTCGGGGCTGTTGTTCGGTTCGCGCGCTCGGCCGTTGGAGCAAAGCTGTAGTGAAAGCGAGCTACTTACTGCTGATTGATTTGCTGTAGGGGGGAATTGAGTTGGTAAAGAGGGAGAGAAAAGACAGGCGAACCGGCGCGGGGCTGTGGGTGTTGGGCGAGAGAGACGAGGAGAAAGGGGGAGGGGGAGCTGAGCTTCGAAGGGAGGGAGCGGGTCCTGTAGGTCGACTGGCGAGCTGTAAGAGGACGGGCGAAGCAAGCTGCTGTAGGAGAAGAAGAGACGAGGGTAAGGAAGGAAGAAGAAAGGCGAGCTCGAACGAAGAGGACTTGGGAATCCTCGCAACGGTCGGCCTGGGCACCCAAGGGCGCGGTTCGTGCACGCCCTTTGTCTCTGTAGCGAGGTGCGTGCGCTCCGGTTTGCAGGCCTGTGATGTACATTGTATGACAAGGTACACTCCGAGGCGAGCTCGGCACAACTGGTAGCCTACAGCAGCAGAAATCTTGCAACTCGGCCGACGCGACGACGCGTCGAGCTAAACCGTCGTGACGCTTGTTTGTGTCGTTCAACTTCGCTCTCGAAGGGTTCAGCACGGCCTGCGTTGAATGACAGGACAGACGGCGATGTGCTACAGCTGTCAAAACTCGAGCTCTCCCGGAGCGACCTCTGCCCCCTTGCGCCGAGCTCCCACCCTCTTCATTGCTGCGAAGCAACGCGACCGGTCGAGGAATGCTTGTTCCCCTCCTTCGCGTGAGCCTTCTCGCGCGCCAGATGAAGCTCGCGTTGATGAAATCGGGGCCCGGGGGAAGCCTTGGCTTCCGTGACCGCGAAGTGAGAGCGGAGCAAGATGTACTTGAGGTGAACTTGGCGAGCGCCGAGAAGTGACGGGATGTGCATTCGGAGGCGAGGAAGGAGGGCAAAGATGTAGGAGAATATATGGGATGATAAGCCGAAGCTCGGCCGGTACGCCATAGAGCCTCAACCTCTCAAACGAGCAAACGCCGAACCCGACCCTTCGCCGAGCACCCTCAATCCATCTCCCGCGCCCTCAAAGCACGAGAGTCGCACAGCAGAGCCTTACAGTAGAAATCCACTACTTGCCCAACTTTCCCATTACCAGCCCCATCTCCCACGCCACCTCGACCTTCTCCCCCTCGCTCAACCCTCCTTCCCTCAACCTCCCGACCATAGCCTTGACGACATCCTCCTCTCCCGGATGTTCCTCCTTGTATGTACTAGCGCTGGACCAAGTCCTCAAATAAGCTTCAATCTCCTTCAATGTCCAATGGTGGGTGAGGAGGAGTGGGTGGACGGAGGTGGTGCTCGCCTGAGGGTCGGGCTGGGCGAGAGGCGGAGGAGAGCCGTGAGGGCGAAGGTAGAAGGAGCGGTGGAAGGTGGTTGGGTCGAAGTCGGGGGAAGAGGAAGGAGAGGGAGAGGGAAAGGGGAAGGGAGTGAGGAGCGATTCGACGATCGAGCGGCCGGGTTGTTGCCAGTAGGGACCTTTGGGGGTGTGAGCGCGAGGTGAGATGCATTCGAGAAGATGGTTTAAATCAGTTTGGAGCTGCAGCGAGTGACAAAGAAGCAAAAGCCGAGCGCAGCGCACCGAGGATGCCCGCCGAGTAGGCCGGAATGAGCTTGTTGAGCTCGGGATGGTGGGGGAAAAAGAACTCGCCGTAGCCCTGTTATTCTTAACCGAATCAGCTAGAGCTTTCTCGGAAGAGGACTTCGGTGCCGCCCTTACGTACCCAGAAAGCGAACGCTCCCCCCGGCTTCAATACTCGGCG
This sequence comes from Leucosporidium creatinivorum, assembly GCA_001600635.1. Classification (NCBI taxonomy): domain Eukaryota; kingdom Fungi; phylum Basidiomycota; class Microbotryomycetes; order Leucosporidiales; family Leucosporidiaceae; genus Leucosporidium; species Leucosporidium creatinivorum. The sequence goes on along the minus strand of BCKL01000002.1, from coordinate 58,203 downwards.
AAGCTCATTGTACACCTTTGGAGGGTCGAACCAATGTGCCGCTTGACCTGTATCATACCTCAAATTAGTCTCTCTTTCTCCACTTAAGCCCCAAGAACGACTCACCAGCCACCACCAAGTCGACGGTCCCATCCCCGACCACGCCCTTCAAATCCTCCCCCTTCCCCTTCTCAAACCTCGCCTCCCTCGTCCCTCCTTCCAAATCCACCTCACCCTTTCCCACCCTCTGCTGCAGCACCCCCCTTGCAGCCCTGACCATCCCCTCCGAGGGATCCAACCCCAGCACCCTCTCGAACGAGGGGATGAACGCGAAGGTCGACAAGCCGGGGCCGCAGCCGAGGTCTAGTAGTAGTTTTGGACTGCCTGCTGCTGGCGCAGCAGCGTAGGAGAGGACATGTTGGTAGAGAGCGGGGGGGTAGGAGCTGCGAGAGAGGGAGATGCGTTAGTGGGGCCCGCCTTTCGAGGGTTGTAGAGAGGTAGAAAGGGCGCACGGGCGGGAGGCTGCATAGGCTACAGCATCGAATGATTTCTTGGCGAATGTAGACATGGCGCTGTAGTCGAGTGTTGAAGCGAGCGATTCGGTCAGAGCCAACCCTTCGACTTGCTCGTTTTGACCTTCCCTCTTCAGCTCCGCCGTTTGTGACCGAGTTCGGCTCCTCTCTTTCGCCTTTCGCAAGTGTTTCCTGAGCAGCAGTACTCGTCGTACAGCGCTGCCAAGCCATCTATCACACCGAGTGTGTGGGTGAACAGGCGCCAGGCGCCAAAGGGCCCCTCCTCGCCGAGCTCAGGATCGCCGAAATTGGTTCGCGGGCGAGGAAGAGCTGTGGGCCGATACGGAAGGCTTGAGAATTGCATACTGATTTGCTTGCTTGTGAAGGAACAAGAGAAGCTAGGGAAGAGCCAACCACAGAGGCAGGAGGACGCCAAAGTTGGGAGTTCCGAGTCCCTTTGAACGCCGAGAGGGTCAGCGAGAGCCAAATCGCCCGCGGAGAGAGACTGACAGTGACGGGATCCCAGCCTGATACGGCGGAGAACCCAGGGGTACCGCACCCTTGGTTCCCACCGGCGATGATGTCGTGGAAGCCGGCTTTGAAGAGGGGCGAGTAGCTGCGCCGAGGTGCGAGAGTCAGCTCTAGCGGTCGATGGGGGAGAAGCAGGCGGTCGAGGGATGTATGAGGGTATAGATGAAGTGTAGTAGAGTGGTAGAGAGAGCGAGGCGGACTGCAGGCTCACATTGTAGGGTTGATGAAGCCCACGGGCTTCTTGCCGATGGCGAGACGGGCGTCGTTGATGAGAGTGATGATGGATCCAAACGTAGGTGCTGAAGCGCTGGTACCAAACACGAGGCCTAATTTACCACCAATAGCGACGTTGTAGTTCGCTCTGCTCGAGGGGGAGTCAGCCGCCGAACCTCAAGCTCGGCGAAGGCGAAGAAGCTCACCCGTTGGCTGCGACGTCGGGGAATCCTCGCGTCTGCATCGAGTTGTTGTACTGCGCTCCAGTGTAGGAAGGCTTGTGGTTCTTGAAGTAGGAGGCGACCGCCGACTTTTGGTAACTCGGCATGGAGAAGACGTTGGAGAAGCCCCCGCCGCTGCGAGGAGAGAGGAGGGTCAGCTTCCATCCTCTCAGCTCGACATACAAGTCTGCTCTACAGATCAAACGAACACCACTCACGAGTAGATGACCGTCTCGCACGCCTGCTCGCGACTGAGCACATTCCCACCCTTCGGCAGCTGAGTCGCTCCGACCGAAGTGATATAAGGGCACGTCGAAGGGAAAGCGGGGTTAAAGACCGTTCCAGCGGGAGTAGTAGTGTAGCTTCCGTCGGCGGGGTTGATGCACTCGTTCGAGTTGCCTGCGACGCCGTAGTCGCCCGACGAGAAGACCATCGTCACGCCCATGAGGCCGAGCTTGGCGTATTCGTTGCATTGGCGTTGTTCGTAGATGGGGGTGAGGTCGGCTGTAGAGGAAACGAAGAGTGGTCAGCGTGTTGAGCCCGAATGAGCCAGCTTCGGAGCAGATGAGGAGGCAAACTCGGCGTTGACAGAGGATCGACGGCTCACCCTCATTGTAGCCGTAGGAAGTCGAGATGACGTTGCTGAGCGGCGCGGATCCACAGTTCTCGCTGGCAGGGTAGATACCGTCTGTATGAGATAAGAGTGTTAATTTAGTGCCCGGCGAAGTCAGCCGAGATCGAGCCCACCCTGCGTAGGGTCGTCACCGCCTTGGTAGGTGCAGTACGATCCATCTAGAGCGTCGAGAAGGTTGTTGAAGGAAGCTCCCTGAACCTCGTCGCCGACCTGGTAGAGCCCGACCGGCTGAGGGTAGACCAAGCCCATCGCATCTGCGCCGGGCGAGAAGGTCAGCGTCGAGCGAGCGAGAGGGTGGACGGGAGACTCACACTGCAAGTCAAGGTTGCTCTCTCCGTTGGTGCCGAAGCCCATGTCGGTGTGCTGGACTACGCCTCCATCAATGGCGTAGAGGATTGGCCTCGACCCGACCGCGGATGGCGAGTAGTTGGCGAAGAAGAAGTCGAGGTCGGAGGGGACGTAGGCTTGAGGGGTGTACTCGACTGTTGGAGATAATGACGGATGTCAGCTGAGGCTCTGAAGTGGAGAAGAGGCAGCAGGCACTGACCGATGCCGTAGCTGTTCTTGCCCTTGGTGACGGGCTTGTACAGCGCAAAGTTGTACATGACCCTCAAGCAGTTGAGGGTAGTAACTTTGGAGCAATCCTGAAGCTCGTGGATGACGTTGAGGAACGAGTTGCGGAAGCCAGCAGGGGCGGTCTTGGGAATCGTGCCGGATGAAGGCGAGCCGAGCTTGCGAGCGATGCCGGGGACGGCGGAGGACTTGACGGGGTTGATGGCGGCTGCAGTGGTGTCGCGCTTGTAGTGCGAGGGCGAAGGCGAAGGGCGACCATCGGGCTGGTCGCTGCGAGAGAGGGCGGTCAGCAAGGTTCGGCGCTCGGAGACGAGAGACGACGTACAAGTGAAGGGTAGGCGTGATGATCTCGATGTGCTCGCGAAGGTGCGAAGGGACCGAGTAGGAGCTGCAGGCTGTTCCCGAGGCAGAAGGTCAGCTCGGCCCGAGAACTCGACGATGAGCAGATCCGACTCACCGAGGCGCTTCGACCCCGAGACATGCTCATAAGTCTCATACTTGGCAGCCAGCATCTTCTCCGCCTGCTCAACGGTAACATCTACCATCAACCAAGTCTTGCTCTTGCTGAGCTTGACCTTTTCCTTCTCCAATCCGTGCTCGGCCAACCACGCCCGAACGCCGGCAACGGCCTCCTCGGCAGGAGCAAAGAAGTCGGCGACCTTCTCGGCACTCCAGTGCTTGCCGTAATGCTCGCTCTCGGGGTCAGAGACCTCAAGAAGCGACGCCTCGAGTTGGTGGATGTTGGATTGGGCGAGGCCGATGCGAAGGGGGAGAATCGACTCCGGGTGAGGGGCGCGAGGGGAGAGCGACCAGGTCGAAGGAGGAGCATCACGACGCTCAAAGATGGAGAGAGGAGCGGCGAGAGCGAGTGGAGCGAGTAGAAGGGGCAGAAGGAGCTTCATCGCGAAGGAGGAGAGCTCGGCGCTGGGCTGAGCTGCGAGGCGATGGAGAGGAAGAAGAGAGGGAAGGAAGCAGCGAGATAAGTGCACGGCCAGTCGTGAGACCATGCGTTGACCTGCCTCCCGCAACTCTGAGGAAAGCGAGCTAAAGAGGTCAGTAATAGCCCTCGATCTTTCGGCGGAGGGGAACCGCATGGTCGGGGCCGAGCTAGCGAGCAATCAGTTGGTATCAAGGCCGTGCGGGGAGACAGCTGCCTCTTGTGAGAGTGCCGAGACTGTCTTTGACCATCCACCACCACGCTGCTTCTCTCCCAGCCGCCCAAGATGCAGCTCCCTTCGGCGACCCTCCTCCTCGTTTGGAGCATCGCAGTAGCCCCAGCACAAGCTGTCACCACCTTTAATCCTCTCAAGCAATCCTCGCTGCTCCCCCTTCCCACGGAGACCTCTGCATCGAACAGCAGTACCCTCGCAACCAGCGATGCGAGCACGAGGTTCACATCCCCGCTTCAAAACCCTCCGTTCCATTCGGCGCTATCGACGAGCAGCATGAGAGGCAGTAGCTCGGCCAACTCGGGAACCGAGTCTGCTGCCACCTCGTCCAGCATGGCCAGCTCCACGAGCAGCAATTCGTCGTCGGTCGCGGCGAGCTCCACCTCGAGTTCGGCGCCGGCGGGAAGCAGTGCGCCTGCATCGAGCATCGGTCGCGTAGCAGTAGAATATGTTGGTTTGGGTTTGGTCGTAATAGCGGGAATGGTGATGCTGAGATGAGAAGAGCGAGAGTCGGCGCGGAGAAGCAAAGGGAGCGGAGATTCGGCGAGGGCAGGGAACGGCGGTGGATTGGACGACGATATACTTCTGTGCAGTGCAATAGTGGTACATACACCTCGACGAGTTCCGTGCTCCGAGTCGCCGAATGACTGCTGGCGAGCGCGCTCCTCCTCCAGCGATTGAGCGCCGACTGGTCCGTTACAGCTAGAAATCGAGCAGCAGCCCCGCTACAATCTTCTCAAGATGCCTGACCTGTAGCGAAGTGTCAAAGTCAGCTCTCAGCGCCCTGCAGCTCTCGAAGGCTCGACGCGTCTCATCGCGAGGCAGCAGCTTACCTCGAGCAACGACGGTCCACTCGCTGCAGCAGCTCCACGCTCCTCACGCTCCTTAGCAGCGACTTCAGCACTTCGGTGCAGAGCTTCAGTGGCGAAAAGGCGCAGGTACTCGGCTGAGAGGTGGAGAGCGGCGGGGGAGACTGGTTTGAGCAAGAATGATGAGCTGCACGTCAGTAGATGAGCTACAGGATAACAGGAGAAAGCTCACCTCGAGTATTGGAGTTTTGGCTGAGCTTGAAGATCTCCTTGATGAGATCCTGCGCGAAGAGAGGCGAGGTCAGCTCTCGACGCGAGCTGTAGCGCTGCAGTCGAGTAGCAGGACTCACGTTCTTGAAGACGGGCGTCTCAGTCTCGTCGTCCGATCCTGCCATCCTACTGCTGCTGAGGTGAGGCGAGAGACGAGGTGATAGCAGGAGGGAGAGCGAGTTCGCAGGCAGGCGCGCCGAAGTTGGAAGGGCGGAGGCGAGGGAAGATCTGGCAGTCGAAGAGCCGTAAGCCATCTAAGATGGGGAGACATGTACAGCGCAGTGCTCGACCGCATTTGAGTCAAACCAAGCGAATCTGCCACCAGAGTCTCTCGACCGAGATCGCCGAACTCGCTTGCCGAGCCTTGCCCTTGCCAAATGATCCACAGGCAGTGTAAGAAAGCACACTAATCAAAAGCTATCTGATCCGTCCAGCCTATCGCCCTTCACATTATGTTATTCGGGAAGGGAGGCTACGGAAAGAGCACGAGCTTCGGTCAGTTTTGGCGCGTCTCTATCCGGACTGAAAGCTTAGAGCTCACCTCACAGTCCAGCTTGAAGAACACTTGTCCCCTCAGAGCAGCCTCGGCCACTTCACCGAGCTCTTCGGCCGTCCAGATAATGCGAAGGTGGTGGGGAAGTGCCAGCGACCGGAGAGCGGGCGCCTCGGCGAGGAAGTCGAGGACGGCGGTAGGAGTGAGTTTGGCAAACCGAGGTTGCCTTGAGTGGGTTGGGGAAGAAGAACTTGCGTCCGTGATGGAGAGGGTCGCGAGGTGCTGCAGTCGTTGGAGGAGAGGGAGGATTTGGTCCAGTTTGTAGCCGGCGCAGCCGAGCCGAAGATCCTTCACGTCGCGCAGAGCGCTGAATGTCGGCCACCAGAGATCGTCCGGCGCTCTCATCCGGTATCTAGTGTCGCTGACCGTTGATAAGCTGAGGGGCTGATGAGCGACGGCGACAATCGGAGCGAGGGGGGCTTGCGGTAAACGGGATGGGCGGGAGGGAAGGCGCTCAACGCTGTGTGTAAAGTGAAGATGGCGAAGGGTTGCTGATGCGGCGGCGAACAATGGGGCCAGCTCTTGGCTCTCCGATCGGGTAGGGGTCGGTAGTTGAAGGCGAGTGAGCGGAAGGGCGGGCAGGGCAGGGAGAGCGCGGTTGGAGTGCGACATCAAGACGTTTTCCAGTGCGAGGGACTGCAGTCGTGGCCAATTGCTGCAGTACCTGATGATCAGGAGGAGTTCAGCGCTCGGTGCTCGGCGAAAGTCGATCTGCAACTCACTCGAGGAACTGCGCGCTGGTCATCCACTTCATCATGTCGACCTCGCTCCTCAAAACGAAACTTTTGTGCGAGAGCTTCTGCAACGCCTGAGCGAGGGGCTGGCCCAGCGGGCAGCCTGCCGAGCCGATGCGCGTGTCGCCGGCCGCGATGAGTCCGAGAGTGTCCAGATGAGGGCATTGTGATATGACGCTGGCGGCACGCTTGCTCCTCCCTGCTCCTTCACCCTCAACTACGACGCACAGCGAGCGGATCCTCGACCTCCGTTCGGCGCCTTGTCGTCCTTTGAGGTCTCGGGCGAGGCGCTCGGCCATCTTCGTGTCTTTGACGGCGATCTCCCTCCCTACTCCAACAAGGCCATACCACGCTACAGATACGCGAGCGAACGCCATCCTCGTCTGGTGCCGCTCCCAGCCTTCGAGTCCTTGGACGGAGGCGTCGAGGATTTGAGCGAGCATCTCTGTTGGAAGCGAGGCGGCGTGCGAGTCTGTAGGCTTTTGAGGGCGGGTCAGAGTCGAGCTGGTAGTTTGTTGATCCTGCTGTGCTTCCATGCTGAGCTGTAGTCGACGAGTCGAGAGCTGAGACGAGTGAGAAGTGGGAGGGAAAGAGGGAAACACGGCTCGAGCTCGGAGAAGGGATTGAGCACGGACCGTCCCTCGGGGTGGTGGTAATGCAGAAAGTGAGTTGCAGAGATATAGAGAGATAGGCTCGAGTTCTCTCCACTTCTCTGTACCCTCGAGAGGAAGCTGCAGCGGCTTCTTCGCCCTCAGCTCCTTGACCGAGCTCGGCGCCGATTTCAAGCTCGGAGCCAGCCCAGAAGCGAGCGAAGTACTTCTTCGGAATGGCCAGAGGCAGCTTGAAGAACCTCTCATCCATGGCTCTCTTACTCCGGGCCGACACGAGCCGACATCAGCGCTTCCCTCGCCTTTCATCTTTCGCTTCCTCGCCGAGCTCGTCTCAAATCGAAGGCAGACTCGCTGCTCTCTCGTCGTCGAAGCGGCACATCAAGCGAGATTACAGCAGCGTCTCACAGTAGCGAGCTGGTCTCATCTGTCTCCGGCGCAGGGCTCTGCGAGAATCGAGAAAGGAGTCAGCGTCGTCGCCTCGTCGCCGACCAAGCTGCGAGCAGGCCGAAAACTCACCTCTCATCCAAGCATGAAGCACACACCCTTCTGCTCAGCGACACCCTTGACTAGCTCGAGATCATTCTTCGTCCAGACCTGCTCGAGCTGGCGAGGGAGGGTGAGGGCCTTGACAGCGACGGCGCCGTTGATGAAGTGGATTGTCGCCTGCGAGGTGATCTGGTGAAAAGCAGCCTGAGTCTCGTCGAGCTTAAATTGGCCGATGGAGAGGGTGCGAAGGCGGAGAAGAGGTTGAAGGAGAGGAAGGATCGCCGAGAGATCMAAGCCGAGGACCCCCAGTGAAAGAGATTCGACATCCCTCAGGGCACTCAACATCGGGGTGAGCACATCGGATGGAGTGTAGGTCCTCACCCTCCAGCTGGCGAACTCGAAGACGGCTTTAAGCGTGTACAGCTGAGGTGCGATCGAGGCGAGGGAGGTC
>BCKL01000002.1:13434-47622 GCA_001600635.1 Leucosporidium creatinivorum | reverse complement strand
TTGACTCCGGTGGAGATCTGAGCAAGGCTTCTGGAGGTGGTGCTGAACGTCCCGAGGTCGAGATAGCGTAGAGTAGAGAGACCAGACTTCAAGAGCGCATCGGCGACGTTGTKKTGACTGTCACCTCGGAGAGGGAGGTGGAGCTCGGCAAGTCGGGTCTGCGGCGTCGCGAAGGGGCCGGGTTGCGACCAGGTGCAGGGCTGGAGGTTGGGGAGGAGGAGGAAGGCGAGCTCAGGCCACCATGATATGATCCTACGCGGCGTCCCATTGTCAGCGTCGAATTACGCTTCTGAGATCTCAGCTCACCCCAGGAGATCGCCACCTCCAAGTCGCATCGACGTAGAGTGCTCGAGCTTGAAGGTCTTCACCTTGACCTGTCTCTTGAGGGCTTCCGTGAGAGGAGCGCCCAGCGCATGGCCGCTTGTTCCGAGAAGGCGACCGAGGCCGAGCAGCTCCAGAGCTTCGAGCTGGGGACAGGCCCTGACGAGCCTAGCAGTGCGCTCCCCTCTTCCAGGTCCCTTCTTCAATCTCGATGCTGAGCGAGCGAACCCGAGCCCTCTGCTCGGCGCTCTTCTTGCCGAGCGAGCTGGCGTGGCAGCGCTCCGCCATATTGGTGTCCTTGACGGCGAGCTCCCTGCCGAGGTCGACGGCTCCATACCATCCTGCACAAACACGCGCAAAGCTCATCCTCGCCTGCTGCCTCTCCCAAGCGTCCAATCCTTCGAGCGACGATTCGAGGATCTGAGCGAGCGTTTCCGTTGGCAGTGAGGCGGCGTGCGAGTCTGTAGGCTGTTGAGGACGGGCTGGGGTCGTAGTAGCTCCACGCTGAGGGTTCTTTCTGGCCATGCTGAGCTGTAGCTCAGTCGGTCGGAGCGAGTCGAGGCGAGACGAGCGAGCAAGATGTGGCAGGAGAGAGAGGTGCGATGCATGCGAATCGTCGCGAGTCCGAGGGTTGGCTCCGATCTCGCGACTTGATGCGATACAGCAAGTCGTTTCGCTAGATCTCAAAGCTGCTCTCTCCGCTCCTGCACTCCTCACCTCAGCGCGACCTGTGTCACTTCGGCGCCGAACGGCCTCGGCAGCGGTGGAAGCTCAAGCTGGGGGGCGTAAGGCTTGGGAGGGGGCACAGCTATACAGATAATCATCTTGGTACTCGGTCGAGCTCAAGAGAGAGAGCATCTCTCTCCGCGACCTCCTCGCAAGTCAAGCGGAACTCTCGGCGAAAGCAAGGACAGCCTGCAAGCCTCTGTCCGAGGGCGAGACGAGCTCTAGGTGGCATCAGGACGCTCGGTTTAGTCCTAGAAAGCGATCTGGCCTACTACAGAAGCTTCGAAGCCTTGCCAGTCAACCCGCGGCCTGCGAAAACGATCGCCGAGAGGGAGAGGGGCTCTTGACTTTGACGCCGCGCTGAGCTCTGCCGAGCAGTGGTAGTCTATACGAGTACATCGGAGCTCTCTGCTGCTACAGCACACCCTCCGTCGCTCACCTTACCCCACCTCCGACCTTGACCGGCTCTGAACGAGAGCTTGCCGGCGTTTCGCTTCTCTTGCTCCTTCGTTTYAYTGCYCCAACTACAAAGSTACAGCTCGTCAGTAAGATGCTCCGMCGMACAACAKTAGCMGCMCTCCCYCGTCGTCTGTACTCGACTGCAACAGCTCCCGCACGCGCAACACCTCTCGCCTCTTCTTCAACGCCTTCGCCCGCTCCTCCTCCGCCTACTACTCCCCTACAGCCTACACGGCGAGCYCAGCCGTTCATCCCCAAGCCCCTAGCCYGTAAYTGGCARATCTCCTCYCTCCACRAAGCGCCGCTCCCCTCCTCCTCATCAACAACGATCCTCCTCACCTCCGGCTCAAACTCCCATCAACTGACGATCCCCAATCTCTTCCTCCGAGATGCATCAGTACACGCCAGTCATGTCCACCCTGATTCGAAGCAGAAACTGTTTAGGACGACGGACGTACCGCTGGAAGGGGAGGTCGTCGGGTATGGAGTGCACGAGATTGAGGGGCAGGAGCATTTGGTGATGGAGTGGACGACTGCGGTGGAGGGTGTAGAAAAGAAGGCGAGCAAGTTGAGCGTCACGCCGTTGAGTTTGTTGCTGGATTTGGTCAAGGGGAAGAAGGCCGAAGAGGTCCCTTCGGCGAGAGGATGGACCAAGGAGGAGTTGGAAGGAAGGTTGGGACATGTACCCTACGAGGCTTACCTCAAGAACGATGGGACCTTGCTCGCTTCGTTGGATGCGCTACTCGAGGACGGCATCTTGATGCTCGAGGACGTGCCGACCGAGGTCAAGGAGGGGCAGGAGACCGAGTTGAGAAAGGTGGTCGAGAGGATGGCGAGTGTGAGAAGGACGTGGTATGGGGATTTGTTCGATGTCAAGGCGGAGCAAGGGAGCAAGAACATTGCCTATACCAACCTCGACCTCGGGCTGCATATGGATCTGACGTGAGTTCCCGCTCGCTCGGCGGTCTTTCCTTGGCTCTCGCTGATCTTCCCTCGCTCTACTACTCTGCTACAACAACAGCCACTTCGCTCACCCCCCACGCTACCAATTCCTTCACTCCCTCACCAACACCAACGTCACGGGCGGCTCCTCCTACTTCGTCGACACCTTCGCCGTCTGCTCCCACCTCCGCCAACACCATCCCTCAGCTTTCGAAACACTCTGCACCGAACCCCTCCTCTTCAGCTACACCTCCTCCTCCCACGCCACCCGCTTCGTTCGACCCGTGATTGAACTCCTCCCCGGCTCGACCTCCACCGTCCAAGCAGTCAACTACTCCCCTCCGTTCCAAGGTCCCCTMGTSCTCGAACGGATGCATCATCAACCCAGTCAGACYWCCTCCTCCGACGAATCCCGTCTCTCCGACCTSCACGAGGCGCTCAAGCTCTTCGCCGACCTGTGCGATSAGCCGAGCATGMGGTATGAGAAGCAGYTRCARCCSGGGGATTGCGTCGTGTTTGATAATCGGAGGGTGTTGCATGCTAGGAGGGCTTTTAGTTGGGATGTTACAGAGGGGAAGGAGGGGGGAAGGTGGTTAAAGGGGGCTTATTGCGATGGGGATGAGGTGAGGAGTCGGTGGAGGGTGTTGGATGCCAGGAGGGCGAGAGAGAAGGGCAAGGAGTAGGAAGGTAGGAGTCCAGAGTTCGTCGCGTGTACCGCAAGCAGAAGTTTTGTCGTTCTTTCGCCCGTCTTTCGTCGGCGCCGTGAAAAGTTCGGCGCGAAGTCTGCGCGCGCGCCGCTCTAGTGCTCGCTTGCAGCTGCTCTCTTGACGCCTTATCACCTCAGCTTGGCTTTCATATTAGACAGCGCCGTATCTTCCAGGCTTCGTATCCCCTCACTCCCTCCCGCCAGCACCAAAAGAGGCCCACCATCGCCAAGCTGCTTCCTCCGAGTGGTTCAGACCTCGCGGCGCTGCCTAGCGACCTGACTGAGGCGCTTACGCCTCTGTACGACTGCATAGCAAACTAGGTCAGATCCCCTACTCCATGTTGAGGGCCTCGGACGGCCGAGAGATCACTATGCCGCTCACAGCGACGGATGGGTCCGAAGATCTTGCGGTAGAGACGGGCTGTCGAAGAGCAGGGAGATTAACTTGGAGCTCGGAGTCACATCGAGATCCTCTTCAGACGCTTTGCGACTCACTCCAGCAAGGAGGAGGGTGACTCCGCTCCTGCAGAGACGAGCAGAGTCAGCTCGAGCTCGGCGATGAGCGGTTCTGCAGCTCACCAGATGCTCGTCGAGGAAGCGCTGGTCGGGGCAAGCCATGTTACAGCGCGGGCAGCGGATCACGGCGTTAGGCTGCATGATGATCTGTGTGGGCGAAGGAGAGCTCGAAAGCGAGCTCGCCGAGGTCGAAAGTTCGGTCTGGCTGCTCGTTGTCGTCCGGCGTCTCACCTTCGTCTCGGTACGATCTACAGAGGCCCGTACAGCTCGATCTCGACCCTTCAGCGAGATCTCTTGGATATGCTTGATGACGGTGAATCAATTTCTCGGCGCGAGAAGACGGTCGGCCAGGGCGAGCTCAACGACTGCAGCTGCGAAAGATGTACGATAACAGCTGGATCTGAGAAGAGCCCAACAAGCTACAGTGCAGCCAATCAAAAGTCAAGAATCGACTCCGACAGCCTGGGGACAGCAGCCAAGGGGCGCGTCACGAACTTGATTTGACGGGGGTTGTTCTCTTAGTACAACTTCCTCATCTCGCTCAGCCTCAGCTACTTCTTCACCTCGATACAGCGCAAGATCGCTTTAGAGCTACGGCAGAGTTCACCTACAGCCCGCTGCAGCAGCTCGCCCGTCCAAGAGGCCGAGCGACGCGTTTGAGACCTTCTAGGCAGCTCTACACCTCGTCCAACCCTCATCGACCGCCTCTACTCGCGCACAGGACAGCTCAGGAGCAGATCCGACCAACTCTTCGCGCCCCCCCCCTAAAGCCAGCACAGGACGAGGACCGAGCGCTCGAGCTGCAACGGCGCACGGGCTTTCCTCGCAAACAAAGGTCCTCAGGGAATCTCGGCTACAGCAGCGCGCAGGACGAGCGACTGCACTACAGAACAGCAGGAAGCTCTCAATAGATCGACATGGCCGCCAACTTTGGGCCGAGCCAAGGCCGAGGAGGAGGAGGAGGTCGAGCGCTCGCACCTCTCGACATGAGCGCGCTGTCCAACAACTTGGCCCAAGCGCCTCTACCAGCTTCCCCTTCCTACTCGTCTGCATCTCGTCCTCGTCCTTCCTTTTCCTCCACCAACGGCGTACCCCCAGCAGCCTTCGCCGCTCATTCGCACTCGGGGCCCATCTCGCCAACGGGCGGTCAGCAGTCGGCCTTCTCCCCTTACTCTCCAGCACCTCCAGCTCTACCACACAAATCTCCATTCCCACCGCACACGCGACCAGCAGCAGCAGTGGCTCAGCAACACGACAGCTGGGGTAGCCAGGGTCCTGCCGGCGGCGAGCAGGTGTTTGACGGCAGAGCGGCCGCCTCGAACGCCGGCGCCATGGACCAGCGACCGCTCCCTACACCACCGCCAGTCATCACGCCTACATCTGCTACCAGCGCCAGCAAGCGCCCCAATCCGCTCGAGGACCTCATCTACACGGAGAGCCTTTATGTCGAGGATCTGGGGTCCATCATCAAGGTGAGCGGTGCTAGGTAGAGCGGGCGAGGTTTACGCAAGCTGTAGCTAAATTTCTGCACTTCTACAGCGCGTTGCTGGAGCTTGGTCGCGCTCCAACTTTCCACCGCCGGCGCTCGATGCGATGTTTCGCGCGGTGGAAGCGGTGTACCGCATCAACAAGCAGTTGCTAGCAGTGAGTTTTACCGGCGCTTGTTGTATACTATGCGATGATACAGATCAGCTGACTCTTCGCTCGCGCTACAGAAACTCAACGAGATCGGACCGAATCCCTCCTCGCCGAAGGCGCTGGGCGATTTGCTCATGCGCTGGATCACCGACCTCTCTCCCGCCTACACTCGCTACTCGACTACCTACCAGGTCGACTTTGATCGTTACGACCCAGTGCAGAGCAATGCCAAGCTCGGTCCCATCCTCTCCGCTCTCAACCACCCCTCGACGCTTCCCCCCTCCGCCGATTCTGCATCTCCATCGCTCGACCTCCTCTTCTCTCTTCCCGTCGTCCGGCTAGGCTACTACAAGAAGCTCTACACCAAGCTCCTTCGCAGCACCCAGGAGGGAAGGAGCGACCATGCCCTCCTCACCGACGCCAACAACCAACTCGACCACCTCATCGCGCGCTGCGAGGAGGCCAAGAGCAGGAGCGTAGTGCTGGAGAATGGAGGGACGCTACCGCTCAAGACTGCGCCAAATCTGAGGCAGCCGCCCCGGATACTCGAGGAGCGAGCGCCTGAGTCTGCGACCGCGCCGGGGCCGCAAGTTGGCGTAGCGATGGGAGGAGCAAGGAGCGAGGAGCGGAGCAGCGGCGAGAGTGGTCGAGCAGCTAGCTCTAGTAGCAGGTGAGTTCCGACACCTTGCTTGCCCCGCTTCTTTGTCCGCCGAACGCGAAACCTGATTGTTGTGATCGCGATTCACAGTTACCGCTCTTCGGCCGCTACGGGCACCACCAACAACACCTCGGCCGCCACTCATCTCGCGTCGAGCTATAGCGCTGCACCGCGGATAGAAGACCTCGAGCGGCGACTGTCGACCGAGCGGGTGCTCGACATCTTTACGATGCTGCCCAAGGTGCGTCGGTGGCTCGCAGGGCTATACGAGCTTAGACTGATCATCCCCTCAATCGCACAGAAATGCAAGCTGCAGATGGCCCCTCCTCACCTCCCCTTCGTTCGTCAAATCCGCCGATCCGCCGACGTCTCCATCTCCTTCACTCCCCTCTCCGACCCTTCGCACCGCGAGATCCACATTCCCAATGCCTACATCTTCCTCCTCACCGACCTCTTCCTCGTCTGCCAGCGCATGACCGCCGAAGATCGGCGCAACTCGGACGGCGAGGCCGATATGTGGTTGCTCTACCCTCCATTGGCGGGCAAGCACTTGAAGGTGGTGGATGGGATGAGAGAGGGGGAGTTGGAGGTCACGATTATGAGGAAGGAGAAGTTGACGGTCAGGACGGAGGATGCTTTGGCGGCGAGGGAGTGGAGGAGCGCGTTCGAGGACGCCGTAACGTTCGGGGCGCAGCGTAAGTGTTTCACCGTTGGGTCCTGCGATACGAGGAGCCGAGGGAGGAGCTTGATTCGAAGACGAGGAGCTGACCATCGATATCTCGTTTGACGATTTTGCAGAAGGACTCGCCGGACGCTCGGATTCGACCTCTTCTCGTTCCCCAATGTCGCCTACTTCTCCTCCTCCTTCCGCCCTCTCCTTCCCCGGTCGTGATGCTCTCTCGCCCACCTACGACCCTCCTCACTCAGCCACCGCTGCTACCTTCAACTCGGCCTCGAACGGCTCGGCGATCCACTCGCCCTCCTCGACCAATCCTCAACCCTCACCCGAGCCGTCCGAGCCTCGAGTCGCTTCACCGCAGAACATGGATGCTCGGACAGCCACCAATGTCGTCGGCTACGGGCTCCCCCCCGCGCCATCGCAAGGGCAGTACGGCGGAGGCGAGCGTCGAGCCTTCTCCGCTGGTCCTTCCGGTGCACCACCACCACGAGGAGCCAGCATGTACAAGGGATCAGGCTACCAGAGCAATCACTCGCTCGCCAGCGGTCCTTCGGCGCCTGCACCACCTCCTCACGCGCCTGCTTATCCGCCTCAAGACTACGGTCGAAGCTCGCCTGCTCCGGGTCAGCTGTTCAACCCGAATGGCCAGAACTCGACGAATGGTCGCTACTCGCCTCATGGTCAGCCCAATGGCTACGCTCCTTCCTCCGCCAACTCCGACTTCGCTCCCCTCCCTCCTCCCCCTCAGCAAGGTCCCTACGGCACCTACCCTGCTACTCGCCAACCGCAACCGAACCAATACGACTACGCTCCGCCGACCATGTCGGGCGCCCGACCAGAGAGGACCAACTCGGGGCGCTCAAACGGCTCGTACACCTCGGGTCGAACGGATCGCTCGTCCGCCTACCCCGAGCCGCCGCCACTTCCAGGCAAGGCGGGAACAGCGTTCGACCGATTCGATCGCTTCGGCTCGAGTACACCAGGCAGCAACGAGAGCTACGGGAATGGACCGGGCAGGACGACAGGCGCGAGCTCGAGGACGGGCAGCGGCCTCCTCTCGCCTGGAGGATCGATCTACCGTTCTCAGTCGGCCGAGGGTCTCCGCGACAACATGCACTACCGCATGCCGTCGGCCATGCTGCAGGAGGAGCGCTCCAGCTCGGCGCCTGGTCAGACTCGCGGAGGCAAGTTCGGCGGAGCAGACGACGACGACTCGCCTCCTCCCAGTCCCCTCGACAAGCGACCCGAGCAAACGACCATCGTCGCGCAGATGAGGGCCAAGATCTTCTTACGCCAGAACCTCGGGCAGTGGAAGTCGCTCGGGACGGGGAAGCTCAAGCTCTTCCTCTCGACGCCGAGCCACACCAAGCAACTCGTCGTCGACAGTGACAAGGGCAACCCTCCCAAGACGGTCATCTCGACTATCGTACTCACCGATGGAGTGGAAAGGGTGGGCAAGACGGGAGTAGCGATCGAGTTGAGCGATTCGGGGAGCAGAACGGGAATCGTCTACATGCTACAGGTACGCTTGTCTCGCTCTTCGCTGAGCCTACGATGTACGCTGACCTTGACTCTCTCCTCGCCGCCTACAGATGAAGACCGAGCAAGCTGCCACTGGCCTCTTCGACCAACTCCTCCTCGGCTCCGACCGCAAGCGCCTCACTCGATAAGCCATCCTCCTCCCCCTCATCTACCATACTATGATACCCCCTCGGCTGCACTTCATACCCTCCGGACCTCCCTCATCTCGACGACTCTCCTCCTACCCGCATGTTCGCTCTCGCAAGCCCCCCCTTCTCCCCCTTTCTCTTTCACTCAACCCCCGTTGAACTTCCACCTTTCACGCTCATCTCAAGCGCTAGTGAGATTGTATTACCCTCCCTTCGCCCTTCCAAAGGCGTGCATAGACTTCTCGTGTAGGCCTTCGGTGCAAGAATGACGAGGAGACCATCGCCGAGGCCGCGTTCGGCGAAGCTGGAGCGAGCGGCCGCGCTCGACGGAATCTGTCGCTCTCTGTACCGGAATTTTCTGACTCCTTACAAGGACTCCCTAAGTCGTCCGCATCTCCGAAGCGAGCGTGGTTCGGGGCCAGACGCCGTCGACCTCTTTCTCTCCTCCCTCTCCCTCGTCGCCATGTCGCTCTCGCCAAAAACTCGCGTTCTTCTTGCAGTGGGCGTCGCTCTCGGCGCGCAACTGTTACATCGCATTTGGCGCAAGGCGGAGCTGTTCGGGCTTGGGAAAGTCGTTGCGCCTGTGAACAATGAGAAGTGCATGTCCATCCCAGGTGAGCTCGAGAGCCGCAGGGAGCAGTATATACAGCAGCTAATATTCATGATTGTATGCAGAGCTACAAGGATGCGAAGATGCCTATGTACTCGAGGACAAAGGCCTCGCCTACTTGTCAGTCCTCCGAGCTCGTTTACTCGGCGAGCTTGCTTTCGGAAGTCAGAACTGATCGAGCGCTATACCGCCATAGAGCGTGCACACCCATCGCCAGCCGTCTCCCTTGGCTTCCTACGATGCAGAAGCTCAACGCGACGGCGCTGCCTTCGACCTCCGAGAACTACTTCGCTCTACTCGACCTCTCTATCAACACTTACGAGACCCTCGAAATCATCGCTCCCGCCATCGTCACCGACAACCTCTACCTCCACGGTATCGACATCCATCGGGAGGCTGGCTCGGAGGTCCTCACCCTCTTCGCCATTTCGCATCGCCCGCCTCAAGACCGAGCTAGCGCACCTCTCACTGGAGCCAAATCGGTGGTAGAGATCTTCGAGACTCGTGCGGGAAGCAAGGAGCTTGTCTGGGTGCGGACGGTCGAGCACCAGCTCGTGAGAACGCCAAACTCGGTCGCCGCGACCGGGCACAGGACGTTCTACTTCACCAACGATCATCGCAGGAAGGTTCACTGGGTGAGCAGTCTCTCTAGTACTACCTGGGGGCTGCGCTCCAGTCTTTCGAACGCGCCCGAGGCCAACCGCTGACCTTTTCCTCCTGTTCTTTTCGGCGCCGTCAGTCTCGCGCCTTCGAGATGCTGTACATGGAGCCGAGCGACATCGGCTACTGCGACGCCACATCGACTGAACCTTCCTGCAAGGTCGCAGTCGACAACGTCGTGTTCCCCAACGGTCTCACCCTCGCGCCGAACGGACTGCTCTACTCAAGTTCGAGCTCCGAGCCCAAGATGTCGGTGTGGGAGATCCAGATCGGAGACAACACGCTGACGCTCATTGATTCCATCGGTGTAAGATCCTTCTCGTTTCCTCCCCGGACTCACCGTAGCTGTAGCTGACTTCCACCACCGAGCAGATCCCCCACCTGATGGACAACGTGCACACCTCGCCCGACGGCACCCTCTACGTCGCTACCTTCCCCAAGGCGCTCGAGTTCCTCAATATGGTCGAGCAAGCTACCGTAGACTCGCAGCCGACGAGCGCCGTCGAGGTTTACAAGATCTCGGTCAAGAAGGGCGAGGAGCAATTGTGGGTTTGGGCTGCTCGTTCTTGAAGCAGAGGCTCTCGAAGGGATCGCAGCTGATACCTAGCATGCAATTACAGCTATGGCAAGAAGTACAAGGTCGAACGCGCCTTCGCCGACAACGGATCGAGGGTCTCGGGCACCACCACCGCGGCGCCTTACAAGAACAAGTTGCTGCTGACCGGTAAGCTTCTAATCGCGCTCGCTCGTTTCTATAGAACTATAGCTAACTCACTAACTCATCTGGTTTGCTTGGTAGGTGTCATCGCCCGCGAGGTGACCATCTGCGAGATCGCCTAGGCCGAGCAAGCCAGCGCCGAGCATCCTCAGGCTCGAGCTCGGTTCGGGAATTGACGTGGAGCTGTACATACGAGCAGCTGGCTTTGATGATTACACTCTACGCTCGCCGACTACCATCTGACCAGCTCAAGCTTCAGAATCCTGTCTGAGCCGGTGATCGCGAAGAAAGGAGAGCGACCAGCTTCGGGCTTGCTTTGCTATATCAAAGCGACATCTCCGGCTTCGAAAACAGACCTCGCAATTATTCTGCACCTGAACAACGCCCCATCTCGGCACTCGGCCTTCCAAAACCCCGCTAGCAACCTGCTCGATGTGGGGCTTTCGCCTTTCTCTTTCCTACGCTTCACTCGTCGTCAACTCGCCATGTCGTCCCTCAAGCTACTCGGGATCTTCTTGATCCCCATCCTCGGGCTCTTCACTCAGATCATCCTCCCGCGAGCTACGCTGTTGGGAATTAGGGCTGGCGATGTGACGGGCTTGAATAACGAGAAATGTGTGAGCGTGCCAGGTGAGTTGAGTTCGGAGGACTTTACGCGGGGGAGAGAGGTGTTTGCTGACATTGTGTGTACTCGACTGCAGAGCTACAAGGCTGCGAAGACGCCTGGATCAGCCCCGAGCACGGCGTAGCCTACCTGTTCGTCTCTCGCCCTTCCTTTCGCTCTCAAACCTCGCTAACCTGCTATGAAACAGACCCTGCACCCCCGTCTCTGCCCGCGCCGCCTGGCTTCCTGCTATCCTACACCTCAACGCCTCGGCCCTCCCGGTTGCTTCGCAGGATTACATCGCCGTCTACGACTTTAACAGCAACTCTCACCACCGTTTGAAGCTCGTTGGGATGCCCAAGATCGCAGAGGACAACTTTAACCTCCACGCGATCGACGTGTACCAATCGCCTGCCGACCGCGAACACCTCACCGTCTTCGTCAACTCTCATCGTCCTCCCTTGGACCGAGCTACAGCAGGAGAAGTGGGAGCCGATTCGGTGGTCGAGATCTTTGAGACGAGGATGGGGAGCAAGGAGCTCAAGTGGGTCCAGACGGTCCAACATCCTTTGATGCGCACGCCGAACAATCTCGTCGCGATGGGCGAGCGGAGCTTCTACTTCTCCAACGACCACCGGAGGAAGGTGCACTGGGTGTGTCCCGTCTCTTCCCCCTCCCCTCTCCCCTCTCTCACTCGCTGACCCACCAGCAACGCACACAGTCGCGCAAATTCCAACTCCTCTACTCCGAGCCCTCCGACCTAATCTACTGCGACGCCTCCTCCGAGCTTCCTACGTGCATCGTAGCAGCAGACGACGTGCACCACCCCAACGGCATCGCTCGAGGACCCAAGGACCTTCTCTACTCGGCCTCGAGCGGGGAGGGCAAGATCTCAGTGTGGGAGATCCAAAGCGGCGATCATTCCTTGCTGCCTCTCGATACTATCGCCGTTCGTTTCTGGCTCTCTTTCCCTCCTCTCTACAGTGCGTAGCTGACCCGAGTACACGGACCCGACCGAGCCCAGATCCCCCACCTCTCAGACAACCTCCACGTCCACCCCGACACCGGCGCCATCTACATCGCCACCTTCCCCCGCGCGCTCGAGCTCATGGCTCATTTCGGTTCGACCGGCGCGCACAAGAGCCCGACCGAGGTGTATAGGATCACGAACGATACGAGCGCGGACCAGTTGTGCGTTGGTTTCTCCTTCCTTTGTTTCTTCGCAGTCGGCGCCGAGCTGATGGCGTGTCAAACAGCTACGGAAGCAAGTATAAGGTGGACCGTGTGTTTGGCGATAATGGAGAGATCGTATCGGGATCTACTACCGCTGCGCCGTACAAGAACAAGCTGCTCTTGACTGGTATGTTCGAGTTCTTCAGCGTTCGCTGCTTTCCCTTCGCCCGACTCCAAGCTGACGAGACCTGCACTGTGGAACAGGCGTCATGTCCGATAAGCTTGTGGTTTGCGATATTTGAGTAGTCGGAGGAGGAGCAGATCGAAAAAGAAAGCAAAGCAGTTCCATTAGTCCTTTCGGGTCCGAGCGTCACGCCGAGAGCGGAAAGGCGAAAAGCTCTCTCTCTCTCTCTCAGCTCGGCTCTCGCCCCGCTACTGCTCCAAAAAGCACGTATCAGCCTTTCTTTTACATCGGCTAGGCTAACTAGCACCTTACTCCTCGCCCAACCGATTCCCCCTCCCCCACCTATGCCCTGCTCCCTCGGTGCTCGCTCTCGCCGTGGTCTCTCCCGCCCCTCCCGTCGTCCCAGCCTGCGCCGTCGGCGTCGTCACACTACTCCTCACCCCTCCCGTCGCTCCCGGCGTAGCTCCCAATCGCTGCCCTCCAGCAGGACGGAACCCCCACCCCCCTCCCGAGCGGAACGATGAGCCAGCTCCAGCGCCGCCAGCGGTAGGAGCTGCGGTAGGGCCGTTGCCGAGAGCGTTGATGAGGAATGTAGGGGGGTTGATGAAGGAGAGGGAGGTGCCGCCGTTTTGGCGGGGGTAGATCTGCTCCCCATGCATCGCGGCTCATCAGCTATCTTTCCTCGGCGCCGCGCCGAGAGGGAGAAGAAGAAGAAGAGAGGACGTACGACAGCAGCGAAGAAATAAGCGTGCGCGGCGACGATCCCAGTGATAGCTTGGAGAGCGTAAGCCGGCCCGCCTTGGACGAGGTCGAGCAGGACGAGGGCGAAGGGGAAGTAGGGGGCTTTGAGGTTGATGAGGCCGAAGAGGGAGACTCTGCTCAGTGGAGGGAGGGGGAGTCAGTGGGGAGGAGAAGGAGGGAGGAAGGGAGAAGAGGGAGGGAGACGGACTGGTTGGTAGGGTTGGTTTGAGCCCACTGGAGCATAGCATAGCATAGCATAGTATAGACAGAGCGGGGGGGGRGGGGAGGGGGGTCAGCTCAGCCAGGTTCAAGCGACGAGACGAGGAGATGCGTACGAGATGAGTGACTGCTAGCAAGAGAGGATGGTACAAGATTGGAGTGCGCAGAGGGAGGTTGGCCGTCTAGTTGATGATGGAAGAGAGTACAGAGGTTAGCTACACGTAAGTCGCTGAGGAAGCCGGGCAAGGGTTACGTACCAAGATGCCTCCACAGATGAGGACGAGCGCCCAGGCTGTAGTTCAATAGACAGTAGAGTCAGCTCCCTCTGCTCCCCTGCAGCTTCTCCTCTCTCCTCTCTCCTCTCTCCTCTCTCCACGCCCGGCTATCATCGACTCACCCATCTCCGCCGTCCTCCTACCAAAATGACTCTCCTCCAAATCATTCAACCCACGATACAACAAGAAGGCATCAAAGATTAATGGTATCCCTTTGCCTCCATACAAGAAGGGGGTCACCAAGCGCCATAGCTCGAATTTAGTGGTGATGCGTTGAGGGACGAACACGACTGGGTAGATTGAGACGAGTTGTAGGAGGATAGGGAGGGTGACGAGGAACACTGCGCCCACTACTGTGCGAGTTACGGGCGGAAGCTTGCGTAGTTCATCCATCGTTCGTTGAAAGAGCGAAGAGAGGGATGTGGGGAGAGGGAGAGAGGCAACGTGGGAACCAGCGGAGCTGGTCTTCGGTTGGCGGTGGTAGTAGATCTGTATTGATAGCATACTAGTACATCCTACAAGCCTGTAGCTCGCTCTCTTGAGCTCTGCCGAGCTCTCAGGCAGGTCTCAGCGCCTTCGCAACCACTTCCGCCGAGTCTGCTGGTCACCGCACAAAGCTGCAGTACACATCTGACTTGTCCAGCACGATAGTAACAACTCCTCCTCGTCGCCCTGGGTGACCGCACCGCCGAACCTCCCTATCCTGCTTGAGAGGAGCGAATGCCGCTCAAACGCCGCTTTCGTGTGGTTTGAGGCTGCTCCGGAGTTGGGGGGACAGCGCCGAGTGGATGTCGTAGAGCAGTGGGGAGGTAATAGGGATGCTGTGGTGGTGTAGCCCGAAGTCGGCGCTGGTTGACCGCGGCTTGACGAGCTGCAGCGGACGAGCTGGTCAGCTCAGCTACGCCATTCTCGGTCTGGAGGGGTACAGGACTCACCCTATTAGCCCTGTAGTACACCTTCCGTGCCAGCTTCCCTGCACTGCTCCTCCTAGCCCTCTCTGTACCCCAAGCTCCCTTCTCAACTCGATTCAAACGCCGACCCTCTCCCCCCTACTCCTTCCCTCTCTCTCCTCCCTCATCTTCCTCTCCCTCTCGACCGTCGCGTCCTTGCCTTTCTCTCCCGCTCCCCCTTGCCCCTCAGCAGCAGCATTGCGTTGAGCGACGAGTTGCGCCATTTCAGTCACGTCGGAAGGTTTGAGAGTGATGGCAGTGGGGGGGCGACGGATTGACATGTTGAGTGAGAGGGAGGGTGAGAGGTGGGAACGAGATGAGGTGAGATGGGAGGGAGAGGGATGAGGGAGACCAGGGCCCGGGGGACGGCGAGAGCGAGAGGTGGAGAGGCGAAAGGAGCTCGTGCACTTCAAAGCTGTAAAGAATCAGCAATATACTACAAATGAATCGAAGAGTGCGAAGAGCTGAACCGCTATACCTCGCGCGAGCCAGCCCAACGCCTCAGTCCTCCCGGCGCCGAGCCTCAGCTCGCTTCTCTTCTTCCTCATCCTCATTGGGACTAGCCCGGGAGGTCTCTCTGGGAGGCTGAGACGCGCAACTTATCTTCTTCCCCCCCACTCGCTCTCCAGCAGCAGCAAGCAATGCGTCCCTCCCGCGCTCCCCATCGTCCATTCTACGGTACATCTCCTCTTCTCACATCTTCACTCCCACACCTCATCTAACCTACTATGTACGTACACGCGCAGGAATCCTCCTCGGCTGCTTTCTCCCGCCTTTCGTTCATTGTGCTCTCGCTCTCATCGTCTGAGCAAGCTGGAGGATCGTTGACAAAGCTTTCATGTACCTCAACAGGCCTCCGAGGACCCCTTAACCGCAGGAGTGGGATACCGAGAAGGAGGAGGAGCGGGAGGAGATGATAAAAGAAGGCTCGGCTCGGCTCGGCGATAGCTTTGCAGCCGCTGGAGAGGAGCAGGAGAGCAGCGACAAGGCGGACTCGAGATACGAGATATGAAAGAGCTTGCGGACTTGGAGTACGATTCGGATGCAGGTCGTTAAGGGGAGCGAGCCTAAGAGTACATAGATCCGAGCGCCGAAACCTCTCTCGGTGGCTAGAGCTAGATGCGAACGACTGATTTACTGCTTGCTGCACAAAGATTCAGAAACTCCTCTTCTACTACGCCTCAGTCAGGTCGCTAGGCAGCGCCGCGAGGTCTGAACCACTCGGAGGAAGCAGCTCGGCGATGGTGGGCCTCTTTTGGTGCTGGCGGGAGGGAGTGAGGGGATACGAAGCCTGGAAGATACGGCGCTGTCTAATATGAAAGCCAAGCTGAGTGATAAGGCGTCAAGAGAGCAGCTGCAAGCGAGCACTAGAGCGGCGCGCGCGCAGATTTTCGCGCCGAACTTTTCACGGCGCCGACGAAAGACGGGCGGAAGAACGACAAAACTTCTGCTTGCGGTACACGCGACGAACTCTGGACTCCTACCTTCTTACTCCTTGCCCTTCTCTCTCGCCCTCCTGGCATCCAACACCCTCCACCGACTCCTCACCTCATCCCCATCGCAATAAGCCCCCTTTAACCACCTTCCCCCCTCCTTCCCCTCTGTAACATCCCAACTAAAAGCCCTCCTAGCATGCAACACCCTCCGATTATCAAACACGACGCAATCCCCSGGYTGYARCTGCTTCTCATACCKCATGCTCGGCTSATCGCACAGGTCGGCGAAGAGCTTGAGCGCCTCGTGSAGGTCGGAGAGACGGGATTCGTCGGAGGAGGWRGTCTGACTGGGTTGATGATGCATCCGTTCGAGSACKAGGGGACCTTGGAACGGAGGGGAGTAGTTGACTGCTTGGACGGTGGAGGTCGAGCCGGGGAGGAGTTCAATCACGGGTCGAACGAAGCGGGTGGCGTGGGAGGAGGAGGTGTAGCTGAAGAGGAGGGGTTCGGTGCAGAGTGTTTCGAAAGCTGAGGGATGGTGTTGGCGGAGGTGGGAGCAGACGGCGAAGGTGTCGACGAAGTAGGAGGAGCCGCCCGTGACGTTGGTGTTGGTGAGGGAGTGAAGGAATTGGTAGCGTGGGGGGTGAGCGAAGTGGCTGTTGTTGTAGCAGAGTAGTAGAGCGAGGGAAGATCAGCGAGAGCCAAGGAAAGACCGCCGAGCGAGCGGGAACTCACGTCAGATCCATATGCAGCCCGAGGTCGAGGTTGGTATAGGCAATGTTCTTGCTCCCTTGCTCCGCCTTGACATCGAACAAATCCCCATACCACGTCCTTCTCACACTCGCCATCCTCTCGACCACCTTTCTCAACTCGGTCTCCTGCCCCTCCTTGACCTCGGTCGGCACGTCCTCGAGCATCAAGATGCCGTCCTCGAGTAGCGCATCCAACGAAGCGAGCAAGGTCCCATCGTTCTTGAGGTAAGCCTCGTAGGGTACATGTCCCAACCTTCCTTCCAACTCCTCCTTGGTCCATCCTCTCGCCGAAGGGACCTCTTCGGCCTTCTTCCCCTTGACCAAATCCAGCAACAAACTCAACGGCGTGACGCTCAACTTGCTCGCCTTCTTTTCTACACCCTCCACCGCAGTCGTCCACTCCATCACCAAATGCTCCTGCCCCTCAATCTCGTGCACTCCATACCCGACGACCTCCCCTTCCAGCGGTACGTCCGTCGTCCTAAACAGTTTCTGCTTCGAATCAGGGTGGACATGACTGGCGTGTACTGATGCATCTCGGAGGAAGAGATTGGGGATCGTCAGTTGATGGGAGTTTGAGCCGGAGGTGAGGAGGATCGTTGTTGATGAGGAGGAGGGGAGCGGCGCTTYGTGGAGRGAGGAGATYTGCCARTTACRGGCTAGGGGCTTGGGGATGAACGGCTGRGCTCGCCGTGTAGGCTGTAGGGGAGTAGTAGGCGGAGGAGGAGCGGGCGAAGGCGTTGAAGAAGAGGCGAGAGGTGTTGCGCGTGCGGGAGCTGTTGCAGTCGAGTACAGACGACGRGGGAGKGCKGCTAMTGTTGTKCGKCGGAGCATCTTACTGACGAGCTGTASCTTTGTAGTTGGRGCARTRAAACGAAGGAGCAAGAGAAGCGAAACGCCGGCAAGCTCTCGTTCAGAGCCGGTCAAGGTCGGAGGTGGGGTAAGGTGAGCGACGGAGGGTGTGCTGTAGCAGCAGAGAGCTCCGATGTACTCGTATAGACTACCACTGCTCGGCAGAGCTCAGCGCGGCGTCAAAGTCAAGAGCCCCTCTCCCTCTCGGCGATCGTTTTCGCAGGCCGCGGGTTGACTGGCAAGGCTTCGAAGCTTCTGTAGTAGGCCAGATCGCTTTCTAGGACTAAACCGAGCGTCCTGATGCCACCTAGAGCTCGTCTCGCCCTCGGACAGAGGCTTGCAGGCTGTCCTTGCTTTCGCCGAGAGTTCCGCTTGACTTGCGAGGAGGTCGCGGAGAGAGATGCTCTCTCTCTTGAGCTCGACCGAGTACCAAGATGATTATCTGTATAGCTGTGCCCCCTCCCAAGCCTTACGCCCCCCAGCTTGAGCTTCCACCGCTGCCGAGGCCGTTCGGCGCCGAAGTGACACAGGTCGCGCTGAGGTGAGGAGTGCAGGAGCGGAGAGAGCAGCTTTGAGATCTAGCGAAACGACTTGCTGTATCGCATCAAGTCGCGAGATCGGAGCCAACCCTCGGACTCGCGACGATTCGCATGCATCGCACCTCTCTCTCCTGCCACATCTTGCTCGCTCGTCTCGCCTCGACTCGCTCCGACCGGACAAGCTACAGCTCAGCATGGCCAGAACGAACCCTCAGCGTGGAGCTACTACGACCCCAGCCCGTCCTCAACAGCCTACAGACTCGCACGCCGCCTCACTGCCAACGGAAATGCTCGCTCAGATCCTCGAATCGTCGCTCGAAGGATTGAACGCTTGGGAGAGGCAGCAGGCGAGGATGAGCTTTGCGCGTGTTTGTGCAGGATGGTATGGAGCCGTCGACCTCGGCAGGGAGCTCGCCGTCAAGGACACCAATATGGCGGAGCGCTGCCACGCCAGCTCGCTCGCCAAGAAGAGCGCTCAGCAGAAGGCCAGGATTCGCTCGCTCAGCATCGAGATTGAAGAGAAGGGAGCTGGAAGAGGGGAGCGCACTGCTAGGCTCGTCAGGGCCTGTCCCCAGCTCGAAGCTCTGGAGCTGCTCGGCGTCGGTCGCCTTCTCGGAACAAGCGGCCATGCGCTGGGCGCTCCTCTCACGGAAGCCCTCAAGAGACAGGTCAAGGTGAAGACCTTCAAGCTCGAGCACTCTACGTCGATGCGACTTGGAGGTGGCGATCTCCTGGGGTGAGCTGAGATCTCAGAAGCGTAATTCGACGCTGACAATGGGACGCCGCGTAGGATCATATCATGGTGGCCTGAGCTCGCCTTCCTCCTCCTCCCCAACCTCCAGCCCTGCACCTGGTCGCAACCCGGCCCCTTCGCGACGCCGCAGACCCGACTTGCCGAGCTCCACCTCCCTCTCCGAGGTGACAGTCAMMACAACGTCGCCGATGCGCTCTTGAAGTCTGGTCTCTCTACTCTACGCTATCTCGACCTCGGGACGTTCAGCACCACCTCCAGAAGCCTTGCTCAGATCTCCACCGGAGTCAAGACCTCCCTCGCCTCGATCGCACCTCAGCTGTACACGCTTAAAGCCGTCTTCGAGTTCGCCAGCTGGAGGGTGAGGACCTACACTCCATCCGATGTGCTCACCCCGATGTTGAGTGCCCTGAGGGATGTCGAATCTCTTTCACTGGGGGTCCTCGGCTTTGATCTCTCGGCGATCCTTCCTCTCCTTCAACCTCTTCTCCGCCTTCGCACCCTCTCCATCGGCCAATCTAAGCTCGACGAGACTCAGGCTCCTTTTCACCAGATCACCTCGCAGGCGACAATCCACTTCATCAACGGCGCCGTCGCTGTCAAGGCCCTCACCCTCCCTCGCCAGCTCGAGCAGGTCTGGACGAAGAATGATCTCGAGCTAGTCAAGGGTGTCGCTGAGCAGAAGGGTGTGTGCTTCATGCTTGGATGAGAGGTGAGTTTTCGGCCTGCTCGGAGATCGGTCGGCGACGACGCGACGACGCTGACTCCCTTCTCGATTCGCAGAACCAACGACGGGGACTGGCGACGAGCTTGCTGTTCCGAGACGCTGCTGTAACCTCGCTTGATGTGCCGCTTCAACGATGCGAGAGCAGGGAGACTGCGTTGACTTGGGTCGAGCTCAGCGAGGAAGCGAAGGACGAGCGGGCGGACAAAGCGCTGATGGTGGCTATTCGGTCTGAGAGGGCTCCGAGGTGCAGAAGAGAGGTCCTACAAGCTGCCTCTTGCCGTTCAGAGCCGTGCAGCGGTCGCTTCTGGGCTGGGTGTGAGCTCGAGCTCGGCGCCGAGCTCGGTCGAATGGCTGAGGTCGAGATGCAGAGCTTGACTCGTTCTGGAGGGGGCAGATCTTTGGGAAACGTCTCATCTGCTGATTCTACAGCGCTCTATTCAATTTATGTACCTCGTCAGCACCCACGGCCCCTTCCTCGAGCTCGAGCGCGTTTCGCTCTTTCCCTCCCACTCCACCTTCGTTATCGCTCTCAACTCGTCGGCTACAGCTCAGCATGGAAGCACAGGAGCACACAGAACCTATAACCTCAAGCGCAGCCCTGCTACGACCACCTACAGGCTCCCCCGTTGCTGCTTTGCCTACGGAAACGCTCGCTCAAATCCTCAACGCGCTGCTGCAAGGTCTGAACCCCTGGGAACGGCACCAGCCAAGGCTAGCTTTCGCTCTCATTCGTACTCGGTGGTGCACTGCTGCAGAGTTGGGCAAGGAAGTCGCCGTCGAGGATTCGTTCGCGGCGGAGCGGCTCACCGACTCGCTCAAGCGGGACGGGAAGGCGCAGAGCAGGGCAAAGAGGATGCGGACGCTGTACATCAGATGTGAGGAGAAGGGTGGAGGACGAGCGCAGCGCGTCGGGAAGCTCATCTCGACCTGTCGCGAGCTCCGGGCGCTGGAGCTTCACCTCGTCGCCGGGCTCGTCAAAGGGGAGGATCCACTTAGCCGGCGGGTCAGCGACGCGTTGATGGGCTTGCATGAGCTGGACAGCTTCGTGCTGGCTAGCCAGCACGCCATGGCGCTTGATGGCGGGCTGCTGTCCTTGTTCGTTCTTGCCTCTTGCGCCCGAGTCCCTACATTCAAGCTGACGCACTATGCCTACAGATTGCTCGGAAGCTGGTCGAAGATACGAACCCTCGCCCTCCGCAACGTCACGCCCAAGTTTCATCGGCTCCTCATGCGCTCCTCACTTGTCAGCCTCGAGATCCCATTCTCGGCAGGACGACCTTGCGGGGGACTTCCCGACCTCCTTCGAGCTTCCAGAGAGACCCTTCGTCACCTCACTCTCACACACGACATCTCTGCCGCCTACTCTGCCCCGGCACAAGCAGACGCGATGCATCAGATCATCGCTTTGGCGCCTCGCCTACTGTCCTTCACCAACCGTGTCCCCTTCCATCTCGGCTTCGCAGTGCACGTCTCTACGCATTTGGACCCTACTGTTGCCGCCCTGCGAGACGTGCAGAGTCTCTCTCTCAGCGCCGTCGGCATCGACTTCTCGGCGATCCTCCCCCTTCTCCAGCCGCTTCAGCATCTCTGCACCCTCTCCATCGCCGACAAGCATCTACCCACCTCGTACCAGCCATTTCAAGATCTGTCTGCCTCATCCGCCTCCACCTTCATCGCCCATGCTCCCGCTCTTCGATCCCTCACTATCCCGCACCAAGTCGAAGCGGTGTGGACCGAGGCTGAACTCGCGGAGGTCCAAGAAGCTGCTGAGAAGTGTGGCATTATCTTCAGGCTTTCTTAGACGTAAGCAGACCTCTCAACTCCAAGGACGTCGAGCGCCGAGGCTGACTTACCGCTCTCTCGCACAGTTCGGACGTGGGCCACGCGGTACTGTGGTGTTGTCTAACCCTTGCTAGCTAGCAGAGTCGAATCTAGAGAGCTGATGGACTCTCCTCGGTACGCGACCGGCGAAGAAAACGGGCTCGTACTGCTTGCTTGCTCACTTCTCGCTTCGGCCGAGCGGTTCGACGAACGTCAATTCTAGCGATACAGCCCCGTCTATGCATTACAGCAGCTCGTCTATTCTCTATGGCTTGAACTCAAAGCGCTCTCTGAGATATGGGCCGTAGAACCACAGTAATATTGGTGCAGGAATGGCGGGCTGCGCGCCGAGTGGGGTCAGCGAGTGCCTATTCTCACAAGCCTGATTCGTCCACCGCTCTAGCGCAACGCAGAGTACATCACTCACTATTGAGACACATGCGAGCACGGTCCCGCCCCATCCGTAGCCGAGATTAAGGAAGAGCGATTCGGAAAAGATGGGAAGGATGCAGCCGGTGATACTCCTCATCAGTGAGGCTGCTGCCATCGCTGCAGCGCTGTAGGGTGCGAACTGATCGACGATGAAGTTTTGTAGCTATGAAGAGCAGGTCGGTCAGCAAGCGCAGCATGAGAGCGAGCAAGAGACAACGTACCGAGTTGAAGGAAAGCATCAAGGCAAAGCCGAGGACAGCGCTGCCGATAAGAGGACCGATCCAGTGCGTCTGGGCTTCCGCCGTCCATGCCCACATCAGTACGCCGAGCGGAAAGATACACATGCCGACCTGTGAGCGAGCAAAGGTCAGCGCCGAGCTCCTCAACGACGGCAGGACCGAATCACCTGAGTGATGAGAAGTCGATACTCGGGCTGCCCCTCGTTGTTGTAGCGCGCTGAGCAGTACTTGTAGATGGGGTCTGAGAGGTTGGCGGCGACGGTAGCAGCAGAAAGGAAGCCCACGCCTGCAAGCGGGGGATGATCAGCGCAGTCGGCGAGCGAAAGCGACGAGAAAGTCACCCAGGCCGAGGTAGCAAAGACCCGCAGTACCGGCTGGCCAGTCATAGGAGAAGATATTAAGAGGTGGGTCGTGCTTAGAGAAGAGTAGAGGTCTGCAGTCGATGAGAATGTCAGGTCAGCTTCGGCTCGGCCAATGAGGAACCAGCTTACAGCGAGACCAAGAAGATGTAGATGCAGGAATAGACGTAGGCATAGTAGGTGACGAACAGAGCGCAGACCGGGTTCATCAGCATGCGCGGAGGCCGCTGTCGAAGCGAAAAAGAAAAGTCAGCGCCGAATCCACTCTTTCTCGTCACCTGTAATGCCATCAAGCGCCCAGGCAAGCCTTCCGCTCACCGTAAAAGTCCTGATGACGACCGCTTTAGCCTCGCTGTTCTTCTTGAAGATGGCTTTCGCCCTCGCCATCCTCCCAGCGGCATCCGGCGCACCTCCCCGAGCCTCGTACAGCTTCTTGAGCACCGGTTCGTATGTCTCCTCCATACCAAAGATGGTGACGATAGTGTTGAGTCCGACCAGGATGGTCATGAGTCTGAAGCACCACCGCCAGTCGATTAAGACGAGGTAGTTGCCGACGATGCTGCCGAGCACGGGCCCTAGCATCGGTCCCTGTTTGGTGTAAGAAGATAGTGGATTAGTATGGATGCGTGAGGGAGGCGGAGAGGAAGCTAACGATGGCGTAGATGGAGAGAGGTCGGCCTCGTTCCATCGGCGCGAAGCTGTCGGCGTTAATGAGGTCAGGAGGATTCAGGTTGAGAGATGACAGCGAGGCGTACAGATCTGAGATAGTAGCCACGCCGAGACCTGGTCCACTTGAGCCGAAGACGCCGGCGAAGCTGCAAGGGGCGAATCGTAAGCCCGACGAACGATATCGGACTCGGCCGAGCCTACTTACAATCGCAGGACGATGAGGGCGACGATATCGTTGGCAAAACAGCAGGCGAGGTTGAAGGCAGTGAATCCTGCGTTGCAAAAGGTCAGCAGAGTGACCGTACGAGAGCGCCGAAGCTGGGCGCCAAATTCGGCTCACTCACCGAGCATCGACACCGAGTAGGCCGTCTGTCGGCCATAAAGCTCGGAGATGGGAGCAAATGCAAACGGCCCCGCTCCCAGACCGAGCACGTATATTGCGGTGGTCAAGGTGACGACCTCTCGGCTGGCGATTCCGAACTCCTCCCTGATGATGGGAGCGGCAGGGACGAAGATGGAGCTACCTGTCGTGCTGTAAGAGTATGTATCAGCCTGCATGAAGCGGTGCATGAACGCTGAGGGAAGCTACTCACGACAGGAAGCCCGTCACGGCTATGATGAGCGCGTTCTTCCACCTTTTGCGATTCGGCCAGTTTCGTGGGTTCGATTGTGATGCAGAGAAGTCCTGCATGGAGCGCTGCTTCTCTGCGACTGCAGCGGCCTCCTCCAAGAGCGTCGGGCGGGTTCGAGGCTGTTGTTGAGAGGCGGAAATTGGCAGAAGGGAGGCCTGCTTCTGTACATCTGTAGCTAGCTCCTCCTGAGCCTTTGAGCTCATCTTGTGTGTCGTGGATGGAGCCCCGAATGTTCAAGCAGAATGAAGCGGCAGAAGAAGGAGCGTCGGGGTCAGCCGCTTCGAATCGTCGGCCGGGACGGCAGACCCAAGTGGCCAAGTGATCTTTATTGGTCTCTGTCGGGCTGCAACGGGCATGTTTGGTCTTGTGATACTAGTGAGAGCGGTGTGAGCTTTCTGCCAGGGTGCAGACTCTTCGTCTCGGCTGAACTCGCTGATCTTGAGCTCGGCGCAGACCTCCTCCACGTCCAGGGGCAAGGCGAGGGCTGCTTAGATGAGTAGCGGATTCCAGGTAAGCTGATTGACTACAGAGAGGATCACACGACCCTCTGAAGCGGCTTGTGACAGCTATAAAGAGCAGCTGATGGCCAAAATTCGGTCTTCGCTTGCGCCGAGCACACAAGATCTGAGGTAGCGCGCCGAGTTTTGCACTCGATGAGCTGATCACTTTACGACAAGTCTAATGCCAAGTATGCCTATGATTCTTCAGCTCCCGAGAATCCGTGTCTACCGCCGGGAAACTTTGACAGCACCTCCTCCTCCCCCTCGTCCCGCAGGCCGAGATAGACCTCCGAGATGAGCAGCCCCGAGTTCACGCTGTCGTAGTAGAGCTGTATGTCTTCCTTCATCACATCTGAGGCCGCTCGAATCTTGATCAGCAGTTTCCTCGCCCACTCGCTCTCGGCGTTCTTGTGATCCCTAAGCTGAGCCAGGAGCGAAAGCGGAGCGGATCAAGTAGTCAAGGAGCGAAGGCGGGTCCGAGTTCGGTAGTCGCGAGAGAAACACCCTCCTTTATCTTAGTAACCGCCAGCTCTGCGAGCCCTGACATTGTCTGAACTCGCTACACAATGCTGCTTCGGCGAAGGACAAGTGCCTTCACCAAAGCGGCAGGAGAGCACTGGCGAGCCAGGGTATGAAGCAGTGCGAAAGCCTTCTTCTCCCTCGGAGAAGACGGTCAAGGCTGAGCTGCTCCCCTGCCGTGTCAGTGCAGCGAAGCTCGGCGATGACATCTCACTGAGCTCGCCTCCGTTCCGTACGCAAAGTCTCTGGCGTATGCTAGAACCCTCTTGCTCGGTCGGCCTGAGCTGGGGAGGACACGGGTTCAGTAAGCGGTCCCTCTGGCCTACTAGGCAAGAGGAACGCACGAGCTGTCCTCTAAGCGGAGCTCGGCGAGGGGAAGAACGAGGCTCGAAGCTCAGTGATGAGCGCCTAGAAAGCTCTCAGCTACCATCGTAGTCATAGAGAAGTATCGACAGGGTATCTGAGTACTGGTTACTATGCTGTGCGTCTCTGCTGGCCGTATCACCCGAGAGAACGCTCGCCGACAACCCTCGGTGTTCGCCGAAAGGGTAGGCAGAGCCTCATCAGGGCCGGAGATTGGACAGATACACGTTCAACGCGGATGAGCTGACTGTTCTACCTTGTAGTCGAGGCAAGGGCATCAGTAGAGCGTGCGACCCGTGCATCCCCTCGACTTTCTGTCGTCGCCGAAGCTCGATGGCCAGCTGCCTCCGGGAAGACATCCCACACCTTGCTATATCTCTCGGCCCCAGGACACAGCTTAATCTCTCTCCCCACCAATGCAGCAAGCCAGGAAGACGAGAGGAAGCTCCGATGGCGAAGAGAAGCAACCGCGCTCGTGATGAGCGAGTCCAAAGTTCTGAAGGTTTTAAGGAGCACTGGCCGACGCTTACATGCAGCCTATGTATCGGCTCTATCTGACCTCTACAAAGAGGTCCGTGAGAGCCGAACGCCCTGTGTGAAGCGCCTCCCGACAGAAGCTCGGCGATGAGGATCCGTCTCGGTGGGGGTTGGAGACGTACACGACACATCGGCCCGTTCCACTCGCGGTAAGACCTAGCAGCTACAGCTCACTACCCTCGGCAGTAGCCCACAGCCGCAGGTTCCATGCGAGCAGGCCGCGACGGAATCCCTGCCTCGACTCGGCGAGCGAAAGCCACTGGCCCGCCTTCCCTGCGCGCTGTCTCGAAGTGGCGAGAGCCTGCGCATGCCCGGAACCGTAGTTAGCTGCGCTCTACCGACTCTGCAGGCACAGGACGGCTAGTTGGCCTTCTGATGAGCCTGAGCTCGGCGATGGGGAGAGGGGACGAGCGGGAGGGGGACCACCTGGTTTGGCGCAAGAACCGAAGAAGCAGAAGCCCCCCCGGATGATGTACTCCAATCACATCCATCTGCAGCACTGCAGACAGCCATGAGCGAGAGCTGCCGCCTCGCCGACTTCTCCTCGGCTCGGCTTCCTCGCCCTTCGGTCTCAAACCCTTCGGCCTCGTATACTGCATCCGAAGAGGGAGGGGCAAAAGGAGTAGGAAGGGAAGCAGACTTTCGATGCCCTCACGCTACACCTCGCATACCCTCAGCCAACGAGGAGCCTAGCGAGAGCTCGAGATGTCACTCCTCCTGCCGCCGAGTCGCCCTCTGCTGCAGTTAATCAGAGTATCGCATCTTCCTCCGCGTGCGAAGGGAGATGAGATCTGCGAGATTGACGCTGAACTCCGCGCCCGCTGTCCAACGAGCGAGCAGCACAAGCGAACGCCGAGTCTTCCGTCCCTTCTCTCGCCGAGTGGCCGTCTTCCGAGGCCCTGCAGCAAACCTGTCAAGCCTCGACTCGTGAGAGAGGACTTGAGTCTGTACGGCATGCTGTGCTCCCTCCCCGTGATAGCGAGCAAAGCGCACAGCGAAGCCAAGGCCGAGTCCTGCCTTCCTCCTGTCGCCGAGCTTGCCCTGCACCGCGATAGCCTGGGCCGAGCTAGGACAGCACGCGCGCACGACGAGAATCTTCATCTACCTTCCTTATCCCTGCCTCCCGGCTCGAGGCCGAACGAGACCGACAGAGAAGAGAGTCGAGATGAAGCGGTCGTTTCGAGTTGCGAACAGAAGCGAGGCAGCAGTGCAACGCAATAGAGCTGTGGCGCCGTAGATGCCGAAGCAGATATTAAAACTCGGCGAGAAGAGACGAGGGCGAAGCAAGACGAGATGAACGCAGGAGAGAGAGAGATCCAGTCGAGCTGCTCGGCGAAGGTCGACTTGAAGAGAGGGGCTCGGTCTTGGTCTGGAGCTGCAGGAGAGCAGCGGGAGCTGTTCTGGAGCTCTTCGGGTCTACTTGCTGTTCTACGAGAACCTGTAGTCTGCTGCTCCTTGCTGCTCACTTTACACAGACGCGTCTCTTAGCTTCTTTCTCTCCCACTTCTCCTCGTCTCCCGCTTCTGCACCTCAACATGTCGTCTTCGCCGAGCAGCAGCAGCACAGTCGAATCGCCTACAGAACCCACCACAGGCAACCGCCTTTCCTCCTTAGACCCGTCCAAGAAGTACACCCTCGTCTTCCTCATCTCCGTCGGCACCACGCTGCTCCTCACTGGAGCATCAGGAGGGCGGCTATTAAAGAGGGCAAAGAAGGTTACAGCAGAACCTGTACCTCATCAGCCTCTCCCAACCAAATTAGCAGCTCCAGAGCCGATTCCCATCCCTCGCGCACCTCTCTCCCCTTTCAACCCTCCCACCTCAGCACTCGACTCTTACACCTTATCAGCCGATCCCTCCTCCCTACGTCGAGCACCGAAACTCCGCTCCTTCCGCCTCGACTCCAGTACAGCAGCAGGCCGCGCACCTCAAACCGCCTACTTCCTGCCCAATGCCACCCTCCTCGCCCAGTCTACCGCCTTCGCCGAAGCGCTCGACAAACAGGATCGATTACATAAAGATGGGGAGGAACAGCCTGAAGCTCTAGATGATGGGTTCAACCCCGCTGTGTATGCGGCCAAGGCGTTTGGCATTGCGACGGCGTTGACGGTGGGGACGTTTGCGGCGGGCATTTATGGGGTGATGAAGTGGTTGCAGGTGGATGATGTGAGTCTTTTTTCGCTGGTGCTCTGCTGGACGCTGGGCTGGGATGGCGAAAAAGGGGGTCGACTGTGGCTGGGTCGGCGGAGGATGCTGTGGTGCAGAAGAGCGGAAAGGGCAGGAAGGGCATCCCTTGGGGTATCTGGTACAGCTGTACCAGGTCCTCCGGTGTTGATTCGTTCCGTGCGCGCTGCCATTTCGCTGCTCGGCGACCGCTGGACTTTGTTTCGGTGGAGCAGGCCGATTTCCCTCAAGGGTGGGATCGTCGTCAAACGGCGATGAATCTACGCTTCTGTGGAAGGTGGATAGAAGGCTTCATCGCGATTCACGCTCCGCTCGCTCGGCTGGTGCGTGGACGATCTGCTCGCCGAGATCCGAGCCCACTTCTTCGCATCTTGAGAATCTCGCGATGCTAGCTAGCAGTGCGGGGTCTCTAGTTGATGAGGAAAGATGTCCGGACCCGGTCAGTGTTGGTGCAGGCTCCCAAGCTCAACTTCGGCGAGGCGGGCGCAGCTTACGGTCGAGGAAGGGAGGATCTCGCGCTCGTCATCTCTGGCGAGACTGTCGCTGAGATCCAGCAATGTTCTCATCGGAGTGATGTTGACGGCGTAATGCTCTCATCGGGGTGAGGTTGACGGCGTGATCATATTTCGTATGTCCGGGCAGAGAGCTGGCTTCCCAGCGCTCGGAGCTGTCCATCCCTCGACGCTCCACGATAGAGGAGGAGCTGCGAGGAGCGGGGATTGGCTGTAGGTCTCTAGCTCTCCAGCTGGGGATCTGCGGCCTAGCTTTCCGGTTTCCTCTCAGCTCCAGGCCTTCGCTTCGCCGCCTCCAATTTTGCTCGCAGGATCGCTCTCCCTCCCTCTCGGTCCTCTGGCGCTGGTGAACTACAGCGGCAGAGACCGCATGGGTGAGGCGGATTCGTACTGCATCCTTCACTCTTGGCCATTGACAATCTCAGCGGCGCTGTTGGCGTCGAGGAGACAAGGAGGAGATTTTTCGCCCTGCCTCTCAGGATGTGCCCTTGCTGAAGCGTCAACAGTGGGCTTTAGCCGAGTGACGTAGGTGAGTAATCCCCTTGCGCTGGCTTGAATTCCTCTCGCATTCCGAGCTGGCGGAGTCCGCCGAGTCGAGCAGGGACGGCAAGCAGCGGCAGAAGGCGAGCAAGGCTGACCAGCGGTAGACGCTCGTCGAGTAGCGGAGGTCACTGGACTTCATGCTCATACTCATCTTCGGTGCACTGCATCCCTGAGCCCCGGTCTCGCACTCCCTTGCTCGCCGAGCATGTCCGCTCTCGCAGTTGCCTTGCCTCGTGCACTCGACGACCTCGCGCTACAGGTCCGTAACGTAGGATTCCGACTCCGACTGGAAAGAGGCGAGTCCGTCCGCGCGAGGGACGGCTGGAGCCATGGCCGCTTTCCTCCGCCGAGCTCGGCGTCGCCGAACGTTGAGCGGTGCTCGCGCTTCGGCTTCGGCTTCGGGCCCGAGCAGCGTTCGCAGAGCGCCTCCACGGTCTGATAAGACTTGGCTCTCTGGCTCTTCCTGCCCTCAGGCCCTGCAGCTTTCCCTCTTCCGCAACGCGAGCGCACGCTGACCTTTTCCTCACCGTTCCATACGCTTGTCCTCTATCCTCGCCAACCCTCTGTTCTCCACCAACAGCTCGAATCCCTCTCCCTCGCCCTCTCTCACCGTCTCCCCTCCTCCCTCCCACACCCGACCCTCCCCTCCTGGGCGCTCCCCACCCCTTCCTCTCCCTCCGACATCAAGACCCCCGGTGCCGAGGAGGACAGCTTAGAGCATAAGGAGGGTGTGGCGTACTGGGTGGGGGTGAAGGAGACGTTGGATAGGGAGGCGGAGGAGAGGGAGGTGGAGAGGAGGAGGAGGTGGGAGGGGTTGGTGAAGGCTAGGAAGGGGAGGCAGGTCTAGTGAGTAGGGTAGGAAGAGGAGAAGGCTGCATTGAACGGCCACATAGACAGATTGGAAAAGGAGGGGCCGAGGGATGAGTGAGAGGATGCGATTGGCTACTCGGCGATGAGGTTCGGTCGAGCACAGTGAGGCTGCGGAGACATCGCAGTGCGTCGTGCAGCTCGTGGCGAGCTCCCTACAATGACGACCTTCTCCTCAGCTTCTCTCCTTGCACCTCACCAAATGCACACCCCGCTCGACCCTCTTCCCGAGCTCGAGGATAGCTCGGCGCAGCGGCGATAGGAGCTTGCCAGGTCTGAGCAGGCGGGTGTACAAAGAGCAGACAAGCAAATTCGGCTCTTTCGCAGTCACTGCTTTCGGTCTGAGGGCTCTGTGGTAGCTGAGGGTGCTGCAGGAGCGGCGCCGAACTTTGGCGCTCAGTTGAGCTGGCAGTTGAGCCTCGAAGAAGACGTCTCCCTGAGTGCCAGAGCGTGAGACCTCTTTGTTACGTAGCAAATGTTTTGCTCGAGCGGTTGAGGGCCATGGATAGCACCATGGGAGGACTCGGCGAAGGGAGAAGAGGTTCGGCGGAGCGCCTTCGGCGAGTTCTGCAGTCCAGCAAGGGCGAAGGGGATTCGAGCAGAGTGACGTGGGGTTGAACACTCGCTCGCCGCGCTCGGCAACTTCGCTCGGCGCAAGCGAAGCTCTCTGCAAAGTAGCTCTTTCTCCTCCTCTCGCTCCTTGCTCTCCCGCCTTAACTTGCTCGTCCCGACTCGACCTGGAAACGAACGACTTGACGCTCAAGGAATGCGTGGTGTGCGGCGTTACGACAGATCAACGCTGCTCGAGGTGCAAGCAAGTGCGATTCTGTAGTGCAGAGCATCAGAAGCTGGTCAGTCGCGTCATGCTCCGCGCTTTCAAAAGTCGAGCTGATCCCTGCTCTCCTACAGCTTTGGCCAGCGCACAAGCACCTCTGCGGCAAGCCCGGATTCACACCACCACCACTCACCGAGGGAGAGGTGGAGTGGATAATGCGGTGTGAGGCCTATCGCGCTTTATTCTCGAGCAGGCAGCTAATCCCAGCTTCGCGTTGGCAGTCCCTGAGCATGACCAGATGGAGCACATCACGCCGTACATCAAGAAGAAGCCTGCGAGCATGGTGAGCTTCCATACGGTCCGCTCGGCGATGCTCGCTTCGCTGACCCTTCCTCTTCCCTTCGCAGTCCGACTTCGAATACGCCCGAGCAGCCACACCAGCCATGCAGAGTGGCATCCGAGGTACTTGCAAGGCTTTGCAGTATCCCGGTCACGTGGAGGGCCCTGGCCATCTCGTCCTCCGCTCCTTCGCCCTCACCACCCCCGCCGAGCAGACGTATCACACGCTGGAAGCAAGCTGCAAGCGACAAGCCATGATCATCCCGCCTCACTTTGAGCTGCTGCTGGCGCATCAGGTCTACGTGTACTACCTCGTCTTCCACGCCGATGCTCAGGAGATGCTGGAGATAGACTTGTGGGCTTCAACTCAGCCGACAGCGGAATGGGCTCGGTTTGCTGTACGGAGCTTTGAGGAGCATCTGGCACGGTCAACACACATTGGAGTCTTTGGGATGGTCACGCAGGTGATGGCAGAGATGATGGAGCCTCTGCGGCAGATGYTGGGGATGTAACGGGACGGAGCAGCTCGAGATCCGAGTGAGCAGGGGAGCGGTAGATGCAATTGTGTCATTATTGAACTCAGTCCCCTTCTGATAACCGCATTGTGCTCGACGGCGCTTGATCTCAGTCCCGGCTTGCGAAAGACTTGCGCGCGCCGAAGCTGGAAGCTGCTCCCCGAAGGTCAAATATGATGCAAGCAAGAGTGTATATAAAGCTTTTGGACTTAAATCGAGTAGAGCCTGGACAGGCTACTACTACCCCTGCTATTTTCCCACTGCCCACACTTCAACCTCTGGTGGACCCGTACTGGGGCTCGGTGCTCGGCGTGGGTAAGCCTGCTTGGGGCCGGCTTCAGCTTGCAATCCTGCAGGATGGGGCTTGGTGGGAGGGCAAAGCAGTGTATGTTGCACAATGTTAGCTGTTGTGTTGCAGCTCGTAAGGCAGCCGCCCGGTTATGCCAGCCCGGCTTCTTGGGCTCGGCGAAGTCTTCTCAGCGGGTTCCAACGGCGCCAAGCCGCCCGGGCGACTCGGCTGGACATCGGGGTGCGAAAAAGTGTACTCTGGTGATGATTGGATGGACTTGGGCAGCACAGAGTAGCTCTCTTCGAGAGGAGAGCTGGAGATGCTCGGCCAAACGCTGCGCCGAGCTGTTTGAACAGGCTCGGACTTGCTCTAGCTTGTGCTGTTTGTTGTGCAGTGCCATCGGTTTACTCTGAGGTGGGTTGAAAGATTTCCTGAGTATACTGGGCCCCCGCTGTAACCCTCAGACTCCCTGTCAAGCTGGAGCCAGCAGCTGCTCTCACCGACGGATCTTCTTGCGGCGAGCAGAGCCTTCTATGAGCTTGGATCGTGTAGTAGAAGTCAGTAATAAATTACTTCTTAACCGTTTGCGTTCTCTCAGCTAACGCCTCTCGGGCAAGCGGGTTCAAAGAACGGCTGKCGGCTGCTCGGCGATGGGCAAGTCGGCTGGAAGTAGGGGACACCATGCACTTGGTACTGTGYTCGGATACCAGCGGTCGTCCTTCAACATCAAAGATACTGTTCGCCCAAGTTGGATTGTGTTCAAGGCGATTTGGAGCAGCTGCTGCCCGGATTTTGACAGCTCCTCTGCGCCGAGCCATCGYTTTTCAAGGGAAGAGATTGATTCTGACGGTGCATACCGCATGGGAGGGATGGTTTCAAATTCTTCAATCTGACATTCCCGTCATCAACTCTCAAGCTCTGCTAGGAGGCTGCGAACGGACTTGGGCTGCTGCTCGGCGATTCGGCGAAGGGCGTGAGCGGTCTCTGGTGCACTTTGTGGTTTGCAAGGGCAGTGTAGGTAGCTTTGTGGGGTCTTARAGTGGTACAATAGTTGATTTGGACGTTGTAAGGGTGCATTGCTCACTTTCAGCCCTCATCGGGGACGCTCAAGGGAGTGTGGGCGGCTAAATTGGGACATGTTGAGCTACAGCTTTCTCGCTCTGAGAGCACACGAAGTAGTTAACTCTCATTGCATCTCGCTGTGTCACTACCGACTGCTCTCTGGCACCTCGACTCTCAGCGCCGAGCTCCTTTGCTTCGGAGGCCCTATTCTCTGCTCTCCTGTCACCGCTGGTGCTCACGGCGGGTCATTGCATCTGTTCTGTTACATCTGTAGGGTGTTTTGGAGTGTGAGGAGAGGTGTTTTACTGCCCTGCAGAGCCGGCAAGAGGGGTCAGGCTGGCAAAAGAAAGGGAGGGAGGCCCGAGCACCTCACTTTGAGCGTCCTGGAGGCTGCAAGAAGTTGGTACAGCCCCAGGATCAGCTTAAAAAAAAACGTAGGGGACTGCAGTGGTACAAAGGCTGATTTGAATGTTGTAGGGGGGCATCTCGCTCACTTTCAACTCTGCGCGGCGGTGGACGCTCGTCTTCGCTCGAGCGAGTGAGGGTCGCCGAGGAGGGGTTTATCAAGCTGCAGCTGTCTCGCTTTACATGGAGTAAAGTATTCAAATTGCTCGAATGCCGCCAATGTTCTGTAATGGCCTCAAAAACGAACCTTGCGACTTGTGTCGAGGTCGATTTGGATAGCGCCGAGCTCAGTTCTGTCAATTGCGCATGCTGTGCAGGCAATGCACGCAGCTGAAGCGTCTGAAGGGTCTTGGCTATGTGTTGGCTGACGTCACCGGCTCCCTACAGCTGATTTCGGTCGACTCGCAGCTTCATCGGCGCCGAGCAGCATATCTCAAGGTCGAAGTAGGCGGGCTGTTGCTCCACGTACACGCAGATGCATGTAGATTGCTCTCATGCCCGGTTCCGCGCAGCACAGGCTGCTGGATTGCCCCTCAAAACCACACCGGAGGCTCGGCGCCCTCTGTCTTTTAACAAGTGGTGAGTTGGTTGTTGCTGAGAGCTTTCGCTTGACTGGGGGTGTTTGGTACTGTGCCAGGCTATTTTTGAGGAGGGAGAAAGGTCTCAAACTGAGGCAGCAGATGTGATTTGCAAGTCGGGCTTTGGACACGCCGAGCTGTCCTGCTCCCTTTGCTCGGGGGTGGATGCTAGAGAGTTTGATCCTGTTGTTGCTCTGCTGACTCTTGGGATGCTGTAGTGTGCTCATGTTGCACAGGGGAGTCCCCCATCACTCGAGCGTGGCAAAAAAAGAAGGGGGCGCCGAGAAAGCGCCGAGCCTCCCCTGAGCTGGGGGGGAAGCTGGCGATGCTCGGACATCCGACGGTCAAAAAAGGATGTCAAAAAAAACCGGTTTGATGACCCTGGGGAGAATCGAACGCCCGTCTGAGCAGAATTGGAAGATCCGATGAAGGAAATCCACAATGCTCTGTACTAGCCACTATACTACAGGATCGAATTTTGTTGAAGGTAGCTGCTTGCCACCACCTATAGACCCCAGGACGTCCGAGGGCGGCCAGAGGGGC